>JAWNNQ010000244.1:0-101733 GCA_035044765.1 Leucophenga montana
CGACATCAATGGAAGTGGGTCGTTAGGACGCTATCTAAAGTAGCGCTAGACGTTATGTTGGAAACCCCAGGCCCGGCACCAAACTGCTCGGATGTAGGATGGTACCAAGTGACGATCAGCGGTCGGCAAACCTGTACAAGGCCGCAGTGGCAAAGGTAGGAGAGGTATATCCCGGCGCAAAATTGGAGGCGGTGGAAGGAAAACATATTCCTTCCCGCCAGAGGGAAGGAATATGTGGAGGCAGGATAAGCTATGGGTTCGACAAAGTGCAGCTGAAAGTCTACAAGACTGATACTGCAGCAGCGGAGAACCTGGCGCCTTTCCTGGAAGCAGTAACCCAGTAACAGTAATGGCCTCATTCTATTTAGCATACGATGAGCCAAGACCTGTACCTCCGACGCAAATGCAGGAACTGGTTAAGGAGAGCAAGATGCAAAACTATGGCATCATCTTAGGTGGTGATGCGAATGCCCACCATACACAATGGGGAAGTACAAACACCAACGAGCGAGGTGAGTTACTTTATGACTATTTGCTACCCACAAATCTATATATATGCAATAAAGCTAATAACCCTACTTTTATTATTAAGAATCGTAAAGAGGTTTTGGATATCACTTTGATATCTGATAGCCTTATTAATAAAATTATTTCATGGAAAGTTTATTATGATCATTCTTTTTCGGACCACAGATATATATTATAGTGTTTGTCGCAAGAGTCCCCCAAAGCTGAAAGAAGCATTAACCTAAGACAAACTGGGAAATGTACTCAAATAGACTGAAAAGAGTCCTATGAATCACCCTATGAACCTAGGAATGTAGAGCAATTAGAAAAACTGGTCAATTTTTTCAAAAATAACTGCTCGATGGCTTTAAAGAAGGCTTGCCCTAAAGCCAGGATGAGAGTTACGCACAAACTCCCATGGCGGTCGAAAGATCTGGAGGATCTGAAAAAAAGGTTGTAGGAAGCTTTTAATCAGGCAAAATCTTTCGATCAAGATGCATCATGGAACGCATACAAGAAAAAACTAAGTTTATACAAGACAGCGATAAGAAAGGCTAAACGTGCATCATTGGGCAAAGTTCTGTAGTAATATAGAAACGTCTTCGGATGCATCCCGTCTAAGAAAAATCCTATCCAAGACACCAGTCTCGATGGGGTACCTAATGCACCCAACAGGTGAATGGACCGATTCTAGTAAAGAAACGTTAGAGTTGCTAGTAGATACTCACTTCCCAGGGAATTCTAAGCAAATCACTGTGGAAATGCAGGGGGAAGGAGTCTCTCCCGCACCTATATCAAATATAATAAGTAGTAAGAATGTTTTATGGGCTATTGATACCTTTCAGCCCTTTAAATCCCCGGACCCGGATGGTATTTTCCCAGCTCAACTACAATACACGAAAGAGTATATTTTACCTTGGCTATAAAAAATTTTTAATAGTTGTCTTAGCCTTAAGCATATTCCATCAAATTGAAAGGAAGTCAAAGTAGTTTTTATACCAAAGGCAGGTAAAGCCTCTCACGCCGTACCAAAGGACTTCAGGCCAATTAGTGTAGCGTCTTTTCTACTAAAAACTTTAGAGAGGCCCTTGGACGCTCATGTAAGAAGCACAGTCACTTCTTTCCAATGCTCAACATGTGTACAGTAAAGGCAAATCAACAGAAACAGCCTTGTACTTCCTGGTACATAATATCGAGAAGTCGATAGAGCAAAAGGAATTTGCTTTACCTGCTTAGAGGGTGCTTTTAATAACGTTTTCCCAGTCGCTATCACCATGGCTCTGATAGATGTTGGGGTCGATGTGTCTCTGGTTGCTCTTATTCACAAAATGCTAACCAGCAGAGCTGCGAGTTCGCAACTAGGAGGGACATTGGTCAGAAGAGTTGTCAGTAGAGGAACCCCAAAAGGGGGTGTACTCTCACCACTTTTGTGGGTGATAGTGATAAACTAGCTGCTAAAACTCATGGAGGAGGCTGGCTATAAGGTAATAGCGTACGCCGATGATGTAGTGGTGTTAATTAGGAGAAAATTTCCACAAACACTATGTAACCTAATGGAATCCGAACTTGCGGTACTCTCAAAATGGGCTTCTGGCTACGGCCTAGGTGTGAACCCTACAAAAACAGAACTAGTGTTCTTTTCAAGGAAATATAAGACTCCTAAATTGACTTTACCCAAACTCAACAATACTAGTCTTACTATCAGCGAATATGCAAAATATCTGGGAGTGATCCTGGACAAAAAGCTCAATTGGAACAAAAACACGGAAGAGCATATTAAGAAGGCAAACATAGCACTCTTTGCGTGCAAAAAATTTATTGGGAGAAGGGGTTTCTCTCCATCTATCGTTCAATGGTTATACATTGCAGTAGTTAGGCCCATTCTGCTATACGGAGTATGTGTATGGTGGCCAGCACTAGAAAAGGCTTCTACCCTTACGCAAATGCATAAGGTGCAAAGGAGTGCTGAACTTTGTATCAGTGGACCGCTACGTACCACACCGACGGACGCATTAAATGTACTAGTCACAGCCCTCAGACTAAGGGAATCTTCAGCTTGGTACGGTAGTTCCTTTGGACACTCGAGAATTCTACTACTACAAGGAAACATACCACCAAATACGGATTATTGCACACCAAACATTAACTTCGTTTAAGAGTATGACGTCATAATACCCACAAGACTACAATGGGCCAATCTTCCTCACTGTAGAGAAAACGTTATCAATATCTGTATCCTTCCGGGGAAGGCCACAGTAGGTATACCCATGGCTACATGTAAACTACAGATCTCAACAGAGATGATCGGTATAGCAACCAATAGATGGTGCAACCTTGGCCCGTGTAGAGTCTCTAGACTCGCCAGGCCAAAATATAATGTTAAAAGAACTATAAGATTACTTCAGTACAAGAGAGATAAGTTAGCTACTATTACAGGGGAGACACGCCACAAGGCTAGGTTTAAACTCCTGGGACTTCTGCAGAATGAGGAGACGGTCGAGCACTTGCTATGTCATTGTCCGGCCCACAGTAGGAAGAGACTGACGTTTTTGAGATATCAGAAAAAGAGATTAAATACATCTCGACGTTCTTGACACTGACAAAGTGGTTTCCTGCGTAGTTGCGGATGAAATAGGAACAAATATGGTATCACAAGGGGCCTATGCTGGCCTAAGTGACAATGTGGGGTTTAACCATGTTCGCCATCCTGACCTAACCTAACCTACTTCTGTACCAGTACTCACGTTGTATGACTTCAAAACACACCATGAAGTTCATACTGATGCCTGTGCCATAGGACTCGCTGGAATTTGACTTCAATCGACCGATAACAAAAATTGGCAACCCGTTATGTATTTCAGCCGACATTGTACAGATGCCGAACAAAAATATCATAGCTACGAACTTGAATTATTAGCTCATAGCTGTCATATCACTAAAACGCTTCCGTGTTCAGCCAAAGCGAAAGTTAATAAAGAACTCATACCGAAAATCGTACGATGGTGGATAAAAATAATGGACTATGACAAACGGGTTGGTTATTATCAGTACAAGTACAAGATCCGACACTTGTAAAGATGATCGAAATCATCGCGAACCAGCAGACATCCGACCAAGCGAAACAAATTAAAATCGAATATTGATTACGTAATAACCGCTTATACCGAAACATTTGTAATGAACTTAAATTCGTCGTTCCGAAAGCAGTTCAATGGAGAATCGTAAAACTCTGTCAAGACGATTGTTTCTATTTTGGAGTTAAACGATCAAGCATTTGTGCATTTGAGCATTTGAGTATTGTCACAATTTCTGGTTTCCAAAAATGCGAAAGGTGGAAAACCATTCCGTCAACTACATATACACCACCTTGGTCCACTCGTAAATAGCAAACGTGGAAATTGCTATGTTCTCGCCATATCCGAAGCTTTTAGTAAGTTTCTAATTGAGAAACCAGTCAGAAATACGAAAATTCAACCCGTTCTACTTTTGTTACTTTGGTTTGCCACGAGTTGTAGTCTCCGATCGTGGAACAGCATTTACAGCGAAAGCGTTCGAAGAATACTGTTCCAAACATAACATTCAATACGTAAAGAATGCAGTCCGAACTCCGCGTGCAAATGGACAAGTTGAGTGCGCCAATCAAATAATTTTAAACATCATACGCACAACGACCAAAACACCGAAAGATTGGGATTTAACGCTGAATGATCTGCAGTGGATTGTAAATTCCCAACGAAATCAAACATCCGGTTTTACGCCGAATGAACTCGTCTTTGACTTCAAATTGATAGACGTAGTTCAAAATAAACTTGCTGCAAACGCCAATGCCTTAGTATCAATATTTGAAAAACGACAGCATTACCGCCGAAACAGAAAAATGGAAACTACGCTTCAATAAGAAGCATTCCAAGCCGAGGACATATTCTGTGGGAGATCTCGACGTACTCGAAAACGAAGCTTCTGCTACAACGAATAACGAAAACTTGAACCGTTGTATCGAGGTCCGTACCAAATAACCAAGGTTCTAGGGAACGATCGCTATCTGGTAGAAGATGTTCGGGGGATGCAGATTACTGCGCGAAGGTTCTGTTCTATTTATTAGACAGATAAGATGAAACCCTGGTGTACCAACGTTCCTGATCTGGACAACATCACTGATGAAGACGACAACGAAATCGCGGACGATTTCCCGATAAGTCAGGAGTGGCCGAGCTGTCACAAACCGATTCTAGCGGTGGATGATTTGCACCATGCCGACCGATTGCAGCCGTGGAGAACCAACGCAGTGAGAGAGTCGAATAGAAAGAGCAAGCATGAGATGTCGATTTGTGGTTGTCGAACACGGCGGTAGTGTGCAGCGTCGGGCATATAATAATTGAACATAATCATGTAACTATTTCAGAATTATTAACAAAAACGTTTCTGTAAATCATTTAAAGAGCAATCCTGACAAACTCTTTTATGTCATAGACGTTTAGTGAAATTTCGAAATAATTTCAGTGACACATCACTCATTATTGTAATGCATATGAAACTAATTGCATTAAATTCAACAAAACAAAGCGTCGTACATCTACAAAACGAACACTTTATTGTGATCAGCTGAGATGGCATCATGGCGGCAGACTATTAACCGTGAGAGTGGAAGGATTGAGATTTTTAGAGAAACGTGGTGACATTGAGGGAAAAACATTTATAGTTGTTTCAGATTCATGACTGTGAATTTGATCAACGAGACTTAAATCGCACGACAAGCAAGTGCTCACCGTGAAACAAGCCGGAGTGATCAGAATCCTTTGTATGACTTCTTCTATTGGGAAGGAAGGATACATAATATGACCACGGGTCAAATTAGGATGCCAGTCTCCGTTTTTAACTCAGCTACTCGAATATAACTATTAGGACTCGGATGGGTTTTTATTATGCGACCTAGTCGCCACTCAGTGGGAGGAAGGTGGTCATCTTTAATGACTCCCAGGTCGTTGACTGCTATATCTCGGTGTGGATGTTGCCATATCAGCGTTTATGTAATTGAGAAAGATGTTCCGCTTTCCATCTTATGCTGAATTGATGGTTTAAACATTTCAGCTTTTGCCAGCGCACATTGGTCCAAGCGGCATAAATTCAAAACATTTTTGTTAATATATTTAATTTTGATAAATAACAAGAAAAATTTGTTTTTTTTTTAGCTTTATTGCAACTCTGTTAATTTGGCACGCTCAGTTAATCAGCTGATCGATACCAGCCGTGGCACGTGCAAATTGTTCCAATTGTGTAAAAATAAAAGTATAAGTATGGAAAATAAAGATCAAGGCATGTAGAATCAATTAAAAACCATTTCATGATGTCATTGTATGTGTATTTGTGTTGTCAAATGTTTTGTATGTGTATATTTAGCAGGAATGTGTAACAAACTAAGTTGTGTTCTGCGGAGCATGACTTTCTTTAATAAGTCTGCTTTGTTCGTTTTTGCTCGTTTTTGAAAAACGACTATTTGCAGTGACATGAATTTAGCCGTGCAGAGTTGCTCAAAATATGGAGCAAGAATAATCGATCCGATGCAGCAGTAAATGATTTAATATTGAAAATTTAGCCAATAAAAGCAAACAATTGGAAGGCAAAATAACAAATAATGTTAAAACTTTTATTGGCCATATTAAGAAATACCTGCCGAAATACAATCGGCTCCTAAGCCGGTTTAAAGAAGTCCACGCACAGTGGCTCTCACAGAATATGATTATAGTGCTGGACAATTCCATAACTGTAACTCCATCCCCCTATAAGGAGGCCAGTGCCGGATCTACGAGTGTGATATTGAATAATTTTTTCAAATGGAGGAGCAAAAAAAACAACAAAAAAGGTCTCCAATTCAAAAAAATTTCCTAAATAAAGGATAAAAAATAAAAAATAAAAAAAAGGAGAAAGGTCTCAAATTCCAACATTCCAAATGGAGGAGGAGAAAGAAAAAAAAAAGGTCTCACTTTCAAATTTCCCACATCGAGGAGCAAAAAAAAAAAACAAAAACGCTCTAAACTTATATAACAATTTTTCAAAGATTTGCTGCCCCCATGAAACTGCACGAAACTGCTCCCGGGGCAAGTTCAACCAAGGAGCACCAAAAACGGCCTCAAATTCAAATTTTCCAAGGATTTTGCCAAATTTTACAAGTGTTTGTGGCCCCTATGACACTGCTGCCCGGGGCAAGTGCCTCCAGGTGCCCCCTCTAGATCCGGCCCTGAAGGAGGCTGGATATCCATGGAAAAGAAAGTTGGCTTCATCAGTTCTAAAGAGTAATGGACTTGACAAACACCTTCTTCTACGTGCTGCAGCTGTTTCAGCTAAAAAATCTCGCCAGAGTGATCCACCAGAAGTCACGAAATCTCAAATATCTCCAGATGAAACTATAGCATATCTTTTAGAAAACTCATTGACAAAAAGGCAATATATGAGCACTAGATTGCTAGCCAAAAGCAGAAGTTGCAACATATTCCCAAGCTACAAGATATTATTGGAGGCTGAGATGCAATGTCGGCCAAGTGGAATAAAAATAACTGAAACGGTGGCTCAAGTACCCCAGCTATGTTTATTAGATCACACAGCTAGTCGTCTAATCACATTGCAGAAAGATGTTCTAGAAGAGTATCCGGACTTGCAAGAGCTAATTGCTAGCTATGGCTATAATGGGTCTCCTGGGTAAACCATACGTCGCTAATACCCATTAAAATTATAGAAAAGTTTAATAGAAATGTTTGGGTAAATACCTTTCCACAGTCTATTCGATTCTGCAGGCCTGTAAGAATATAATCTATCAAAGAAACGGCTACTCATATAATTGCTGAAAAGTCGGATGTTGATAGACAAATACAAGCTTTAGTTCCTTACGAATACAAAGTCGACAATATAAAAGTCAGAATGAGTTATGAATTATGTATTATTGGAGCCTCTGTTGTTCCGGTTAGTTCTTTGGGTGAAATGCGTCAGAAGCGAGGAATAAATTTTATAAGATCGCCTGTCTCACTTGTTTTTTTTTTTCGTATAATAATAATAGTAAACTTAGATTTACATTAATAATGCTATAAAAATGATTCTAAACCTGTTTTGTGTGGACGGCAGGAGTGGGCGTTGTCAGATCAGCTTACAACTTATATCAGCTCTTATATTTGTTATAACAACCAACTACACCAAAATTGAAGTATCTGGCACCACTTTTTGAATTTATGCCAAAATAACAGAATTTGGGACCATTGTGCATCGGTTGACAACAGAAATAAATGATGTCTTGATATGGCTCGGGTATAGCTAGGAGTGGGGCGACCCGCAGGAAGTGACCTGGCGTGAGCGGTAGCAGTTCAGTCGGGTTATCGCTCAACGGCGAGATTGGTCTTGGATTGAGAACTGCTTCAATTTATGGGTCGTTTTGACTTTTTTGAAATGGGACTTGAAACTTTTTATTGGGGATTCCCATAGACCGTCCATATGTGGAGCTTGTGTTGGAACAAATTTCCATTGGAATCCTTGAGTACAGTATTTGGTAGCGACGTCATCTGGGACAGTTTTCAAAAAGGCTATCATATCCTTTTGATCAAGTCGATCGGCGCTTATAAAGTTGCGTCCATTTTCAGAGATGATTTGATTGGGGAACCCTCTATGTCCAACGAACCTTGCGAATGCTGCTATAAAGGCGCTTGACGTTAATTCGGAAACTGCCTCTAAGTGTATAGCTTTAGTCGCGAAACACACAAACACCACAACGTAGCCTTTGAGACTGGCGCTTTTCAGGAGTGGGGATGATTTGATTTGAAAGGGCCTGCGAAATCAACGCCTGTTTGAGAGAAAGGAAGAGTTAAAGTAACTCGTTCCTTGGGGAGTGCAGCCATAATTTGCTCATGCGTTTTGTGTTTGTAAATGGTGCATTGTTTACAATTAATAATGAGAGAATTGATTTAAACAAGAAAAAAAATGTGGGTATGAAGAACTTCTGGCGAGCCAAGCGTAACATTAGTTTATGTTCGCTTTGTAGGGAGATCTCATGAATGAAAATGAGTATTAATTTGCATAAATGAGATGCGTTTGCAACGATGATTGGATATTTTTCATAGTATTTAAGGGATGAGTTTACCAATCGACCGTTTAGACGCAGGAGACCTTCTGAATCTAACATTGGATTAAGAGGCGCTAGTGAGCTCTTTTTAGAGATGGGAATCTTTTGTGAAAGGCAGGAGAGTTCAAGGGGGTAGTGAATTTTTTGAGATATTTGCAAGATTTTTGTGGATCTCGAAATATGAGAAAGTTCATTTGCATTTTTCAGCATTTTGTGGCATTGCATTGTAGAGGAATCGCAACCCGTAACTCATAACCTTTAGGGCTTTCCCATACGACGAGAACAGGGTTATGATAGACTCTTGGTCGACTTGAGTTGCGAGCACAGGAATACTTTTTGCATCGGCGGCTTTAGTGAGGGTTGGTGAGCTATTAGGTCAGTGTTCTTCTGACTTCGAGAGCCATTCGGCCCATTCCACCAAATATTAGAGGATGCCAGATCGAGTACGTTGCATTCTCGTGTGCCTCGTTCTGCCGAGTTATCTCCTGTTGGTACATGCGACCATTTTGTGGCGCAGTTTGCCTTCTCTGAAGCGTCGCATAACTCATGTATTTGCACTTTATGCTTTGGAGTGAAACCTATCCATCTTGGGATTTGAACTTTGGAGATATTTGGGAGCTGTTCGACGAATTGGTTCTATTTAATTAGGGATATAGGCTTAATATTTTCGTCCCAACTTGCGCCCTCTAGCCAAAGATGTTGGATTAACATTTTGGCCTAGACTATTATTGGCGTAAGCCTTCTGGCCGGGTCTAACAAAGCAGCGACTGCGGAGAGAACTTGCCGTTTGGTTATCGAAGTGGTCACTTGTGGAGCGTTTACTATATAACCGAAATCAAAATAATGCGTTCCAGTGAATACCGAGAGTTTTCTTTGAACTTGTATCATCGAATTTTAAGAAGTCTGCGTTGAGCAAATCTTCTTGAGGGATTGTACTTAGAAGCGCGGGATTATTTGCGCAAATCTTTTTTAGGGGGAATCCATTGATTTTAGTGAGTCTATCAACTGTTTTTGAGATTCTTGGGCGGTTTGTAAGTCATGACCACCGAAGAGAATGTCGTCAGCATACGTTTCTTCTATTAATAATTGCCAATTATGGGGCACAGTTAACACCAAACTTTACCATTTTGAGTGCATAGTCCTTTATATCATCGTTTGGTTCACGGCGGAACAGAATTCTTTGAAAATTTCTGTCTTTTTTGTTGACGATTATTTGGCGGTACATTTTTTGGATATCACCATTGAAAACAAATGCATAAAATAGCCAATAGAGTATGACTGATACTAAGTCAGCCTGGATAGTGGGGCCCGTGTGCAGTACATCGTTTAGAGAATTTCCCGATTGAGTTTTTCGGGAAGCGTTGAACACGACACGATCTTTAGTCGTTTTACTTTCAGGACGCACTACTGCATGGTGGGAAAGACAAGACGACTGGCAATTTTATTGTCTACTGTCATCGGGATCTACTTCTTCCATATGGTTGAGGTCAAGATATTCTTGAAGTACGTCCATATACATTTTCTGGAGTTCTGGGTTTTTTTAGTGTATTTTCCATTGACAAGAATTGCTTGAATACAATGTATCGTGAGTGTCCCAGTTTTAACATATCTGGAAATTCTTCTTTAAAGGGTAGCCGTACTACGTAGCGACCGTGATCCCTGCGATATATGGTTCTTTGATACCAACTTTCACAAAAAATGTCTTCGGTGGATTTTTCTGGTTTGGTGGAAACTTCTTCGATTTCCCAGATTTTCCTTAATTCCGAATTGAGAGACTCATTTTCGCTATATAGAGAAACGCAAGTAGATAGAAAGATAGAAAGAAAGATAGAAAAGAACATAGAAAGAACATATTTGGTTCTCTGCTAGCACAACAGTACCAAATATGTTCTTTCTTGTGCCATCGAGTATGATGCTCGGGAGAATGTCGCTTCCGACAACCATGTCAATTTGGGCACTTTTATGGAAATTTAGATCAGCTAGATTTAAATCCATTATTTCCATGAAAACCGAGAGAATGATTGGGCTAGTTGGGAGCCACTTCGTAAGTTTGGGTAAAACTATTGCATCGACAGGTATAATTGTTTGTCTGCACTTTGTGCTTAGAGAAAATGACGATAACCATTTTGAGATTCCGACGGCGTGGCCACCCATTCCAGAGATTTTGGTTATGTGCTTTTTTCTTGGGAGATTCAGTTGAGTTATATTTTTTTCGGAGATGAAAGTATTTTGGTTACCTTGATTGATGAGTGCTCTTAGATGGGACCTTTTTTGATGTGAACTAGAGCTGTTGGGAGAATGGTTTTTTCCTTGTTTGCTGAGAAATTGGTCTGAGCCTCGGAGACGACTGCAGGTGACGCTTCATTTCCCGCGCCGATGTCCCTGTTTGAGGTATCGACGTGCAAGGTTAGCTGGTTTGTCTTGGGACCATCTTATCTGTGAAACAAGAAATGGTGAGGTTGCTTACAATGCATACAAGTGAATTTACTTTTGCATTGATTCTTTGTATGAGAGAGTGCAAGACAGTTTGAGCATAATTTTCTGGCGCAGTGCACACATGCCCAACCACTGCGTTGGACGCAAGTCTAGATCTAAAACCACTGCATCTAGAAATTGAGTAAAAAACTAATTAATCACTCCTGAGACTGTTAGTTGAAGGGAACAAACGTACCTCAATTTAGTGTCACAAACGTCTCTCTACATGGACACAAGGAGTAACACTAGTGACCATGCCAAGAGACGGGATGTCAAGAGGAATGTCTTCAATCGGAACTTCACCATCAAATGGTCCGATAAGAAGCCTTGGACGTCGGAAAAGTCATATGCGTTAAAACCACATACGATCAAGTGGTATACGGATGGATCTTTGACGACAGAAGGAACTGGTCTAGGAGTCGTAGGCCCTAGATTAAACAACTGGGAGTCCTTGGGAAAATATACCAGTATATATATAAAAAAAAAATATATATATATATATATATATATATATATATATATATATATATATATATATATATATATATATATATATATATATATATATATATATATATATATATATATATATATTATATATATATATATATATATATATATATATATATATATATATATATATATATATATATATATATATATATATATATATATATATATATATATATATATATATATATATATATATATATATATATATATATATATATATATATATATATATATATATATATATATATATATATATATATATATATATATATATATATATATATATATATATATATATATATATATATATATTTTTTTTTTTTTTTTTTTTTGTATACAAATTTATGTGGACATTCCGGGTTTAGTCCGTTGTTCTGATTTTTGCGTCGAGATAAGGCAGGGCTGGAATATACAAAATTTCTTTTCTCTAATAAATATTTTTTATAAAACCTGTGGCCCTTCTAACGTGGGGCAGCTTCTTAGTGTTGTCAAGCCAGTACCAAGGACATTTCAAGGCTGTCAATTCTGAAGGCGCTATTTTGCCTTTGACCAGCAGATCCTGTTTTACAGCTTACTCTGGCTCCTTGAACCTTAGTCTTAGCAGATGGGCCGTGAATCCTCCAACACTTTGCCATAGTTGAAGACTGTTCCCACCTTCAGCCCGTTAATCGCTGCTAATCCTTGCCACGTTCTAGTTTCTAATTGGGTACTACAATAAATTCTATGATTTAGCTGTATGTCGGTCAATGACCCTAACAACAGATTTTTCAAATCCCCGTTAGTCGATCAATCCTGCCCAGAAACATAATGTTTAAGCCGATGTCTTGTGCTGAGTATCCGGAGTGTAGCAAATGCAGAAAAGCGCTGCATAATTGCACTTTCTTTTATTCAGTGTGAGAGCGAGAAAGCTCAAAGCTAAACTTTTCATAGCTATTCAAGACACTCCAAAAAGTTTGATGCGAAGCTTTTGCTCTCTCTTACGCACTATCTTACATATTTGGACGAATTGTGAGAACTAAAACAAAGTGTACGCTATTGATAAAGCTGGTTTTGAATTATTACTATTTTGAATTACTATATTATATTCATTATTTGTTACCAAGTGTGCCACCAAAAAACAAATACGTCTTTACAAATAGTGAGCATGTAACAACACACTCCAAACTCTTTTGTTGATTCGCCTGACCAAGGCGAAATGGTAGTGTTAGAGTTCAGCATCAATAGCACTGATCGTACAAACTAAATTTAATTTCCTATCTTAGTTTTTTATTGCTTTGTTTTTCCCACAATTCAAACGAAAAACTTGCATGCAGATAACGACTTTATCTTATCGACGCGCCCAAATGCATTGCAAATACATGCTAGCAACATATGAAGGGTCACGCAGCCATTCCGCAGTTGACCACACGTATCTTATCTGTTTACGATGCAGCATAAAACATAATTATAAGAAAAATCTAAATCAATTATACATTTTCACTTTATCTTTATCTGTATTGTATTATACTCAGTCACTAGTTTGTACTAGCGTCTAAACAAAATATCCATGATCATTGAAAATAGTGCATTCCTTCTCAAATCAAGCGTCGCTATAAAAGTATAAATTTTTGCTTTTTTCTCTTCCTTTCCGCAGCCAGAAAATGCAGACCATCGCCCACACCCTGAGATCAAAAGTCTCAACTCTACTGATCACTGTTTCAAATCCTTCGCGTGAAATACGCCCAGAGAAGTTCCTTTTAATGTCTCGAGCTCGTATAGACTATTGCCTAATACTTTTGTTACTAGGCATTTATTGTATTTGCGACAGAATTTTGCATTTATATTGTTTTTAAAATCACTGAGCACGAAATTACGTTTAAAGATTTCTTGGCTTACTACATATTTAACAACCCTGGCACAACGGTCATAACTACGAGCACCCCTTCGATATGCTGTATGCATATTCTGTTCAGTTTCTCTTCGGGCTAGTTGTATCAACTCGCTTCTATCCAGATTTCTTACCTCTGTAAGATCCAGTTTTCTAGCTAGTTTATAGTTGAAACCTCTAGTGAATATGTTTTGTCCAAACATAGCAAAATACGGTATTTTTATAGAGAAATATAACGAAGTACGCAACATACCCTGTATCTGCTCAATTTGATTGTCCCAGCGCTGATGGTCATCACCTATTTGAGTTCTTATAGCCGCCAGAATCGATTGGTTGACTCGTTCTGATGCGTTAGATTGTGGCGCATAGATTGCAGTTGGTATGTGATCTACATGATGTATCTCTAAAAAGGATTTAAATTCTTTACCAGCAAATTGTCTTCCGTTATCTGTGTGAATTAGTTCCGGGACACCGAATTGATTAAAAAACTCTGACTTTAAAAAAATCACTACATTCCGAGCAGACGCTTCCTTCATGGCTTTGAGCCAAACAAATTTGGTGAAATGATCCAGTGCAATAAATAGATACTTTATAAAAAGTCAAATACTTTCCTAAAAAGTCCAAATAAAGTTTCTGGAAAGGTCGGCACGTAACCACTTCTTCACCCATTCTTCGTTCACCCATTCTAAATCGCGCCAGAGCTTTACTAAAGCCTCCATACATCGCTATATTTTCTACATGTGATCTTCTAATAAATTCGCCTGTTAGTGATTCTGGAATCCACAACTTCCACGTGTATTGCCCTACATCGCTGCTAGCAAAATAAGCACGTTTAAAAAGTAGCCCATTTTGAACTCTCAAATCCGGAAACTTTTCGCTATTCTCATCTACGGTCTTGATCCTTTCCAAATACTAATTCGACTCAAACTCAAAAGTTTTGAAATCTAAAAAATCTAGTTCATCGAATTGTAGGGCTTCGCCGGAACGTGAAGTCATTGCTTGCAACTTTAATTAGTCGATCACTTAAATCTTTCAAATGCATCAGCCACTGAAGACTGGAATGATCCGTTATTACTGTAAAAGGCATTCATTTTATAAATGGACGAAATCTTGCAATTGCTTTAACTGCTGCTAAGCACTCCTTTTCCGTCACACTGTAATTAAGCTCTGCACCTCTCAATTTCTGTGAGTAAAATGCTATCGGTCGATCGATTTGAAACAACACAGCGCCGATACCGACATGACACGCATCGCACTGCACATAAAAGTGTTTCTTAAAATCTGGATGGAATAATACAGGCGCTGACGTAAGTGCAATCTTTTCTTTTGTCAATTCTAATTTTGTCTTTGTTTTCAAACAATCTGTCAACGGAGCTGCTAAAGATGAGAAATTCTAAATGAAGCGCCGATACCACCCAGCTGTTTAGAGGAAGCTTCTTAGTTGACGCACAGATTTTGGTATAGCAATTTTAAACTTGCGGCCACCTTTTCTGGGCCGGAACCTAACACAAATCCCAAATACTTCAGATATATATAAACAAATTTAGACTTGGTGAAGCCATTCTGCCACTTCAGCTAAAGTTTACAGTGCGACTGAAAGTCACCTGAAATAACCTAGAGGTCGTCTAAGGGGGTTGTGTTTTGATGGTGACGCATTGAAGATGCAAGTTGAATATTTTATCTTCCTACTTGAACAGCTTCAGTCGGTATACAAGTTGTCGTGGGGTGATATTTTGAGGGATTTTCACTCTGTAGTGAAGATATTACCAGATACCAGAGGCGTGCAGGAATCACTTTGTCCATGACACGACATAACCGCTGCGCAGCGTTACAATAGTACAGTGGTCGTCCGGGTATCGTAAATGTAGTGCATTTTTCTGGTTTCAAATATATTTGCCAAAAGGCGTGCTTAAGGTTAACACTGCAAATATAAATAGTCTCGTCCACCCGGCAGAGTACCGACTGTATGCTTTGCAGCGGATATGCATATTTAATTGTTACACTATTCAATTTACTCGCATCTAAACATAGTCTATTCTTACCGGGTTTACGCACCAGCGTCACTCGATTATTCCATGGATTTGCGCATTCTTCAAAAACCCCAAGCTTCAGCATTTCGTCGATTTCGGCATATAAAAATTGTTGAACCTCAGGTGACACTGGGTAAAATCTTTCTTTTACAGGGTCGGAACCAACAACCACCATCGATGCTGTGTTCATCTAAGTTAGTTTTTCCCAAGCCGCGGCTTTCAAATGTCAAAAACGTCTTCTTCAGCAGTTGTTATTGCTGAGGCGTAAGTATATGTGGTTCTGATGGCTCAAGCTGGGTGGTCATTAAAGTTGCAAAGCAAAGGAGGCAACATTTCTATTGGCAATTCATCAACAAAATCGCATTGTTTTCGCACTATTTCGGGTGCCAACTCAAAACGACGCCATTAATCTAAAATTCTCATTAACACTGAATATCTTTAATCTACGAGTTACGTTGCCTACATCTAAATTCGGAAACTTCGGCAACACTACTCCAACTCGGCCACATCGGTTGCAAAATACGCTCTGCTGCTGAGAATCACATCCGTAGAAAGTGTGCCCCATGGAATGTCAGCTCCAACATGTTAGTTTGGACTTACCCAGCGGTAGTTTATCAGCCTGTATCGCTTCTAAATCATAACCCCTTGTACTCATCTACTTATCTTCTACCGGGTGTCTAACGACTGCACTTCACTAACGCGATATTTAGGGCGATCTATCCGAGCATCCATCGCATACGATTGCTCTCTTGGCGTCATGAAACTCGATTCGCAATTGCTCCATGCTACTTATATACATAGAAATGTTTTTTTTTTATTCGTCTCGATAATTGTTATCAGTTGGAAGTCCGAAAGGGGGTGAGTCAATCTTGACCTTAACATCAACCTTAACTATAAACGAGTCAATGGATTCTCCTGCGCCTTGTTGCCATTCCATCAACTCACGCCAATTATCAAATTCTGTCCTACGACTTTGAAACCTCGTAAGCAATGCTAAACGCAACGAAGGCCAATCCGGTACCGCTTGGGTCTTAACTTGTAGCCAGTACCAATCACGGGCCACCCCAGCTACAACAGAGTGAAAATCCCTCAAAATATCACCCCAAGACAACTTGTATACCGACTGAAGCTGTTCAAGTAGGAAGATAAAATCTTCAACTTGCATCTTCAATGCGTCACCATCAAAACACAACCACCTTTTACGCACTTGACTAAGCTCTGTTCTTTTCGACACGTTACTGGCCTGTTGGTAACTATCTGCATACCTTACTGTTTCCGGCACTCTGTTCGTATGTGCATTCCTGTCCCATGTGGAATTATTGCCCACTGGAGGAACATTATAACCACGGGTCATTCCACCCGTAGTAGCCTTCGCCAGACGCAGAGCTTCGCCCATGGACCTCAACCGAGAATTAGTTGTTTATTTTCAAAAAAATTTCAACTACATATATAAAGCAGTAATAAGTACAATATAAAAATTTAACTAAACTAACTTAAAGCTAGAACTATGGACTTAAGGAGGGAGAATCAATCTCCCCAATAAGAATTTTATGAAGAAAAGCAACTGAGAGCATAGAACGGCGTAACAAGAGGGTTGGGAGATCAATTAATTTTAACCTATCATGATAGGGTGGAAGGTTTATATCGGGATCCCAATTATGACTCCTAAGAGCAAACAGAAGAAACTTTTTTTGGACTGACTCAATACGATCCTCGTGAATAGCATAATATGGGTTCCAAATACAAGAGCCAAATTCTAAAATCGGACGAACAAGAGAAGTATAGAGGAGTTTAGTTGTATAAGAGTCATTAAACTCCTTAGACCAACGCTTAACAAAGCCAGGGACACCTTTTGCTTTATTTACTATTGAAAAAATGTGATTATTATAAATAAGTTTAGGTTCTATAAGGATACCTAGGTCATTAAAACAAAACTCTCTACCGAGGGTAATGTTAGTTAAAGAATATATTACTATAAATGGTTTTCTGCGATGAAACGACATACATTTGCATTTTGACAAATTTAGATTTAGAAAATTTAGACGACACCATGTATGTAGTGAGTTTAAGTCAGCCTGCAATAAACTGTGCTGCGAAACATCAGAATATGTGACAAGCATAATTTAACAAACATTAGTGTATGGGCATGATTAATAGACAAAGGAAGATCATTAATAAAAATGTTGAACAATACTGGACCTATGTGACTCCCTTGGGGAACACCAGAAGAAACAAAAATAGTTTTAGACAAACAATTGTTTAATAATACTTTTTGAGTTCTATCGGATAAGTATGACTCAATCCAAGTAACAAGAGACGGAGCAAACCCTATTGCATTTAATTCGGCCGTAGTCCTCAACCTGACTGTCCCTCCGGAACGCTCCGGCTGTCGCTGTCTGATCCTTCCTTCCGCCCATATTGCGCCTCTAACTCAACCAAAGTTTGCTCGACTACCGGGTGGCCAAGGCCCTTAGCCATTGCTAACAATGACTGTGCTCCACTTGTCCAAGCCACATCATCTTCTGCCGGGTTTCTCTGATCCGGAGTCTTCTTCGGAGAATGAAAAATTGTACTTGATTCCTGCTATGTGCCAGCGTCAATCCGAGAACTAACAGATCTTGTAATTGGTCGATTTGAAACGATCTCTAAGCCCCTATCCTTCATATATTCGAAACTCCTTTCTAATTTTCCTTTGATTTTCAATCTTTCAGCACTTCTAAAAAAAAAACCCTAATTCTATACCGTCTTTTTCAGCAATATTTCCACTAAATATTCTCAATATCATTATCTGATTTAAAAAAAATGTCATACAAACAATCGGGTGGGCAATCTCTATCCACCACCATGACAAAATGTTACGTGGTTACACTTAAAAAAACAACGGGCTCTTACACAAATATTTAAATTCCCCTACCTCTTCTTCCTTTTTAAAAGGACCCGACCCTTTTTAAAAGAACCCGATGAACTTTCTTTTGAGACACCCTGTACTATATATATATATATATATTTTATTTGAATTCTTTGCTAAACGTGAGTTAAAAGGAAAATTAATAACTCAATATTTTTTTTTTTTATATTATATAAAATTATATAAAATTTTTATTTTAAGATTCTCACATTTTTTTGTATAGAAATTTATGTGAACATTTCGGGTTTAGTCCGTTGTTGACTTTTGCGTCGAGATCAGGCAGGGCAGTAATATAAAAATTTATTTTCTCTAATAAATATTTTTTATTAAAACCTGTGGCCCCTCGAACGTGGGGCAGCTTCTTAGTGTTGTCAATCCAGTACAAAAGACACTTCAAGGCTGTCAGTCTGAAGGCGCTATTTTGCCTTTGACCAGTAGATCCTGTTTTACAGCTTACGCTGGCTCTTGAACCTTGGCCTAGCAGATGGATCACAGGTTTATATACACGGATTTATATATATTGTATGTTTTAATTTATTTAATGTGAGCGCGCAAATTTACGTACAAAATTATATTCTCAATTGCCACGAATATATTTTGTTCTCTACATTGACAAAGCTTCCGAAGAAATTTATCATGAAGCTAGGAATAAAATATAGTAAGTGCCAGGAATAAAGACAACTGCACAATTCACGCTTTGAAAATTATGATTTTCTTTATTTTTTTTTTAAAAACGACAGATGGATACCGCAGTGGCCGCGCTGTATATCAGACTGACCAGACGATGTCGCCGAGATTTCCCTCGAGGCGAATCAAACAGATATTGTGAACGAATCCAACACTTGGCCACAGTTTAAGACTGTTCCCACCTTCAGCTCGTTATTCACTGCTAATCCTTGCCACGTTCTGGATTCCAATAAATCGTATGATTTAGCTGTATGTCGGCCAATGACCCTAACAACAGATCAATCGTTAGCCGATCAATCCTGCCGAGAAACATGTTTTAGCCGATGCCTTGTGCTGAGTATCCGGAGTGCAGCAAATGCAGAAAAGCGCTGCATAATTGAACTTACTTTTATTATGCAGAAGTATGAGAGCGAGAAAGCTCAAAGCTAAACTTTTGATCGCTATTCAATCGTACTGGTACTGAGTACAATTAAACGATGAACTTTAAATGATTGCAAATAAATACACCTTTATAATTGTAAATTTGTGACCCATAATTCCTTGGACAAACAGTAATAACGTGTTTTCCATCTATTGCTCCAACTCAATGCGGAAAGTTCCACATTGCCGCATTTTTCAAAGTCTTGAGCGATTTCTTCCCATTCATAACTTTTGGAAGAGCTATGTATATTCCAGCCAGGTTTTGCCAAATGATTTTGCAGGTATCCTTTATTATTGCCCTGACAGCCGATGCACCCATCTTAAAGGAAAGAGTCAAAAAGCGCGTGTCGCTTTGAGCGAGATATCTGCACAAAAAAAAAAAAAATGTATACACTCTCTAACATACATATGGATATTATACACTAACTTACATTAAAGTCAACAATAGCGTGTATTTTGCTGAAATTGGCTTTCTGATAGATCGTTTGGATAAATGATCATGAAGGAGGGCAAACAGCATATCAAATACTTGTTGAGTTAACCGAACATATATTATAAATTGTTCGTGGTCGTTCATATATATTTTTTCAAATGATGTATCGACAGTTTCATCAGTGTCACGTTTCAAATACAAATCCCTGACCCACATTCTTCGCTTCAACTCATAATATGCTATGCCACAAATGTACTCGGATTTCCTTTTCTTTATATTATTTTTCATTTATATTTTTTAAAGTGCACAAATATAATAACATAATGAAGTGTTGTAAAACGATTTTTACGGTGCTGGGCAACACTTTAATGAATACAGCTGATGTTTTAATGGTGAATACTGTGGGAACTATGTTGGAATGCATGCAATTTGTTTGAATGGGGTGCTATTTCTTGACGCGTGACCAAAGTTGAAAGTTGCACGAGTTTTGCGTTGACTTTGAAGTTTAATTGCGTCGGTAGAAGCAACCGTGGAGCATTGTGATTTCAGCTTAACTGTCGTCTGCATGCGTTATTTATGGAAACTGCGGGCGCTGCGTCCCTGCCAGCAGGCATAACGGCGTTGCCAACACGAGCACGACAGCGTTGCCAAAAAAGGGAACAGATTTGTGTTAACGGCCAAGCCACTTTATTTAAATATTTAACTTAATTTAGTAATTAAGTAATCTATGAACGCAGGCTGGTAGCTTTCGTTGTCTTTGCGGCGTAATTATCCCAAGTACGTAGTCACAGTGAGGATATAATCAGAAAGGTAACTCCTTGTTTTAAAGCTCCGCCACTTTAGATCCCAAAAATTAAAAATTCGCTTTAAGAATTGTTTGATACCATTTTCGATTAAATTTAAGGAAACAATGCAAATCGGATGCATTTTAGGAATTAACAAATACATTGAAGAACAACTTCGAGGCGATTTTGCAACATATAAATCAATAGATTGTGGTTTGGACGTTTAGCAAAACGAGAATTACCAAATAGAGTTGTTAAATTCTTTGGAACCATCCGGCCTACCACACAAACTATAACTTATGTGAAGTGTACATCCCCATTAGAAATCACCCTGAAAAATTTTAAGTTGATTTTGTCTGCAATAAAAATTTTCACATCAAAACGCAAAATTAGGTGGTGGGGGCTACCCCTTATAGTTAGATGATCACGCTTATGTTTATGTAAAGCGACAGTCCATTGGAATCCATCATGCCAAATTTCAAGTCGACTTTGCCTACAATTAAAATGCTTTTTGGTCAAAATAAATACAATGTAGTTGTCCGTTGACGAAGCAGCACAGCTCGTTCTTTTTAATTTTCGCAAGTTTTTGGAGAACAATATTCTTTCACAACAGATAATTATGCATTTTATTTTTTACTCTTGTGTGGTAACTGGGACCAGCTATTGAACCCACAAGAAGAGAACTGAAAGGAGTTCAGAAATCAATAAATGTTCTAGTATGAAGCGTCATTAAGAGTTCAAATGAAAATTTTATTCACTGTTTATATTTAGAAACTAGATATGTTAAAATAATGGTGTAGGATGTTTTGCACGGGTTATGGTGTGTATATTTATCTTAAGTTATAATTAATTTATTTAAGTAGTCATTGAGAAGACCACTCATTAGCCTGCCCACAGTTTCCAATAAAACTAGTCGACTGCCCAATTTCATTTGTTGCATTGGAACTCATTGAACCATTCCAGTGCCTTTGGAACGCGTTTGGACCAATAATCGTCGAAGAATTGTTACTATACGCAGTAGAAGGGTAAATATGTGAATGATAGGAAGGATAATTGAAATGGCTGTATCGTGAATACTCATTTATTTGGTAATTGCATGGCATTGACTTGTTAGTATCATAAAAGTCGTAATATTGAGGAGCATAAGAATGAACATCTTTACAATTTTGTAAATAAGTGTTTCCACCTGTATTATCCTCTGAATTAATTGAATGTGTTACGTTGGATTCTATACCGAAAGAATTGTTATAGAGCTGAGGGTGGGTTTGTGGGTTAAATTGTGACAGAAACGGCTGATGCTTTATTAGCTGGTGTTGCTGCGATTGCGAATATTGGTGTTGAATTTGTGTTTGAGGTAAATTACAATGAAACGATTGCGATGGCTCTTTTTGACATGCTTGTTCAGAAATTTTCGATTTCTCAGAATACGGTAGTTGTTGCTGTTGCTGATCTATCCTTAGATTATTAGAATTGTTTAGGGCTGTATCTGTATTAGGCTTGTTCTGGTTACCATTTTCCTCATTGTTTTCGGCTTCATCTGAAAGTACAAAACCAAATGTAAACTATGTAAATGTGAACAAGTATAAGCTATGGTAAAGTATAAGCATGCGCACACATTTTAAAAAAATTTATTTTGTTATAGCATTATGTGATTTTCTTTTGAGTGGCAAATAAAAATTAAAAATTTGCTCTAAAGCAAATCGAAACCTACGTAAGCTCCGATCGGCTTTAACAGCGGACGGACTTCTACGTATGCAGCGCTAGTCGCATTCACTTGCATGTGCCTTAAATGCAGACATAGCATCAACCCAAATTGTGGGAAATAAAAATTTTATATGAAATCACTAAGAAATCGTAACTTGCGTCCGGCAACGAATTGACCTGTGCGTGTAGCTCTCCGGTCTCATGGCACCGTCAGCAAGAATGTAATTTGAGGTCAGTATGACTGACTGTGGGAAATAAGTAACTTAAAGGAATTTCTTAACTTATATACATTATGGGGTCTACGATGATTCCTTTATTTCTTCCCATCATCATTCTTCTCAAACAGTATGTGAATAGTATTATAATTTAGTCACTATGTTTGCAATGCCTTGAAGGAAACATCGGAGGCCCCGTAAAGTATATACATTCGTGATCGACACGACAAAGCAAGTATATGTCGCCAAGTCCGTCTGTATGTGCTGTTAAAATATTGGTTCGAAAGTTGGCATGGAGATATTTTATAACCGAAAGCAACATAAGTTCCAAATTGACCACAAGAATAAATGGAAGGGCTACCATACACTTTAAACTTAAAAAAAAAAACTTATAATTCACAAATAGTTTTTTTCATATTCTTTGTTAAGTGTGCGACAGAATTTGTTTATACATATATGTCGGCGAAGTGAACTTCTGCTGGGACAGGCAATGTGTCATCGACCGGAACAAGTAGTAGTCGGAAGTGATCGTTTCATTCGGTTTGAGCAGCTCGTAGTAGATCACGCCGCGCTGGCCCAACTAAATACATGAATATTCGGCTTTGCGAATGATGTTGATGACTGTCCGGGCAAAACCCCTTATCATCGCAATTCACAATGCGATGCAAAAAACCTTTTCTTTTTTGGCGTTCGAGGAGCTGTTCACAAGCGTAAAATCGCCTTTCGACGTCGCGCGGCTTCAAATCGTATGGCACCCACTTTCCTTGCTTTTGAACCAATCCCATGGCTTTTAGAAGTTTGCTGACGGTCGACTCATCCACTGCCAATGATTCTGACAACTCCTGAAGCGTTTGGAATTGGCCCACATAGAGCAATGATTCCAATTCAACACTTTTAAAGCGACCAAACCACCTTATACAGGATTGTTCAGATAGAGCATGCTCGCCGTAAACTTCCACTAAGATTCAATGATCCTCGGCCGCACTTTTCTTCATATTAAAGTAATGAAGAATTCCCCTCAAAAACACTTTATCTGATACGAAATTCGACATGTTCGAGGCAATATTTAGTATTGTTGTTTACGTTTCAAACAAATAACACAAGCTGCCAAAGACGCTCATTGACAACAGGTTTTAGCGGCAAAATTATGGAAACCCGAATATTGGTTGATATACTAGTGGCGGCCTCTTGTTTGATACGGTCACTATTAAATCAAGATCCCAATAAGTACTGTTGCCGAAATTACTATGTTGCAACGCTGCGATCTCCCATTCATGAGCAGCGAACGCTACAACCGCACTTCCATTTGTTCTCAATTGCTCTCTGATCGATATTTGCACAAAAAAGATAACAGAACACAAACCGAATATTTTTTTTCAAAGCGGCTGCAGCTTCAGATAATTAAATTAGTTAAAAACGAGTTATGTAACTACGAATTTAAAATCAATTGTGCTGCAGGTGCTAATAACGGCAAGGAGAATAAATATAAGGAGAAGTAGACTATATGTAAGAACTTATGTTAGTTTAGTGCTCAATAATAACCAAATATATTTTTTCGGAATTTTAAGCTTGCTTGTACATAATTTGTATAATTGCGCATATTTCTGCATTGGCAAAGACTTGGATTTAATAAACGCTGAATGCACTGGAGCTTATTATTATTTATTTATTTGCAAATTTAGATACAGTATAAAATATTATATCTAAAGCAAAGAAAGAGTACTAGCTACCTAGGCCTACGATACTAAAAATAAATTTAAATTTTATTGATTAAATTACAGCGGGTAAGAAACTTGTATATTAAATGAATGTTGTCTTGATTGGGGTCTTTTAACAATTCAGTTGGTTTAACGTTAAACAAAGTAACCCTAATTAGTTCCAAATTTTGACATGAGTCCAAACTGTGGTTGACAGTGACCGCTGCACAACAGGAACATAGCTGCGATGGGTCGCCAGATAATAAGTGTTGGTGTGTGAGCTGGGTGTGACCAATGCTTAAACGAACAAACATTGTCTACTTATTTTTTGGCGTATTCGCTGAGAACCTAATCCCAACACGGTTTTGGTTGAAGATTTTATATCGATGTTGAAAGTTTACCCAGGAGTCCAAAGTTTTTGGCAGAATATGCTTACAGATATGCCTTCTTAAGTCCTTGCCCTCAAGGGGGTCAAAGGAGATTAGAGGGTAAGATAGAGCGTTACGTGCTGCATTGTCCGCGTTTTCAATCCCATTGATGCCTTGATGGCTGGGTACCCAAAACAATATTATTTTATTACCGTTTTGGATGCAAATCCGGCAAATAATGTTGTTATAGCAATTCAAGTTCATAACTGCTGTGATAGTCGACAGGCTGTGACTACAGATGACAAATTTAGCTTTATTGGCGTGTGCAAATGAGCAAGCCTTTAGGATGCCAATAGCTTCGGCCGTAAATACGGAGCAATATTCGGGAAGTAGCCCGTTAGATATTATGTTGTTGCTAGAGTCGACTACCGCAAATGCGGGGTTACCGTTGCACTTGGACCCGTCAGTAAACAGCCATTTCCGGTTCTGCAATTTCGCTTGTTCTTCTAGGAATCTCTGTTGGTACATTACACTGCTTGAGATTTCTTTTTTGAACTAATGAAGCGCCAAGTTAAATGTTGTTCTCTGAAGAAGCCAAGGAGGCCGGCAGAGAGAACTGGTAGATAGAGCTGGAAGTGTAATATTCAACTCCTTACAGAATATTACGTATCGGCGATCTACAGAGAGGACTTTATAAACTCTCTTTCCATTTACAGCGTTAACAAATAATTTGTGCAGAAGTTGGTTTGACTACCGCAAAGTTTCGGGATAAGCTTAAGAGTTACTTCTAAAATCCTGACTTTCAGGGTTGGAAGGCCCGCTTCGGCTAGTATGCAGAGAGTTGGTGATGTCGGAAATGTATTGATGCAACGTCGAACTGCTGTGTGATGTGGAACCATACTAAATTTTAGAAAGAATTAAGGCTCTGATTATATTTATTAAAGAAGTTATATGTATGTTTGAAAATTTGGAACTTAAAAATTTTACAATATTTAACCTAGTTTCTAGGTTTTTTCTAAGAGTTGCACAGTGTAAATTAAATTTTGCATTTTTTTTCAAATATTATTCCTAAAATTTTTAAATTGTCTACATTTTCTATTACTACATTATTAAAAATTAAATTAGGAAAGTTACAACTTTGTTTTCTACAGATATGCAAAATCTTGCATTTATCTGTAGATAACGTGGCACCCGACAAGATTCCCCATTGCTTAATATCATCTAAGATTTTGAGGAACGTCTCTGATACAATATTTAAATCTTTAACTTTTGTATAAACTATAGCATCATCTGCATAAATGGAAAGGTTAATATTCTTATGAACTAGTATAATACTATTAGGTTTTTCAAAAGCTATCATGAATAATACTACGGATAGCGGTGAACCTTGTGGGATGCCATTATGAAGCGGAAAAGCATTTGAAAAACAATTGCCAACTCGGACTCTGAATGAGCGCCGAGTCATGAAGGCCTTTACCAGGTTAAAGGAGCATTAGTTCAGCATGAATCCCCACGCGAACAAACGATTTTTCAAAATCCGTCGATAAAATCGAGACGTGATTTTTTGTTGAAATAGCGTCCGACACGAAGTGACGGACCTGCACCAGGACGTCCCATCGTACTATGGTGGCGTTTGAAGGCTACTTGATTGTGGGAGATAAGATTGTTCTTATTTAAGAACCACAGCTAATAATTTTTCTATAACTTTGCTTTGGCAGGACAATAACGATATCGGTCTATAACTTTCAGATACGTTGGCAGGCTTATGAGGTTTAGGGATGGGAATTACAATCGCAGTTGTCCAGGTGTGAGGATAGAGCCCTTCAGTGAGCATGGAATTGTAAATTTCTGTAACTTGTGCTTAGCTTTAGTGGTTAAATTTCTGAGCATTGGATAGGAAATTCCATCTGCACCTGGTGTTTTTCCTTTAGCATTGTGAAGTTCAGCTTCGAGCTCCATGAAAGAAAAAGCAGATTCTAAGTGTTTAGCTAAAGCACATAGGGATGCTGGGGCATAAAGAGAACTAAGAACGCGATTCTTGTTAGCAATATACTCTGGTGAGAAGTTTCTATCGTTCGAAAAGTTAGACCATTGTGAACCAAAAGCGTGGGCTATTTTTTGGGTGAAGTAAGAATTGAATGATTCGATATCAAAAAATAGATTGGGATGGGCGGGATACCTGTAAGGCTTTTTATATCGGACCATACTTTTTTGATTGAAGATTGAGGAGATATGCGGGATGTAAAATCGGCAAGTTACTTCCTTTTTGCTAGTTTTAGCTTTTACACGTTTGAAAGCAATAAGGTTATCTTGTGTCATTCGAAGTTTATATTCCCGCCATAATGATTGTTTCTCTTGGCACAGATTGTTTAAGTAGCAATTCCACCAATGAATTCTAGTTTTACGAGGAATGCATTTAGTTTGGGGTATATAATTATTGGCTTCTGATTGCTTTTGGCAATTTTGCCACCGAGTGACATGAGTTTTTCGGCTCCCAGTCAGTCAAGTTGTTACCAATTTCCCAACGAAACTTTACCCAGTCTGCCATATCAGTCTTATATTTGGCAATTGGAGTGATCTTTGCAGTATTTTGTTGGGTGGAAATTGTAGTTATTATGGGGAAGTGATCGCTTCCATGTAAATTATCCATAATAGACCATTTGCAAATGTGAAGAATTTGGGGGGAAACAATAGTGAGATCCACGTGCGTAAAATACCTATGTGAAAAAAAATTAGTTGCGGATCCGTCGTTCAAAAGGACAAGATTGGCCTTCTCGATGATGCTCTCAATTTTCTTACACCGAGAGCTTGCATTAACCGAACCCCATAGAGTACTCCATGCGTTAAAGTCCCCAGCCATGATTAGTGGAGTGTTCATGTTGGTTATGTACGAGAGCAAATCGTTATCCGTATAATTTTAGTTTGGAGCTATGTAATTATTTATAATTGTGATTTTAGTGCCTAGTTCTAGCATTATTGCATCACATAAGACGTTCGAATATATTGAAATATATTTATGCGGAATGTGACGTTTAACGAGAAAGCCAATCCCTTGTTTGGCAGTGGAACAATTACTGAGATTTTTAAAATATCCAATAAATGGTTTTGGATAGTTTATATTTTTATATTGAGAAGGAAAGTGTGCATATAAAATCTGGATTTAGTTCATTAATTAAGAGTACCAGTTCTTGGTAATTATTTATAAATCCATTGATATTCCACTGAAGAATTTTAAGAGCCATTGGTGTGAAGAAAGGGAAGATTATATGTATACAGAAGAGAACCGTAGAGGTTTGATTAGGAATCAAGCTCTTCCATTGAGTCATCCGTATCATCGCTAGAAATAAGTTCTTTTTTGTGGTTGTAATTAGTTAAGAGATAATTTTTTGTTGTATTATTGGTTAGATCAGTTTTCAAAATGTTTTCAAATTTGTGTGTTTTTAATATTTGTTTTGATTTATCGGTAACATTCGATAACGGAACGGAGCTCGAAGGCGAGGTGAGAGGTTCGGATGATGATTGTGTACGTTCGTTGGTCTGTGACAGGTACTTGAGTTGTTTTTGCTGCAGGGCTTGCATTAGCGGAAGATTGTCTTGATGGGATTGTATTGTTGGTGTTAAAAGAGGGAAGGGAAGTTACTGTGGAGTAACTGAGGGAAGCGGTAGTCGCAGGGAGGTAAGATTGTTGTTTGTGCAATGGTTTGGCTTCTTTCATACTGCACTTCTTTTTTGTTTTTATTTTTAATATTTCTTCATGAAATTTTTTGCACGTCGGAGAGGAGGCGGCGTGTTTCTCATTACAATTAGCACATTTTTCTGGTGAGTGTGGGGGAAGATTGCAGTTTATGCAGGCAGGGGGATTTTTACAATACTTTGCTGTATGGCCAAGTAACTGCCAAGTCTTGCATCGCATGGGATTTGGAATATATTCTCTTACTTTAACGTTGTGCCAGGAAATGTTAAGTTTAGTGGGTAGATTAAATAAATTGAAAGTTATTATAATTACGCCAGTGGGTTTAGGAGTATCGTAAATTGTGCCTTTGAAGGAATTAAGCGAGTCATGCAATTTACAAGAAATTTCGCAAATACCTGGGAGCTGTTTTGCATTTAGGAATATGTCGGCCACTTCTTTAGTTTTAACAAGCATGAGTAGGCTGCCATTACGAAGGGTGGCGAAGCAAGAGTACTCCGTAATAGGCTTAAGTTGGTTTTTTGCAGATATCAACAAATAATTAGGGTTTTGTTGAGCTACTTCCGGTAGTTCAGGGAAATCCATTGAAATTTTCTGAAATTGTCTTTTTTTTTCTTCCAATTTGGACTATCCATTAGAGGCGAAAACCGGTTTTCACCGAGGTTCTGTCTGTACCCGTTAAGAGTTAGTCGGCGACTGGCACTGGAGCTTATCAGTCCCGCGCAGACTGGAAAGCGCAACATGTAAAATACAGGGCAAATAATTATTTTACGCCCCAACATACATATATGTATTAAAAAGGACGAACATTGGGAGTGTTGCGATGTGGACAGTGGAAATGTTCTGGTCTACTGTCCCATATCGCATACACTTCAAGTCGACTCACAGGTGCTGCCTCCCCATTGAAAACAACACCCCCTCTTTAACGAGTGGGCCTCAATGGAGTTCCCCGGTAACGTATTCTTCAGAATACGACAATTTTGAGCGGCGTGTATGATTCCCACACACAACTCTCCTCTGCTATCCAACCCTAGCACCCCACATCACTTCCTACACCTAGGCATAGTCTTAAAAATGCCTACAGGACCGGTCAAGAAGTCATGCATACCGTGACGATGATCAGTCTGGCCGGACCTGCAGTCTACAGTGATTCTCCGATAACTTGGTCGTCTCGGAGGGTAACTGTGACCATATCTGTGTATGGCGAATCTGCACAGATTGCGATCTTTTGTTCACAAGTCATGGGATCATTATGGTGCAGCCATCACAGTCGACCAGCAAGACAAACGCTCATAACTCCCAGCCGAGCAGAAGGGTTCCGCCGACAAAAAAAATCGCTACTACCACCGGAAAGACCGCGAAAGAAGCCATAAAACTGTGGTGCAGCCATCACAGTCGGCCAGCAAGACAAACACTCATAACTCCCTATCATGCGATTGAACGCTACAGGGCCAAGACGACGACCGATAGTCAAAGTCAATTGCTGCCGTGGCTGCTGATGCAGCTAAAGCCCGAACTGGTGCAGGACAAATAGCACTAGTGGTAGCAGAGAGACGAGCCAACTGCTATCCAGCTACATTAATTTTGTGAGGTCCATAAAGATTGCGGTATTACCTGTGGACTAAGTCCTTTGCGGTGGCGAAAGGAAGAACCTGTAAAATTCGGTTTGATACAGTGCACTTCAGACCGGGAATGCTCCTAGTCGACTCTGCGAATGATGCTCCCGTATTGGGAGGGTGGGAGTGCCCACCACTAATTGCGGTAACAGGTTATGAAATCATTCCTTCGGAGGTTATGCACCTTGTCCTTCCCAGAAGCCAAGGGAAGACGGCAGAGTGGCTTCTAGACCTACTGGAAGCACAAAATACAACTGAATACAAATATGTGGAAGGTAAACTCCATGCGCCAAGAAAGATGTCGTTGTCGAAGAAGAGGACAGGCCCGAGACTCCCATGTCCGAGAGTTAGGACATTGTTATTGATCCTTTAATATCCTCCTATGAGTTGCGGGAGGCAGACGAGCTCCTAGAATGTTAAGCCAAAAGACTTACCGGATAGGATCTGGCGCCAGCAGATGATCCATCTCATGAACCGGATGACTGATCCGGTAACTATCAACGTAGCCCAGCAGAATGTCCACCATGCCAAAGCAACGTCAGCCGTAATGGCAAGGACATTCACAAAGAACATCTGGGGATACTGCTGACTCAGTAGTCCTCGTATAACGTCCGTCACACTACGCATACTAAAAATTTACTATAAAATTTTACATTAATTTACTATCTTAATTTGACCTACTTAACTTTTAGTAGACGGATGCTTGACATATATATTAATGGGTGGGACCCGCCCAAATATTTGGGGTAGCTTCCATACAAACCTACTGCCCAGTTTTGACGTTTTGTAAGAAAACTTCTTTATTAAAGTTGAAATTAAATAAATTTAATATAAGGTTGAAATACGATGTAGTGCCTTCTTATGGTCAGCCGCTTAACATACATAGACTTGAAAATGCCTTTTTAGAGACAGCCTTTTAACGTACATAGACTAATGGGTGTGTCCTGCCCACTTTTTGTGATAGCCCCTATACATCCCACCGTGCATTAGCTTGCAATTTGATTTGGTGGATTTTAGTGGACAACCGCTTCATATACATATAGAAATGGGCGATTCCCGCCTACTTTTTGAAGTAGTTTTATATAAACCCACAGTTCACTTTTATACATTTGTATGGAAAACGTCAATATCAACTTGAAATTCGATATGTTGGCATCTTACACATCTACTACATCGCTTCATACACATCTACAAGTGAGCGTATACTACCCACTTTTTGGGGTAGCCCCTATTTAAACTCCAACTTTTATGTATTACAATACTATTTAAAAAACCGTATGAATGTTATTAGAGCTTCGGCAGCGCATAGCACGGAGTTGAACTTAGCATAGTGGAGTTTGTAAGCGTGGAAAATTCAGTCACGAAGAAAACAATGAGATGTTGCACCCTGTGTTCTTAGCTGAGAATAGCTAAGTTGACATTTTCTTCCTTATTAATTCCTTAAACATGATAGCTTGTTTATTTATACACGCCAGCAGCTTGGTTCGTATAGTAAGCACTACACTGTCTCATGCATATATGTCCTCGCGTCCTCCCTTTAGCACATTACCGAAAAAATTATAATATAGGTATAGAGAACTTTGGGGATGGTTTTCTTTTGCTGTTTGTTTGTATCATGCTCTCTGCTTTGTTTCTTTCGGTTTTTTTTTGTTTTCAGTTGGCAAAACTCTATCTATCTGAATCGTACTCTAACGCTCCCAACATTTGTGTTCAATGGATTGTGAAAAATTAATAAGTACAATTATGTGTGTTCCTGAATTGTGGAATAAAACAGAAAGAAGTTAGAGTAACCGGGTTTTTACTGATAAATTATGGACCGAAATATCGGAAACCATGAGTGCAACTTATGAAAATATCGGTTTTGGTTCCGGTTGCAGTTATCAATTTGGGTCGGTTAATTTCGGTTAACGGTTCCGGTGTTGCTTCCGGTCTTATGCCGTATTTGAAATGTACAAGGAGTGAGAGGAACACTGAGAGTGCAAAACGGGGTTTTGTTATTAGCATCCTATAATGTCTTTTAGCTGGCTTCAGGTCATTTTCATTGGGGAATATATTTTACATGTATATTTCCTCAATGCGAAAAAAGGAATAATTAGAAACTTTTTTGTTTACCCAGAAAAATTATCGGCTTCCGATACAAGTGCTTCAAGGTATGCCAAGACCCATTATCAGTCAGATTGGCCGCATTGCTAATGAATACTGTCATATCATGCTTAATTAAAAAACGCCTTATGTGTCCCATGAATTTCTGTTATCCAATGATAACGAAATGGGAAATATGTTATACTTTCCCAGCATGAACGGCTCTCTTTCATTTCTGATGAAAAAATGTTTACGGTTCAACAATATGTAAACAAACAGAACGATCGTGTATGGTTAAAGTGCAAATAAAAACACAATTTAGACCAGCGAATTGCTCTGCGAAAGCAAGCGCCGACATCAGTGATGGTTTGAATCGCCGCTTCTTGTAGTTCTTTGTAGGCGGGAAATTGACATTTCCTTAGGCGGTGCCAGCTTTGCCTTTCTGCCCAATAAACAGCACTCGATGCACTCGCCATCAGTAACACTCATGTAGCTTGCAGCGGCATACCGTTTTCACTCGCATCAACGAACGTATGTAGCTCTATATCCAGGTCTTCAGAGCATTTTAACGTTGTATAACAATGCATTTCTTCCATATGCGCCAAACACTTTAGCAAACGCTGCCATTTTATCCACTGCTATAAAATGGTCTTAATCACATCCAGTGTGCCACACTTCTTGGAATGTAATTTTAGGGGACATGGTGTAGATAACAGTCCAAGTGCAGTATAAATAGACTTTAGCAAAGCTCAATACCTAACGCTTTGTTGGTCTTCGCTAGAAGCAAGTCCTCTGATTTATAACGCTTTGTGATAGCGTCATCATGCAAAGCCGAACGATCTTTGCTGGGATACCATGTTCAGATAGGGCGTTGAAGAACTTCGTTCTTATCGGCGTGTCGAAAGCGGCCTTATAATCGACAAATATGTGGTGTGTGTCGTTATTGTACTCGTGGGTCTATTTCAGGATTAGGCGTAAAGTGAAAATTTGGTCACTGGTCGACCTCTTTGGTCTGAAACCGCACTGATACTGGCCTATCAGTGCAATCGTGTATGGCTCCAGCCGTTTACACAGTACGCGGGACAGAATTTTGCATAAGAGTTGGTGCATACGCCTTACCAACTCTTCGCCACCGGTCTTGAATAACTCAGCTGGCAACTCATCGGAGCCTGCTGCTTTGTTATTCTTCAGCTATTTGATTACTGAGTCGACATCGTTATAATCCGGTGGGTCTACAAGAGAGCCATCATCAATTGGTGGTTCTATATACGCTTCTCTTTCGGCGGTATTATTCTCTTCATCGCCCCCAAGTAGATTAGAGAAGTGACTGCATCATAGTCTCAGTGATTCCTGTGCAGACTTCCATTATTGTCCTTGCAGAAAGAAACTCCGGGCTTCAAACCTTCGGTCATACGCTTGATCTTTTGACAAATCTTTCGAGTTTCATTTCTTTGACATAACACCTCTACAGCCTCCTTTTTTTTGTGTCTGAAAAGGCGTCTCTCCTCTCTCCGTTTCTCACGATATCGCTCTCTAACAGCTCGCAATGCTCCCGAGTGCAGAGTTCGTATGTAATCGGCGTCTTTCTCTGCAGTCATACCACTCCACGTCATACCAAGGGTTCGTCACAGGTCTGGTGTACCCAATGACCTCCTTGCCTGCCGTATTCATGGAGTGGGAGATATGGCTCCACTGCTCACCTATATCTTCAGAAGCCGGAGAGGACTCCAGGTACAGTTGGGAGCGTCTGGCTGAAAAGGTTTCGGCGGTTTGTTGGGATTATAGCTTACCGACGTCTAGCTTTCGTTGAGTGTTAGAACGTGCGGAATGCACCATGCTGCGCCCTGAGCTACAAGGTAGTGGTCCGAGTCGATGTTGGGACCTCGAACGTCGATGCGTTCCTTCCGTCGATCACAACATGATCAATTTGGTTGCGTGTCTTTTGATCGGGACTGCGCCAAGTAGCCTTGTGTATGTCTCGGTGTGGAAATCTGGCGCTACTGATTACCATGTTCCGACCTGCGGCGAAATTATTTAGCCTCTCTCCATTACTGAAGGTAGCGTGGTGAAGGCTAAATTTTCCGACTGTGGGGCCAAGGATTCTTTCCTTCCCAATTTCGGCGTTGAAATCGAAAAGAGAGACGTTCGAGACGAACGAATTTTTTTGGATAGCAACTAACCTCTCGTATCGGACTTATCAACTAATCGCCTAGATCGTGTGATATCACACCTCTGGATTTTTTTCTTTTTTTGGGCTATGTGAAATCAAGAGTTTTCGAAACCCAAAATTACAATCCTGGTAAGAGTGATCGAATGCACCTTCCGAATGAACCACCTACAGCGTAGTTGCGGCTAACATTTAAAATTGAAATTATATTGAATGGTAAATGTCGGAATTAGTTCTTTCAGGTCGTCATAATATAGATTCCGACATCCAATTCTATTTTAAGTGTTTTATTTAAAATTGAAAAAAAAAACAAATCTCTCGCGTTACAAACTTTCAGACAAACTGATAATACCATTTCACAACATGTATGAGTGGTTTAAAAAAAGGGAGGAAACCATAAAATATTAAATTAAAAATTACTTCAAATTAAATTTTTTTTAGAAATTAATTGATATTTTAAAATATAAGTAATGAGTGAATTTAACAACTTACATATTTTTTTGAAAAAGGAGGTATAATATGAATATGTTTACGTAATTAAGAAGAAATTTGGTTACAATAGCATTTAGTCGGTTAGTTGTTGCAGTCGAACGATGGCCATGAAAAGTGTCATCGTGAAGTATGTAGCGATAGCATATAATATTAGTAACTGAGGCGAATGAAAAACGGAATGCAAGTGGATCTTTTTATCAAAGTGGGCTTGTATAGGGTGTAAATCTGTATGAAGCGACCATCCATAAAAAGTATTTATATAGAATTTCAACCTTTTATTGACTTAACTAAAGAAGTTTTTTATACAAAAGCAAAAAAGGGGGGCGGTGGATTTGTACTCGACAGATTGACATTCGATACAGTGGCTTGTTATGTTCGCGCCTATACAAACACACCAACCACGTTTATGTTTTATAATACGATTTGAAATTATGTCTAAATGGTATTAGAGCTTCGGTTCACCCGATTTTTTTTTTATGTTTTCCACTTTAGCTTTGAGTAAGATAAGCTGACAAAATTCACGTCACACTTCTACATAGTTGCGCAATTTTGTCATCTGACCTTCTTTGCCAATAAGAAATAAGGTGGATTAGAACACATTCTACAAGACAAAAAAAAAAAAAGTTTGAAAAAATGGCCTTAGGAATGACTTTGTTACTATGACTATTTAAAACGTTCAATGTTTATCTGTTTTGAGTATTTTTGTTTATAGTCTGATCACACAGTCTTGTATTGATATGTTTATATGTTCGTGTGATATTTTGACAGTTCCATGAAAAACAAGCCAGATAGCACGTTTTTCATGCAACTGTCAAAATATCACACGAACATATTTCTTTGTGGTCAAACGAGGCGGGTAAAATTTGATAACTACATATTCAGTGTTAACAAGTAGCACCAGAATCGCATTTATAACACAGGTACACTATCATTTACAATGGATAAAACCGCGAAAAATTATGATGTTAAACAACTAATGTTTACTTTTCAAGTGTTTAAAAACACTTATTACTACTTTTTGCAAAACTTTACAACACTGTTAACAAAATGACACAGACATTGCCACGCGACATTGCTCAAGCAGCTCACAAACGTCCGTTGGCACACGTATCCCCTGGGTAAGTCTGTGGTGAGCAAATTGTGAGAAGGTAACCACTCCCCTAAATCAGAGGTTGGTGCGCTGGGTTTGGTTTCCGCCACTGCAAAAAAAAAAAACCTACCAGTGAAGACACAAAAGAAGCTTCGGATACAATTCCTCAAACGATTTAAGGACCATGGTTTATGGATATGCACCTGGTATCTCCTATCTCTCCACAGGGCTGTTGCAGATATCCAGCTGGCTGATGTCGTCGACAAATTTAAGGCTGATATCACCGCAATACAGGAAATGAGATGAATAGGACATGGCTGCTCACAAAAGGCTTCCTGTGACATCTATTATAGTAGTCACGCGAGGAAGGAAGAATTTGGATGCGGTTTCGTGGTTAGTAGAAAACTGCGAGGTCTTGTCATCAGGTTCATACCTGGGGGCTAGCGCCTGGCCTCAATACGTATCAAAGCTAAGTACTGCAACACTAGCCTTAGACGATGTAGAAAAATATGATACTTTAGTACATAATGTAAGCTATTTTTCGACAATCACAATTGAAGGTCTTCCGCTCGCGACACCACTTGTACACACTCGTACGATTCATAGCTTTATCACCAGTTTTCATTATAAATCTCAAACGGAGGTTTTTCCTTCCAAACAAGATAACGGATGACGCCTCGAATTTCGCACTTGGCGGGAGACTGGATTGATATTGTTCACGAAACTTGTTGTCGCTTCGACAGTTCCAACATGACGAAAATAATCCCTCCGGCCGTGAGAGCCTCAGTACACTTACTTTCTGGATTTGCCTGGAATGTCAAGAATTGGAAAGCACTTCTTATAAAAAAGTGAAAAGCAAATTTTTTAACTTTGTTTCTTATCTAATTTGAATTTTTAATGCTTTTTTATACAAGGTGTCTCAAAAGAAAGTTCACATTTAAAAAATCGATAAAAAAAAGTAAGTAGTTTATTGAAAAAATGTTTATTACTTATTCAAAATACACACTTTGGGAATTTATTTCTTAAAAATTATATTGTCCAAATGTAAACCGTTGCGTTCACGGCATGCATTTAATCGAGTAAATTTCCTATGATGGCTGGGCAGGTATTCTCCGTGCAGGCTGCCATTTCGTGACAGATATTTTCTTTTAATTGTGCCAGGGAAGTCGGTTTGTTGCCGTAGTTTTGCAATTTTGTTTGTTTACATGTCTATTAAGATGGAAATAAGCTTCAAAACAAGATGTTGGTAAACGTTGGAAAGCGCTCAATCATCTGGTTTATGAATTCAAGACTCTGCCCAGCATCCTGAGGCTTTAATTCTTGCACCAACTGAATTTTGTAGAGGTGCAGCTTTAAATCTTTGTGTAAAATGCGGAACAATGCTGATCTATGCGTGTTTAAAGCAACAGCACGCTTCCGAATCGAAAGGTCCGGGTTGTCACGAACAGACTGAGTAACGCTGTCTACGTTTTCGAACGTTCTCGAAGACCTTGGACGCCCGGATTTTGATTTTTCCAGCGTTGAACCGGTCTCTTCAAACTTCTCGACCAATTTTCTAATGAGTCGAGGGCTTGGCGCATCATTCAAATGACGATCATGTCGAATACTGCAGAATTTTCAACGTGCTAAACTCGCTGAATTACCTTTTTTGTAAAACTCACGTACGCACAACGCATGGTCCGCTCGCGAGAAACGCTCCATAGCGACTAAGTTCCCAAAAGCTAGGCTACCGATTGACATATCCCCCGCGCCCCACGAAATAGTTGCGTTCACGCAATCAGTAAATCAAATGGTAACTTTCTTTTGAGACACCCAGTACCATGCACACAAGTGTGAATTATCAATTTGTCTGAAAGTTTGTAACGCACTCAAGGAAGCATCGTAGACATCATAAAGTATATATGTTCTCGATCTAGCTATGTACGATTGTCTATTCGTCTGTATGTTGTTGCACATTTTTTGGAGACCAATTTTTATGCTATCCAGTTGAAAATTGGCACATACATACATTATTTAATTTTGCAGTTTAATATAGTATCAAGATTCGAGTCTCTACGCCTACTTTGTGGGGTAGCCTAAATACAAACCCACGGCCCACTTTTGACTTTTTGTATGAACAACTTTATTATTATAGTCAATATCCACTTAATAATTAACATGGTAGTTTGTAATGGACGGGCGCCTCACTTAAACATTAATGAGTGGGACCAGCCCACTTTTGAGTTTTTGTTAGTAAAACTTCTTTATTAAAGTCAGTATTGGGTTGAAATGCGATTTAGTAAACAACCGCTTCATATACATATACAAATGTTCGTGTCCAGGCCACTTATAGAGGTAGTCTCATACAAACCCGCAGCTCACTCTTATGCACTTGTATGAAAAACGTCAATATCAATTTCAAATTCGCTTCATATCTACTAGAAGAAGTGCACCGCCCACTTTTTAGGGTAGCCCCTATTTAAACCCTCGCCCCCCAAATTTATGTTTTATAATACGACTTAAAATTTCGTGGGAATGGTATTAACTTTTTTCTTGTTTTTTTTTTTTTTAATAAAAGAAGTCTCATAGGGCAATTTTTTTATCATTCGATTGTCTTTAAACTTAGTTCTTTATTTTACACAATAAATAGTTAAACGTGCATTTCTTTGATTTTTATAAATACCATCTACATCTACCATAGGTCGTTTTCAAAATAGATTTGCATATTTAACATTCTGCCCCGCGGAACGCCGGGTATATCTGCTAGTTAGAATATAAAATACTCAGCATGTGAATGACGACATAATGCGTTCAATATAACGGTATATAAAAGTTCAAACCTGATCTTGATGATTCTTCAATTGATTTTCTTGGAACATCGCTGTCGCAATCTGAGGTAATATCTATAATATCGCTTTTCGTATCCTTTTCTCGTTCTGGAGCTTTTGCTGTCGTACGAATTGCAATTATTTTTCCGCTATCCAGCTGCATATAAATTCCTTTTGTTGATTTAAGCACCATTACTCGTTGTCCTGCTTTGAGAACAATGTTTGATTTTTCAACAGAATTCGTTGGAATAACAACATCTAAAAAGAAAAAAAAAAAGGATTATATATACATACACACATAACTATATTAGGGTGGACCAACTAATCGTAAATACTAACAACAGATGTGACATGTTTTTGCGACTACGCATAAATATCGGCAATTTCGGAATTCTAGGCCAGAAATGCCAATTTTTAGCAAATATTCACTATATTTAGTTACTTACTTAGGTGGCTCTACAACCGCCTATCGATCAAGGACGCATGCAGGAAAGCGCACCATTTGGTGTAGTTTATTGCGCGCCGGCATCGGGCCGGAAAACGGGCCGAACTAGACATGATATTGCCATCTTCAGCTCGGCCGTCCTCTCTGACGCCGTTCTCCAATCAAATTCAGGTTTCCGTCGCAAACCTTTAGTACTGGCCTTTAGTACCTTTAGTACCTTTAGCTTTGGCGTTCAACTGGTTGTGGCGACCAGCCCAGTGCAGCCGTTAGAATTTTATTCTCTAGAATATGTCAACCTCATCATACAGCTCGCATAGCTCGTGGTTCATATGGGTCCAAAACTCGATGCTAACCCTAAGAGGACCAAAAATCCTACGAAGAATTTTTCTGTTCAACACTCCCAAAGATGCTTTATCCGTTGTCAGGGTCTATGCATCTGCGCCATATAGCAGAACCGGGATTATCAGTGTCAGACAAAGACACAGAGATTTTTAGTCTGATCTCCAGGGTGACGTTGTCGTTACTAGTTATCTCTGTTTGTCAAAGTTTTCTTCAATATTGAAGTTCAAACTCTCCGTACTCACAGATCGTCCAAGACGCGCTGATGGTCTGCGACTGGTCACCAAGTCTTCGTGCCGATGATGTCAATGTCAACAGCACACGCGAGTATAATCACTTCCTTATGAAAGATCGTACGACCATTCTACTTATTTTATGTTAACAGTTAAGCTTTTTACAATTATTGGGAGTACAAGTTAGGTCCGTTTTTTTGTGGTCAAAATGCATTTCTTTCAGAAAAAATTGAAAAGATTAATCGTAGTTTCCATCGATGGTTACTACTTTGTCCAACCTCTCCGGCCATTTTCGAATTCCATCTCGAAAAAATGTCTCCTCTTTAGAGAGGACCCAGGTTAGGAGCCAATTTTCGATTTCTGTAACAACCAGTAATCAGGAGCAATGTCCGGATTATAACGCGAGGGCGGCAAAATATCCCAAATGAGCGTTTCTAAATATTTTCTTTGCGACTTCTGCAACATGAGGCCGTCATGGAGAAGATTAACTTTGTTATGTCTTTGCTCGTATTCCCGAAACTTTTTTTCTAGTAATGCACATATTCAACACATTAAAAAACAAAACTGATTATTGAGAAATGTCTTATCTCTTTGAAGCTACCGAAATCAGCTGTTACTATGAAACATTTACAACAGCCAGATTCATCTTTTGAAAACGGGCCGAACTAATTTGTACATCCGATAATAAATAATTCATTGTTTTTGAACTTATTTGATACCAGGTATGCCGTCTTAAAAATACATTAGACACAAGAACCATCCACTCAAAGTGAAGTAAGTTTTTTTCGTGCTTAGGTTTTTCTGCATCATTGTTTTCGGATTACCCCCAAATTAGTGATGCGTAGAACATTACTGCTCTTTCCTCCTAAATTGTATGTTCCATGTGCTAATTATGATGGCCCTCGAGTCTTTTAACTTTTCCTTCGCGTGCTTAAGGAACTGCAAGTTTGAAGTGACAATGCTTATTTGGTACGTTTCATGCACCGCAAATAAATCAGATTCAAATAAAAAAGTGTAGGAACTCTGGTGGAAATGACACAACCAACTACCACTTATGCCCGCTATCGCCCCAAAGTCCTATGCCGTGGACAGGAGCACACCTGATCCTTTCCTGTCACCCTGAAATCAGGTTTAAACATATACCCAAATAGTTTCTCATATTGGCTGCTCTGCCCCCACCGCACTAAACCGTGTGGAAGCAATGACAGCATTAATGGAACAAAGCATTATGAATTTCATGAGATTTATGCAAGACACCAAGCAAGAACTCAGAGGTTTTTTCAAATCGCTTGGCTATTCTCCTAATTTTCATAGTGATTAACCATATGATAAAATATAATTTTCGAATTATTTTTTAAGCAACGTGAAAGGACGCAACACAAAATAAACAAAAGTTCAAACTTATGTTTACAAATAACAAAAATTGAATTTCTCTAGCGAAAGTGTAAATAAACAAAGTGCATCTAAAAAGTTGATCATGCAATCTTGTTTGAAGACCTCTACTGCACCTCGCTTCCCGACAAAACAACACGCTGGCTATTGAACTATCTTAATGGTAGAAAGGCATACGTTGAGTTCAGGAGTGTGAGGTCAGGACATCGAAAGTTAATGATGGGTGCTCCGCAGGGTGGTGTTCTCTCTCCTCTCCTGTTCAACCTTTATTTGGTAAAGATGCCTCTTCCCCCTCTCTATATAAAACTGGTGACATATGCAGACGATTGTTCCATTTTATCCTCGGGAGTGAACGTCGATGATCTGCGCGAGAATTAACGTTTATTTGGAAGATTTATTAAATTTTTTCAATGCTCGCAACCTCAACATCTGCCTTCATCTTCACCTCCTGGACTAAGGAGGTGAGGATGGAACTAGATGTCTTTGCAGGAGGTTTGTGAATTCTAAAAGTTCAGTACCCGTACCCGTACTTGGTACAACATTTGACCCATTGCTTGGATTCTTGGCTCATGCCACCAAGACAAACAATCGTCTCAAGTCGAGAAATAAAGTTTTGAAAGCGCTTGCTGGGTCTTCTTGTGGTAAAGATAAGACATTAATAACAACATACAAAGCCATTGGACGTTCTGTCTTGAACTACGATGCTCCCATCATGACCCCTTTTCTAAGTAAGACTCAATGGCAATGCCTACAAAGAAGTCAGAATAGTGTTAGGTGCGTACAGAAGACATCATGGCACCCTCACGACACCAGCGCCTACCCGAATAAGAACCGATATCAGGTCCTATAAGACGAGTATCAATCGTTTTATTACTGATAGTAGCATAGAAGAGTAGGATTATACTTCTCAAAGGACTCAATTGCATAAATATGCAATTGAAGAATCTATACGCTCTTATAGAGACAATAGTGTATTAGGTGGAAGACCACCACCTATTAATGAAAGCGAAAAACATCTCTCTCGTAGCACCAGGACGAAACTTGCACAGTTGAGATCCGGATGGAGCAATATGCTCGTGTGCTACAGGGAAAGAATTGGGATAAGCATTGCTGCCCCGAATGCAGTTAATCACCGCACGATACAATTCATTCGTTCAATAGCCCGTCCCATCCGACTCAATTGAGTCCTTTAGACTCTGGTTACGACCGGTAGATGTTGCTTCTTTCCTGGAAATTGACACCTAGGGTTACATTTCGGTCTATCTTTCTCTCGCAATCAAAAATCGCTTTGTACAATATGCATTCATAATATAAATTGTATATATGTATTTTCTGGTGCAGCCCAAACTGTTAGAACAACAACAATAGCTACAGTTATGCAGTCCTACCTTCCAGTGAAATTTTCATCGCTCTCTTCGTCTCTTTCATCAAAAAAATCAAACTATACTCAACTACTGGCTTGCAAAACCATCAACGAACCGATATTCAACTAGATATTGAAGATGAAAAAGAAGCAGTAGATACGTCAACCATAAATATCGAAACTCTGGTTCAAAAACAAAACAAGCCCCCACCTATTTATGTGCAGGATCTTGAGCAACTAAAAGCTCTTAACAGCGCTCTATCATATATCGCCAACAATGACCTTATTTTAAAAACACTACGTAACAACAAGGTTAGAATTCAGATGACTGATTCAATTCATTATACCGCGATCATAAAGATGCTGCATTCTAAAAATACGAAATATTATACTTTTAAGCCCAAAGAAGAAAGAGGATTTAGAATAATTTTAAGACACCTACACCAATAATTTGATAGTGACGAAATAAAAGAACTGAAAGAATTAGGGCATGAAATAAAAGAACTGAAAGAATTAGGGCATGACGTAATAAACATTTACAATATACAATAAAAATATACAACAAAGCCTCTACCGATATTCTTAATAGAGCTTAAAGCTAGTCCAAATAACAAAGACATTTATAACATAACGACACTACTCAATACTAAAGTATAATTCGAAGCACCAAACCAAAAGAGTTCGTTTGCCCAGTTCACTAACAATGAACACACTGCAATGAACTACTGTACCCGGGACCCTATTTGTGTTAAGTGCGTGGGAAAACACTAGACTGTCAATGAAACTTCATAAATTAAATGTGCCCTATGTGGAGGTGCTCATACTGTCAATTACAAATGATTATAGTAAAGTGAAATTTAACTACCTGTGATTCAGTCACGGCGACTGAAAAATCGCTGATATCAGTTGCTACTGTTGTTTTGAATTCGTTGGCTTTCATGTCTGCAATAATTGGGTTTCTTTCATTGGAGTGGAAAATTTATTGTTTGTTTCTGATATTTTCATGGGTTTTTTATATCAAATTCACGTAGTATTTCCTCAGTCCTTACAAGTTGAAGTGAAGATATGGAACTCTATTAATACTGGAAGAACCATGTAAAAAATAGATGATCTTGTCAATTTTTGTATCAGAAATGAAATCATCAATAGTTGGCACTAAAATAAATTCAAAACCGATGACTTCCTGAAATACATCTTCTAGGCTCAATTCTCAAGCTTTTGTTAAGGAATTCTTCTGTTACGGGAGCTCAATGATTGAGACTATATCCAACTCTCTGATCTTGTTTTTTTTTTCGAATGGGCGCTGCAATCAACAATAGTTGGCACCAGAATATATAGAAATCAGGCTATATAGAAATCAGACTATCTAAAAGCCATGTTCCTGCTTCGTTTCCCACGTCCTGTTGCGGGAGCCCAATGATTCCGACTATCTACCATACTATCGTGTGGTTTCTCGTACCATTTTAAGTTAATCCTCTCTAGAAAATGTCACTATGGATACTATAAAAACATTTAAAAAATCGCATGGTGTTGTCAAAATTCTGGTTTGTAATGCCAATTTCTGGAGAGGATTTGCTTAAAATGGTACAAGAAACGATTCGATGGTGGGTCGGAATCATTGGGTTCCCGCAACAGGATTACTTGAGAATTGAGGCGGGAACAGAGTATTTCAGATAATCAGACTTTAGAAGACTTTGAATAAAAGTGGTTTAATTAATAAAAAAAAAAAAAAAAACAAGAACACCGTTAACTTCGGTTGAACCGATGCTCTAATACTATTCACACGAAATTTTAAATCGTATTGTAAAACATAAACGTAGGGACTTTAAATAGGGACTTTAAATTAAAGTGACCATCTATAAGATGCCAACATATCGAATTTCAAGTTGATTGACGTTTTTTTACAAATGCATAAAAGTGAGCTGTGGGTTTGTATGAGATTACCTCAAAAAGTGAGAGGGAAACGCCCAATTGTATATGTATTTGAAGGGGCTGTCCACTAAATCACATTTCAACCTAATATTGACTTGAACAAAGAAGTTTTTCATAAAAAAAAGTGGGCAGTGAGTTTGTATGGGGGCTACCCCAAAAAGTGAGCGGGTCCCATCCATTAATGTATATGTGAAGCGTCCGTCAACTATAAGTTACCATATCAATTATTAAGTTGATATTGACTATAATAATAAAGTTGTTCATACAAAAAGTCAAAAGTGGGCGTTGGGTTTGTACGAGAACTACCACAAAAAGTGGGCGTGGCTGGTCAATCTTGATACTCTATTAAACTGCAACAAAAAGAAGTGTATGTGCAAATTTCCAACTGGATAGAATAAAAATTAGTCCCCAAAAAATGCGCAACAACATACAGACGGAATCGTCCTCTCGTCTTGTCGAGGTGATCAAGAATATATACTTTATGGAGCCTACGATGCCTCCTTTAATGCGTTATAAATTTTCAAACTGAATATACTATTCAAACTCTGTGTGAATAATATAAAAATAGATAAAAAGTTTTTTTCACTGGTACATCGACTAGCTACAAAGGATACGCATTGTACAAAACATTAAAAATGCAAAGATTCACTGCAATAAGACCTAAAAATATAATTGAACACAAACACAACAACCAAGACTTATCACAAAGTTTAAGTTACACTCAAGCCACTGCTTGCGCCGTAGAAACTAGTTAACAGCCAAAAAACTCGAATCATGTAGGTAGTACAACCACAGCAGCAAACCTGATCACAGGACCATACAAACTTAGCAATGCAGCACAGACCGAAGACATGTCAGAATTAAAATCAATGATGAAGCAGTTGACGGTAATTATGAATGTTATAACACTATTAGTAAATATACTTCACTCAAAGCATGGACAGTAGATTGAAAATAGAGTTCTGGAATACTAATGGTTTAAATTTTCATATTTTAGAACTAAAACATTTCTTAAAAGAAAACAAAATTGACTTGAGCTTGTTTCTGAAACTCATTGCACAAATAAGCATGCCTTGAGCATACCTGACTATACATAGGTATATACACAACAAATCACCCGGAAGGCACAGGACACGGCGGCATTGCAACTATTATCAAAAATAATATTCGACACACAAAGCACGAATGCACTTTCAATCGACGAATTTAGAAATAGAAGATAACAATGAACGCTTTACAATATCAGCAATATACTGCTCTTTTTGATATTCAATAACAATAGCACAATACATTGAATGCTTCAAAAAGCTTGGACCTTGATTACTAGTAGCTGGGGATTATAATGCGAAACACACAAGCTGGGGCTAGAGATTGACAAATGCTAGATTAGGTTAGATAAGGATGGCTCAACATGGTTAAACCCCACATTGTCACTTAGGCCAGCATAGGCCCCTTGTGATACCATATTTGTTCCTATTTCATCCGCAGCTACTCAGGAAACAACTTTGTCAGTGTCAAGAACGTCGAGATTTGTTTAATCTCTTTTTCTGATATCTCAATTAAGTTGTCCAGGAAGGGGCGCCCTAATAACGTCAGTCTCTTCCTACTGTGGGCCGGACAATGCCATAGCAAATGCTCGACCGTCTCCTCCTCTTCGGCTATTCCATAGCTTCTGCAGGAGTCCCAGGAGTTTAAACCTAGCCTTGTGACATGTCTTCCTATTGTACAGTGGCCTGTGAGGGCTCCCACAATAACAGCTAACTTATCTCTCTTGTACTGAAGAAGTGTTATTGTTCTTTTAAGATTATATTTTGGCCAGGCGAGTCTAGAGATTCTACTCGTGCCAAGGTTGCACTATATATTGGTTGCTATACCGATCATCTCTGTTCAGATCTGTAGTTTACATGTAGCCATGAGTATACCTACTGTGGCCTTCCCCGGAAGGATATCAGCAGTGGTACCCTCTCTTGCTATTTATCCGCTTCATCATTTCCCTTCATGTTTTTGTGACCAGGCACCCATGTTAGATGTATAACATAGTGGTCTGCAATCTCGTTAAGAAATTTCCGGCACTCTGTTGTAGTTTTAGTGTTGGAGCTGAAAGAGTTCAGCGCTTACAGGGCAGCCTGACTGCCCGAGAAGATGAACACATGTTCTTGAGTATTTGAGTATGATCTTAGGAGATGCGTAGCTTCCTGAATGGCTAGCATCTCCGCCTGAAAGACCCTGCAATGATCGGGCAGTCTAAATGATTATCTAATCCCCAGATCCGGTGAAAATACACCTCCTCCTACACGACCATCAAGCTTAGACCCGTCTGTAAAGACATTGATAGCGTTGTCTCTACAGTGAGGAAGGTTGGCCAATTGTAGTCTTGTGGGTATTATGACATCATACTCTTAAACGAAGTTAATGTTTGGTGTGCAATAATCCGAATTCTCGAGTGTCCAAAGGAACTACCGTACCAAGCTGAAGATTCCCTTAGTCTGAGGGCTGTGACTATTGCCTTCTCTCTCGCAACGAGATCAAGTGGGATCAGATGGAGCAGTACATTTAATGCGTCCGTCGGTGTGGTACGCAGCGCTCCACTGATACAAAGCTCAGCACTCCTTTGCACCTTATGAATTTGCTTAAGGGTAGAAGCCTTTTCTAGTGCTGGCCACCATACACATACTCCGTATATCAGAATGTGCCTAACTACTGCAGTGTATAACCAATGAACGATAGATGGAGAGAAACCCCACCTTCTTCCAATAGCTTTTTTGCACGCAAAGAATGCTATGTTTGCCTTCTTAATACGCTCTTCCGTATTTTTGTTCCAATTGAGCTTTTTGTCCACGGTAATTCCCAGATATTTTGCATATTCGCTGATAGTAAGACTAGTATTGTTGAGTTTGGGTAAAGTCAATTTAGGAGTCTTATATTTCCTTGAAAAGAGCACTAGTTCTGTTTTTGTAGGGTTCACACCTAGGCCGCAGCCCATTTTGAGAGTACCGCAAGTGGGGATTCCATTAGGTTACAAAGTGTTTGTGGGAATTTTCCCCTAATTAACACCACTACATTATCCGCGTAAGCTATTACCTTATAGCCAGCCTCCTCCAAGAGTTTTAGCATCTGGTTTACCACTATCACCCACAAAAGTGGTGAGAGTACACCCCCTTGTGGGGTTCCTCTACTGACAAATCTTCTGACCAATGTCCCTCCTAGTTGCGAATTCACAGCTCTGCTAGTTAGCATTTTGTGAATAAGAACAACCAGAGACACATCGACCCCAACATCTGTCAGCTAAAGCAAATTCCTTTTGCTCTATCGACTTCTCGATATTATGTACCAGGAAGTGCAAGCTGTTTCTGATTGCCTTTACTATACGCATGCTGAGCATTGGAAAGAAGCGAGTGATTGACTGTGCTAAGGGCAATAACTTATTAAGTGCAATACATAACATAAAAGCAACTCACTTAAGCTCCGGCAAACCTACATACTGACTTTCAAATTAAATCTAGCATTGAATTACTGAAGCAAAAACGGCCGTGTTGAAATGGCAAGTCCTACCCCACCCGACGTATTTTCCAGACATCGCTCCTTCCGACTACTACTTGTTCCGGTCGATGACACATGGTCTGTCCCAGCAGAAGTTCACATCATATGAACAATACAAAAATGGGTCGATGATTGGATCGCCTCAAAAGACGAGTCGTTCTTCCGAGCTGGTATCCGAATTTTGCCAGAAAGCTAAGAAAAAGTTGTGGCCAGCGATGAACAATACTTTGAATACACCGGCTAGGGGAATGGCAGTTATGCGGACTTTAAAAACGTTAGAAATGGCTTGGTGGAAACACGGTCTTACGTTTTGCGGTAAAGTTTTTGCCAAATTTGAGTTGTGTAATGGTTTCAATTTGCCTGTATATGGCACAACGTCGGGCCTGATTCTAGTGCCCTATAAAATTGTGGGGTCGATTTTCTGCTGCCCAGTATTATCATCAGCGAGTAACATTCAGAGAAATGTTGGTTTTTCTCTTTAACTTATCTTAGTGTGCATGTCTTCGTTCAGACTTCGTTTTTGGTAAATCCTTATTTTTAGTCTTATCCACTTATTGTCCATATTTTTTAAGTTCACATTTGAAGATTTAATAGCTCCACGAATAGCTTTAAATCCAGTGTAGAATTTCAGGTCTTTAAAATTTATTTCATCATTTATTTTTCCGTTTAATAGATCCACTTTTATAGCACACATCTTCTAGAGATTTTATAAGCCTCCAAAAAGAGCTTTAAAACCAAGTTGCGTTCATTCTATCAATTTATGCTGCAGGCGCAACTAAAGACTTTTCGCTGTTAGTATGGCTTATAGCCAGAGCCCCTTGAACATCCTCTTTTATGCATTTAATTTCTTCATAGTCTTTATATCAGCAATTCCTTTCATAGGTTTTCTTGCCATCTGAAGTTCAGTATGTTTTGCTTTCAGGGTGTATTAATAACCGATTGGTAAGAAGCCATGTCGACTGTTGTTGTACGATAAGGGTTTAAGGTTACTGTTAGGTACCCAGTTATTCCAAGCATAAGTCGCAGTGCCATTAAACTTTTGGCGGAATTCTGTTCATACTTTACACTTTCTTTCGTGCCGACTAGATTAGCGTTGTGAAGTTGATTCCTGGACTTTTGCTATGACTGGATACCAGTACGCTTAGTTTTCAAGCTGTGACACTGACCATATAGTAGATTGCCAGGCCCTGATGTCATTTGAAAGTCATGTGTCTCTTCGAATTCTTAGTTTTTATTAAATACTAAACTACAGTGGCATCCAACTTTACGCTATTTATTCCTTTCTTTTTCTATTTCCCATATTCTAGGAGAGACTTTTTGCCATTACTTAAAGCAAATTCTGATCCTGAAATCAGGTGATTTTGTTTCGATTAATTTGCTTAATAGTATATTACATGTGTGAGTAATTACTTTGTGTAGATTTGCAGTTTTATTATTAGATTTTATTATTCGAGTGTCTTTATTGCTCAGTCGTGAAAAACTTCAAGAGTGCTGCTATCACGGTGCAAGGTCATATTCATAAAGCATGTTTTCTTAAACCGGGACAAAAACGCAGTATTTGCCCAGTTTAAGATATAGTATTTGATAATAGCATCGCAGAGCACATAACTTCTGTTACTCCGTGTGGCTTAAGCGCCATTAATACACATATTAATAGAGGGCGTCCTAAGAAAATTATAACTATAATAGAAGTGATCAGCGTTTCTGATCTTACAATTATACAACACAAAATGAATTGTTTGATTTAACCGACCCTCCGGTCGATCTATCTACTGAGCCATAATTTAATAACGCGTAAGTTTTAAACAAAGCTTGGAAAAGCTTTTACCAAGCAATAAGCTCAAATTACTGCATTTATTGAGCGTCAAACAAATTTAGAATAACATTTAACCCTCAGTTGATATAGCTGTACAACCTCGATTATCTTTACAAGTATACATACATTAGGTTGGAGAACAAACCACCGCAGTTCAACCATGAATTTCATTAACAAAAACTATGCGAACATTACATTCGGTAGAAACGCGCCAAACACTGGATCAAATGGATGGGCAACCAACCAGCACAAAGTCGTTCAGTTGGAGCTGGATCAAATGCGAGTGGAGATAATATGACAAATGCTTCTCATCATCATTCAAACCAATGGTACCTACCTTATATTCCGGTGTCAGTCATATACAGTCATCTCAGTAAGAAACTTTATATATATATATATAAATATATATATATAGATAGGTAGCGATTTTCAACTTGTATGCAATAATGCCAGCATTCTGTTTGTGGACAAAGCTAATGAGTGGTTTTGGAGATACCACAATTCGCTGGACAGGGTGCATTAATTAGGCTTCGTAACAAAAACATAGTGAACCTCTTTTGATTCTTATTTTGAAGCAATTTCGGAGCTTATGTATAAATTAAAAAATTCATTTGGATCAGAGATCCCTCGTAGAAGTTCTTCCTCACAATTTACTTCCAGATACACAACATAAGTTGCTGAACATAGAAATCGACTCAGTAGCCCAACATAGACATATTGCGAAAACGTGAACATTTCGTGCACGATATTCGTAAAGAAATTATGAGTAGAAAACCTATCGCTGAAATTGATACTTATTCTGACTCAGAAATTGAAGATGTTTCTGCGATCGCCCTTGTTGGTTGGAATTTTGGTGTTATTGGTCATCTTTACCACAAGAGTTCGTCTGATAGGAAGGTTTTCTGGTATCGTTGAGAAGCTCCTGAAACTTGATTGTAGATCATGTATTAATGCAAATACGCAGTGCAAGAAAACAGGTTCGGACTATAAGCAGCATGACCGATTAGTTATGTTGTCTAATCTTGCTTCGGACATTATAACATCTTCTATAAAGGCATATGTAGAAACCTCTACAGCTCCTCAGATTTATTTTAACTTCATGAGTAAAATATATCGCAGTTGTCAAACAAATTGAATGAGTTTCTTTTTTATGAGTTCTAGAAAGATCCAAATCCTGACGACAAGTATTTAATGCTGTGATTAAAGCTAAAAAGCTAAATTTTTATAGTCTATTCTATTCTGATGATCAACGACCGTATGCGGTGGTCAATCTGGACCAGTTTCAGGATTGTTTCACACTGCTGTATCCATTTCGGCGAGTTCGCCCAACTTATAAATACAGATTTTTTTTTTCGAACAATTAAGTCAAAGAAATTAAGTACAAGGAAGTGTCAAAGGGATTACAATAATTTTGATGCCGTCTTTATCGCAATTCTGAATCTCGAGATTAACTTTTGATTATTTGACTTATTACCTGCAAACTTTGTTAGACCCACTTTTGATTGTCCTCAATTGTTCATTCATTCATGTTTTATACATGTTTCCATCATACAAGTTTAGGACGGACGACAGTTTTATCTCATGTAATTTATATAGGTAATACTAAGTCAGCAGCAGTGACAATATCCCATTTCCCCAGCGATTGAGAAACTTATCTATGAAAAGGTAGATAGAATGCTCCCTCTTGGAATTATAGAGGAATCAGAAGGCACTTGGTCTTCTTCGGTAGTTCAGGTGGTAAACTGTAAAAAGTTCTTTTGTGCTTGGATAGTAGAAAAATTAATTTGTAAAATTAAATCAGCAAACAATGACCAGATTAATCGACATCAAACCTCCACACTTTCGAAATGAGGTTTTGGTTTATTTCGACAACCTTTTAATCGTGTCTAAATCCTCAGTCACCTTAAGCATGGTGGAGTCACCATAAATGTGGAGATAAGTAAATTTTGCCTCAAACAGGTCAAATCTCTTATATTAAACAGTACATAGTATCGGAGTATATTGTGTGTAAAGCGACCATCCATAAGAAGCCACCATATCGAATTTCAAACTGATATTGATGAGACATTTTTCATACGAATGCATAACAGTGAGCGGTGGGTTAGTATGGGTCTAGATCAAAAAATGGGAGAGACACGCCCAGTTGTACAATATATAAACCGACTGTCCACAAGAAGCCACCACATAGAATTTCGAGCTAATATTGATTTTAAAATTTAAGTTAATTAAATGAAATTAATGAAGCCATCACATCGAATTTAGTAGTGTACACAGCTTTCGTTAAACATAATTTTTTGTGTATATTTCAATATTGGTTTGCTATGCATCGAGGAAAATAGATACTTAAATGCGTTATACAGGGTTACCACAGAAATCACTTTCGCTTCAATTTCACTTCAATTTTCTACCGAGCCAGTGATTCGACAAAATAAACCTCCAAAATACATTTTGTTAATAAAAAGGACAGGAAGGATAGGAAGTTCAATTTCTGATTAATTTACATCTAAACAATTAATCATTTCATATGTTTTGATATATATATTAGCATTTTACTAAACCAACTATCAAATCACTAGTTGAATTTTCCATTCACAGCCGACAGCCAAGCGATTTGCATTTCTTGCCACTTTTTTTAAAAACATTTTCGAACTTAGTTTTTAAGTAGATAGCATATTGCTATTTGCGTTAAAACAAAGCAATCTCTAACGAATAAATATGCACACGAATAAATTTAACGAAACAATTTGGTACAATTTTAGTTCGGTTAGGTGGCAATTCAACGCGATTCGTTTATTTCCGCGTTTGTTGTCATTTAAGTACTACCGTATAGGTTGCGCACAGCTGCTAGAGTAGTCTGGGAAATTTTTTAGTTTAAATTCAACTTGTTTTGTTTGGAAACTACAAAAAAAGTCAGAAACATTCAATTAATTCGCATCATATCATATCGCTACCGATTTCTGTGGCACCTCTGATACATATCACTCCTCTCGATAGCAGTTAAAAATGAAAGCAATACGAGCATGTTTTTTTTTTTATCTTTTTATTTGCCATTAGTTTGATGCAGGAACTAAAATCAAATTTTCTGACTACTTAATTTTCATATTTACGGTTTACACGATTTTACATATTATATTAACATATAATAACATAATAACCTAATTTTAACTTAATCTTAATATCCTTGAACATGACAGATCTAACGGGTGCACTCGCTGAAGCCGCCTCGTTGTTGTTGAATTATCCAATAAATTGATAGCCAGAATATTACAGTGCTGATAGTTTTTTTATGTATCTGGTGCTATGTCTCTTGATTTCTTCAGCTATACTTGGCTCTGAAGATCGTTATGAATATTGTTATTGCGTATATACCACGGAGCTCGAGTTATTTTCCTAAGGGTGATGTTTTGATACCGTTGAAGTATTCCGATATTTGATACAGCTGCCACACCCCATAGCTGGATGCCGTAAGTCCAGACCGGCTTAAGTATGGCTTTGTATAGTCTGACTTTGTTGTCCAGACAAAGCTTAGATTTTTGGCCACTATATGGTTTTTAAAAGTTAGCCTTTTATCAAGACAAAAGCCAGGATAATTAACTTTGTTTCGTTTAGGAATCACCACGCCATTAAAGCGGGCCCGATCGTTACCCTTATGTCAAAGTGCGAATAAGACATGAACGGACTTGGCTGCGTTTACTGCGATATTCCACTTGTTCATCCAGTCTTGGGTTTTGTTCAGTTGGTTTTGAAGCAATTGAGTTGCTGCTTTAGCACTGGAAGCAGTAGCAAGAATCGCTGTATCGTCAGCATATGTCGCTATAGTTACTTCATTGCAGGTAGAGTCGGGCATGTCAGCTGTGTATATGGAGTAAAGCAATGGGCCCAGCACGCTTCCTTGAGGCACTTCTGCCTGTATGCTTTTTAACTCAGATGTGGCGTTTCCGTGTCTCACGTAGAAGGTTCTGCCCTGTAAATATGATCGAAGATAGCGGAACTCTGTGCAGGATGTCATTTTTATTTTGTATAACAACCCCTTGTGCCATACTCGATCAAAGGCTTGTTTCACATCAAGGAATACGGCCGAATAGAACTGTTTCTCTTCAAAAGAATTTTGAATGACTTTTTTGAGAACAAGTTCACAGAATCGTTGAGATTCTGTGAACTTGCTCTGGAGTTGCATGGCTTCGCCGAAACCCGAATTGATGGTCGGGGAGAATATCGCTTTCTAGTGTCGGTAGCACTCTACGAAGAAATATTCTTTCGAATATTTTTGAGAGTACCGCCTGCAGACTGATAGGGCGATAGGATGATAATTCGTTCTTAGGTTTTTCAGGCTTTGGAATTAGAATTACCTCTGCGCACTTAAACTGGCTAGGGAAGTGGCCAAGCCTGAAGCATATGTTAAATAATTCCACTATTAGTTGTAGACAATTATCGGGAAGTGCTTTTTCCTTACCAGAATTTTTATTTCATTTGTAAGGTCTTCCAAACTGGCTGGAGTTATCGGAACATTGTCACAGCAAGGTGCTTTGACCACACTTTCTACCTCTACTTCGTGTGCACTACTGCAAATCGCGAATGTTGTAAATTGTTCCTGAAGGTGTGCAGCGAATGAGTCAGCTTTTTCTTGATTGCTGTGACACCAATTACCATTATGAGTTTTAATGGGAATTAAACGTCGAGCTGGACGTTTTAAATATTTTGTAGCTCTCCAAAAATCGCATTCAGTCCATTAGCTCAGCATTAATTAGCAAGTCTTCAATCAGTCTCTTTTTTAATTTTTTTGAAACTCTTTAATGCGTTCTTATCTGCCGGGTAGTGAAATTGTTGCCAGATATGTCGAAGCATTTTTTTCTCATTAACAAGTTCACGAATTTCTCTAGAATATATCGAGTAGTTGCGGTATGAAGATGGTTTGTTTGATATTTTTAAAGGAGTTGCGATGTCTGCTGCTTCGGCATCGGAATAGAGACAAGTCTGAGTTCTTGCTAAGAAGATTTCTTCTGACAGTATCAAGATCGACTGGAACATTGATTTCGATGACAATTGCAGAGTTATCCTTCGTCTATCGATTCCACGGCAGATGGCGTTATCTAGTATATCCGGGTGACAATTTGGGTCAGTCGGCCAGTATTTAGGACTTCCTGAAGTTAGGACTGAATAATTTTTGAATGAATGCACTTCAGTAGTTCGAGTCCTTTCGGGTTGTCGGTTCTAGCTCCCCACCAGTGATTCTTCGCGTTTAGATGAAAACCAATGAGAAAGCAGTTTCCCAGTGAATCAAATATAGTTTGAAACATGCTTTGAGTGACTTGATACCGAGGAGGAAAGTACGCAGCCGCTATTTTAAAGCTACCAGTAGCTACATTTAGTTCTACGGTGCTTACTTGAATCAGGCATATACGAGGGGTACTATTTATATTTCGGGAATAGCAAATAATAATAAACATTTTTAAATGAAAATGGCTTTATTGTTTCTTGTAATTTGTAACATTTATTTAGCTTCTTTAAGACGTTACCTTAGGGCCTCCCTTCGCTCTTTGAGGAGCTCTTACTTGCATGTCGTTATTTGTAGTACCTTCCGGTTGTTTTTTATGATTACCGGCCTCCCCGGTGTTGAAGAATTGCTTCTTTTTATGTTTTTATTTAAGTTTTTCATGTTAAATCCCACGAGTTAGGAAGAATTGCTTCTTTTTATTTTTTATTTAAGTTTTTCATGTTAAATCCCACGAGTTGCAAAGAAATAAGCAGGCAGAGATTTGCAATACCCGGGTAAGGCATTTCTTAGAACAGGCGGTCGCCACTTGCCTGAGCACTCCGTTATAGACTGGAATATTTTTGTTAAACCTGGGCCTCCAGCCAGGCTGACCCTCGGCACGGGTCGAGTTACACCTTGGTCCAGGTATGAGATGAGGGATGGAATGAAAGAGATGATTAATGGGAGTAGGTAGGTAAGTTATGTATGAAACTATGCTTGATCAGGCGGTCACATAAGCGCCCTGACAGCCCTGTAATACCTTTGTGATCATAGGACCCGCTTGCTGTCCGGGACTGCTTATTAGCAAAAAGGAGTAAAAAGGAGTTGGCCTCAATAGAGGTCTTTCGCTATCCGCAATCTGCGACCCGACCGGTGGCCTCAACTTGGCCTCCCAAGAAACCATCTCACCAGTTTCTTGGGATCATCAGTACGTTTCATGTTAACGAAATTAAGAAAATATTTGGGGTTATGACGCATATTTTGTTTTACTTTTGTTAAACAGAACAGAGGAACAGAATATTTACAAAAATCGGCATTAACACTTCGTTTATATATATATATATATATATATATATATTTTTTTTTTAGAGACAGATATGTTATAAGAACTTTTAAGACTTCTGTTTATTTTAGATTTAATGTTATTCCCAGTCGTTTCATGAGTAATACTAGAGATAAATTGAGACTTAGGAGGAACAACAACAGTCAAACTATTTACTGTAGGAGGGCTTTTTTAGCGTTTTAACTTCACCAACAGAATTACAAGTCCGAATTCATTTTCAGGCGCAACCAAGTAGTCATCAACTACCATCACAGGGTTAGAGGCAGCGTTTGACACTTCACAGCTAAGATTGGATGAAGATTTTGAGTCACTTTCCGTACCGTTGTTGACTTCTCGGGTTCTGCAGAGGAAGCCGCAGTAAAATATGAATCGTCTGATCTTTCGTTAAATGGAGATAAACGGGTGCAATAATAGGTTCATTCGGAGTAATATGGTCAGTCAGTGAAGGCATCCCTATTGAAGGGTTAGCTAGTTTGGAATTTTGAGAATTTATCTCTTTCAGTTTAGGTGAGGTATCAAGGCATTTAAATTCGTTAAATGATTTTGCCAACAGGTGAAATTTATCATTCATATTTTTCAAGCCATGATACCTGTCTCATAAACCTTAAACCTCCTTTCAGTCGATCTACAGTGAACATAAGAGTAACGCAGACCTATAAGCTCATTAATAGCGTCAAGAATACGGCCGTTTAGACCAGCACAATATAAGTGCGGAACATTATCACAAAGCCAACACATAAGGTTTTGGTCATCACAGGGCTTATTTTTGTATTAACAGCGAGGATCAGTGCAATTCATTGTATTTAAAATAAATAAAAATAAAATGAAACTAAATGCCGAAAACTTGTGAACAAATCTCAGAGAAATGAGAGCAAGAAAGTATACGTAATTACGTAATTAGAGAGCATAAACAAACAAAGAAAGTGAAAAGAATAAAAATAAGTGTGTGTGAAGAAAAATTTTAAACTTGGTAAAACATTTCATTCATACAAAATGAGTCGAAATCTTCGTTGCGTTACATGGAAATGGAATTACATATTCCCAAAGATTCGATTCAGCGCATTTTGACGGAGAAATTGGGTCTACAAGGTCTGTCGCAAAAGAAACATAACTTTTTAAAAATCGCTATTTTTGATGGCGCCACCTATTGGTACGTACATGCGTTGGAAAGGTACATCCTACACCGCACTCGCCTGATTGTGCTCCGTGTGACTTTTATCTATTTGCAAAACTTCATTTGCCGATGAAAGGACACCGCTATGAGGTCATTGAAGCCAACCAAAACGTGTCGACCAGCATTTATTTATTTATTTATTTAACTAACATATTAATACAAAGATGTTGCTTATAGTACTTAACAAAATAATTAAATGAAAATAAAATTAAAAATTATAAGTTATAATTATTTAATGCATTACGAACAGAATTTATAGGGAGACCTGGAGAGAGTAAATTGAAGTTATAAAATATATATATAACATAATACGCGAAACGGATCGTTGCATGCATAGTTAGTTGTACACGTGTGTAGGTGGAACAATGAGAAGTTTCTATTAATTATTGAAGGAATAGAGAAATTTAATTGCTCCAATAAATAAGGTGAATAAATATCACCAAAGATAAGTTTCTGGATGAATAAAGCACCAAGTATATTTCTACGTTTTTCTAGTGTAGGCAGATTGATTAAGTTTAATCGATGTGTATAAGGCGGTAAATTTATACTAGGATTCCATCCCAAATTACGCAAAGCAAAAAGAAGAAACTGCTTTTGAACAGATTCTAACTGTACCTTATAAACTGAGTATTGCGGATTCCAAATACAACAAGCATATTCAAGTATTGGGCGGACCAATGCAGTGAATAAAAGTTTCGTAACGTAAGGATCATTAAATTCCCTCGACCATCGTTTGATAAAGCCAAGCAAACCCATTGCCTTATTACAAATAATATCAATGTGGGAAGAGAACAAAAGTTTTGGGTCAAAAGGAACGCCAAGGTCATTAATTGAAAATACGCAGAGCTTTCGATAAGGAATACAGATACAATAGGTATTCTACGACAGAAAGTCATTACTTTGCATTTATCGCAATTTAGTACTAGGCCATTACGACGACACCAGTTATGAAGTATATTTAAATCAGATTGTATTAAATCATGGCCCTCAGCACCATTGTAACTCAAACATAACTTAACATCATCTGCGTACATCAGTGTATGGCAGTAAGATATGTTATCATTCAAATCATTAATGAACAGTACAAATAGAAGGGTGACTACCCTGAGGAATTATAAAAGATTCCTTCCAAATTTTAGGTACTGTACATTCTAAAAGAGATAGTTGAAAAAGGTGTAGTAAAGGATCACAAAGTGAAAATGCACACTTTTTAAGTACAGCTGAAGGAACATTATCAGGACCACAAGAATAGTTAATTTTGAGTAGAAGTAAATGTTTAAGTAGCGAATCTTTAGAAATAGTAGGGTTTGGTATATTATGCGCATAACCATTTGAAACATAAACTTCGCTAAGGGGGTAGCTAGTAGACGAGTAAACTGATTGAAAAAATTGTGCAAACAAATTGGATGCTTCTTGCGAAGAAGTAGCAGTAGAATTGTTAAAGAACATACTCGAAGGATAGGAATACGACTTTCGATTAGAATTAAAACGGAAAAATGATTTTGGGTAATTTCGAATGTTGTTCTTAATTCTAACTAAGTAGCTATTGTATGCTTTTATGAACCCAGAGATGTGATGTGGATCTACATACAGAAAATTTAATGTTGTCTCTGATAATGATAGCACTTTATTTTAAAATGAGAGCAGTCAGTAAAATGAGTCTCCGAAAGTAAAACAATGTCAACGTTGTGAGATTTGATGGTATGTTCGAGCTCGAACTTTTGTTGGCTGGCGCCGTTAGCGTTCCATAAAACAATTTTAAGGTTTGGATGCATGGTTATCGATAAGTGACGTGACAAGATTCACTAACGAGCAGATTTGTTCTGTCATTCTGTCAAACCTCTCCATCTGCTTTTCCATCAGTTGTACCAGTTTATCAAATCTTGTATCAGTACTTTGCTGGTGGTTAAATTGAACGTATATTCTGTTGGTCTTATTACGATTAGCAGATTTATCTCTAACAATGTCAGCATAACTTACTCCAGGTAACACCGGCGAGCTAGGAATGACCTCACAATGATTGGTATGTATTAGCTCAGTGCGTGCTGCTGTTTGATCTGCTGGTTTTGGGTGATTTTTACCAATATGCGGATGAGCTTTTCGTAATGCTGCTTGATAAACATTACAGCCCTTATACGAAGCCGTGTGGAACTCACCACAGTTAACGCAAGTTGCTGGAGCTGTCTTCTCTTTTGTGCACACATCAGAACTATGGTTCAATGCACACTGTACGCACCGGAAAGCTTTACTGCAGTACCGTTTTGTATGTCCAAATTCTTGGCATCTGTGACACTGCACTCAATCGTCAAATTTTTTGGGTGGTTCAATCTTCAAGGATGCACCGCACAAATATTTTAGTTCATAAATTTTCTTTTTATTCGCGCTGGGCTCGAGATCAACGAAAAACATCGATAATGGCTGTTTCGTTTGGCGGCTTCGTGCATTAATTACTTGCTAACGCCCATACAAACCTACTGCCCTTTTTTGACGTTTTGAATGAAAACTTCTTTATTAAAGTCAATATTAGGTTGAAATACAATTTGGTGTCTTTTTATGGTCAGCCGCTTAACATACATAGACTATCGGGCATGGTCCGCCGACTCTTTGGGGTAGCTCCCACACAAATATACTGCCCACTTTTGTGTTTTTGTAAGAAAAATTCTTTATTAAACTCAATATTAGGTTGAAATGCGATATGGTGGCTTTTTATTGACAGCCGCTTAACATACATAGACTAAGGGGCGTGTCCCGCCCAATTTTTGGGGTAGCCCCCATACAAACCCACCGTGCAATTTTGTGTTTTTTTATGGAAAAATTCTTCATTCAAATCAAAATTACCTTGAAATTTGATTTGGTGGATTTTAGTGGACAATCGCTTCATATACATATACAAATGGTAGTCCCATATAAACCTAAAGCTCACTATTATGCATTTGTATGGAAAACGTCAATATCAACTTGAAATAAGATATGGCGGCATCTTGCACATCTACTACATAGCCCCAATTTAAACCCCTACTTTTATGTTTTACAATACTATTTAAAATTTCGTGTGAATGGTATTTTATTTTCATTTTATATATTCGAATATCATTCAATCCTTAAAATTTTCGTTAATAAGGATGCAATCCCATAGTTCTCCTACATGTGTTGATCGTAATCTTTGGCACGTGGACTCATATTTTTCGTTGATCGAATTTTTTTTTGATAATTTCGACTATTTAATTTAAAAAAACGTGAAATGAGTCGAGTCGATTTTTCGTCAATTCTATTGAAATGTCCCGCATATGTTTAGAACGGGCCACTTAATCTATAGTTCATCATACAAGAAGCCTTAATCAAGGTATAGGTTTCATTTACAGTTTTATCCAAACACTTTATACATCTTCTCTATTAAAATGACTGATATCAAATAAAAACATCTTGACGAGATAAGAACTAAGTGACGAAAGCCTACTTGCAAACTCACATAACTTCTGATTTGAACTTTGTGACGTTATATTTATATTTTTTATTTGTATGGTTGGAATTTATGGTAATAAATTATTGGGTGCCAACTACTTTTCCAATTTTTCTATAGGATTTTCCCTCAAGATACAGCTTTAAAATAATTTTTCACACATCGGCACCAATTTGATTTCCTTTGTTGTCCATGGCGCTAACATTTTTTTAAGATAAGAGATAAGAATTTTTTAAAATAGCTTTTGGTAGCATTAATCGCATATTCGCTCATCCACGCGTATCTTATGCAGCTGTACACAGTTTTGCAGTAGTGCTTTTCTGACATGTTGTAGCATAAAATGAATTGAAACTATAATTTTAAGAAATAAAATGCAGCAAAAATATTATTAGTTAAAAGAAATTAATAAACTATATTATAAAACAAAGTTTGATGCAATACACAAAACATTAGCTGAGATATTGCGATTAAAGTTAAAATTTCAAATTTTTTGTGTAAATTCAGTAAATTCATAAAGTAAATTCATAAAGTTTAGCTGAAAAATCGAAAATTTATTTTATTATGCCGGTGGAAAAGTGAAATTGCCACAATTGGTCCAACCACCAAATCAATTACGGTCATTCGTTTCCAGTACAGGATTCCAAACGTTTCTTGGCCAAAATGGTTAATCAAGTAACAGGCGTAAAATCAATAAAATAATTAAAAGCTATGAATTTTAATTCATATCACAAATCACAATTGATGTATCGCCGTCTTTTCTATCAGTTCGCGATTGACATGTATGTCAAAATTGAGACTGAACGATTGACATACATCCGTTTAAACCAAAAAATGTAAATGTTAATTTGCGCCTAGTCGATAATCTTCGAAAGTTCTTCATCGATTGCTTCGAAATTTTGATATAACGTCACATTCAAATACGCCCGTGATTCAACGCACGTCGGGAACAGCTAGTATTATATAGAAGCTCTTTTTAGCTTACTTACCCAGAGGCAGTGTCATTTCTTGGGCAGTCATTCCCTGCCTTTGCCAAACTTCAGCTGGTATCCAACGTGTTGTACGAGTGGTACTTGTAATTGTTTGAGACTTCTTTGCTTGCATTGGTCGTATCTGCAAAATGAAAAATATATAAATTTTTTTAAATATTATATTTTATCTGTCAAATAGCTGTCATAGCGTTTTTACGTACAACCTTTTAGCTTTCAATAGTACTCGACTTATCAACACGTATTGTCAGCATCTCTGCGCTACCATAACCAGTGCGTGACGTAGTGTCTGGGCCGGAGCCGCATGACGAGCAAGTGGTCACAACGAAACAGGCTCAATCAGCCAGTAACGCTACCTAAGACTTAGTGTCAGGGCTAGAACGTTTGAGGGCCATCCTAACGGAAACGGACGCTGCGACATAAGGTTTTGTCCTTATCCCAGCCCGGATATGGTTAAGTTAATTTATCTAGGATCTTCTGCGTCTCTTTAATGAAACGGAGAATGTCCTTAGACGAGGTGTTTCTGATCTCATCAGATGTAGCAAAAGGTTTGTTCATCTGTACAATTCTGAGCCTGGCCAATGCTGGCGCTAACCAGTATTTAAATTGCCCTATCTAACCATAAATTTATACTTGTACTTGATAAAATAGAAACAGATAGAACACCCAACAAAAAAAATATAATGAAATAGTACAGATAAAAAAAGAAAATGTACAAAGATGTCTCATGTTGATTGCGACAAGATTCGGACTCATTATTACTACCCTACGAATCCTTAGTTTCAAATTCAGATTACATGCAAACTCCTATTGCATCACCTTAACACACACGCCACAAAAATATCACACTCTTACCCCGCCACACTAGTTTACCTCATCCTTCACTGATGGTCAGAGAAACCTCAGCCTACCCTCCCCTTCCACACTTATCAGTTTGTCTAAAAGCTTGTAAAGCATTAAAGGAGGCAGCGTAGACCCCATAAAGTATATATATTCTTGATCGGCTCGACGAGACGATCTAGCCATGTCTGTCTCTCCACCCGTCTATATGTCGTTGCGCATTTTTGGGGACTAATTTTTATGCTATTCAGTTGAAAAATTGCACATACACATGCAGTTTAATAGAGTATCAAAATTGACTCTCCGCGCCCATTTTGGGGTAGCCCCCTACAAACCCACTGCCCACTTTTTTGTATGAAAAACTTCTTTGTTAAAGTCAATATTAGGTTGGAATGCGATTTAGTGGGGATTTCATATACATATGGGGATTTCCAGGATCGAGAACGCGACATTCGTACGTCTTTAAATGTAAAAAAATAGCAAAAATTAACATTTTCAAAAATGTTTTTTTACTGTTTAATGCATTTTATCAGCACTATTTTTATTATAAAAAAACAAATTCAAGTTTACTTGTCGTTTTCGAATTATTTATAGAAAACAATGCAACGCGAACGCGACAAAAAACGGAAGACATTTTTGACTTCATCTTGAAAAATGCGAAAGTCAGCGAAATGTGACGAGTAATTTGGAAGCAAATACTCTTAAACCATTAAAATAATGTAGTTTTTCATTTATAGGCAATATTTTGATATATTACTATTATTTTATTTTTTTTTTTCAAGTTTTATTAGTGATTTGAAACGCGACATCACGAACGTGACAAGATTTCCACCTAGTTTGTGACAAGAAGTTTTTTATCAAATTTTATTTAGAAAAACAAAAAATATAACTTCAAAACTTACAAATGTGACAATAATAATAAGGAATACATATTTAATAAGCGAAAAAATATTAGGAAATATTTTTTTTTTTTTAATATGCTGTTTGAGCTACTTGTATTTTAAAATGCTCATCGCAAGAAACATGATGATTTTTTCTTATCCTTGGAACATTTGGCGACTGTTCCCATTTTTTTTTTTTTAAGATTGATTTAAGTTGTAGATTCCTTAACCTGGTTTTCTGCCGGAACGTATTTCTTATAGAGCGCTTTCAAAACTATAATTTTTTTATTCAGCGACTGAGGTAAGGACTTTTCTACATTTTTCAAAGATTTTCCAAACGTCTGCTTACAGTTAAAAGATTTAACGACGTCTTCTTGTTGCTTTGCATTGTTCTCAAGGTTTTTCCTGTAATTTTGCTGCCTTAGACGATCTTTTTCCCGCTTACTTTCCAGAAGCTTCTTGTTTTTGCTCGCCAATTCCTTCAATTTCGCGCGCCGTATTGTCATTCTCATTGCATCATTTTCTAGGTACTTCTGGCGCTTGACGGGATCTGTTTTAATTTTTTCTAGATATCGTCGTGATGCTTCTTTATTATTATTTTTACTCATCTGCAAAAAAAAGTAAGCATATATGGAAAACAATACTTTTTTGTTCTAATATGTCCAACTTACGATGGCGAACGATTGAACTTTTGATTCAAATTAAAACATTCTCAAAAGCAAAAGCCCTTTGCACTTTGTTTGGATATTAATTTTCAATTATTTGCTTCGAATGGATGAGCAGTACTGATAGAAAACTGCGTTTTGGGGAGGGGAAAGAAACTCAACAATTTACCGTTTGTCGATACTTACTTTATCTCTGTTTCTATTTTCGTATTAGTTTGTTGTTGGTACAAAAATCTTGAAAGGAGATTGCAACTATAAAACGAAAAGCAAAACCAGCACTAAAAGTCGCCAAAAATGAAAAAAACATATTTGTGACATTCTGTGCAAATATTTCACAACAAAAACTCATTATATTCAATTCAAATATTTCTTCAACAATATAAAAGAAAAATTCATTTGTTTATAAACTTTTATTTTTTTCGTCGTGGAGGACCTTTTTCTGGAAATGCCCATATACAAATGCGTGTTTTCCGCCCACTTTTTGAGGTACTTCCATACAAACCCACAGATCACTTTTATGTATTTGTATGAAAAACGTCAATATCAACTTCAAATTCGATATGTTAACATCTTATAGATTGTCGCTTCATACACATCTACTAGTGGGCGTATTCTACTTTTTGGGGTAGCCCCTATTTAAACCCCCCACATTTATGGCTACCAATACGATTTAAAATTTCGTGTGAATAGTACGAGTATTAGAGCTTCGGTTCAAGCGAAGTTGTCGCTTTTTATACCATTCACACATAGTGTGAAATGGTATTATCAGTTTGTCTGAAAGTTTGTAACGCATTAAAGATGACATCGTAGACCCGATAAAGTATATATATTCTTGATCAGCTCGACGAGACTTCTTTATTAAAGTTATTATTAGGTTGAAATGCAATGTGGTGCCTTTTTATGGTCAGCCGTTTTACATATATAGACTAACGGTTGTGGATCGCCCACTTTTTAGGGTAGGCCCGATACAAACCTACTGCCTACTTTTGGCTTTTTGTATGAAAATTTCTTTATTAAAGTCAATATTAGGTTGAAATGTGATATGGTTATAGATAGCCGCTTAACATATATAGACTAATGGGCGTGGCCCGCCGAATTTTTAGGGTAGCCCCCATACAAACCCACAGTGAAAATTTTAGTTTTTTATGAAAAAATTCTTCATTTAAATCAATATTAGCTTGAAATTTGATTTGGTGGATTTTAGTGTACAACCGCTTCATACACATATACAAATGGGCGTGTCCCGTCCACTTTTTGTGACAGTACCTAATAAACCCACAGCTCACTTTTATACCGTAGGGTAAGCGTTGGTATTGAAATAATCCAAGCGGTGTGCAGACCACTGTTGTAAGTTAAATCGATTTTTGAAAAATGTTTGCCATATCGAATTTTGGGAAATAACGTCTCCCTTGTTGGCAGCGGGTATTGATCGATATCAATTTGTGAGTTAACAGCCACTTTTAAATCTGCATAAATACGAACTGAACCATCAGGCTTTGTAGCCAAAACAGTGCACTATGGGCAAAAAGTCCGAAATTTGTGCATAAAGTTAATTTTTAAAGCTAGAGTCTTCAAATTTGGCACACAAATATGAAATATTAATATAGAATTTTGATTTTTTTTTTTTCAATTGTATCACGCCTTTAACCTCTCCGCCCACACCCAAGGAAAAAACAAAAATTTTCAAGGTATTAACTGAAGTTTTATTTGCCGATAGATTTATTCTTCTTCATCATCTAACTCAATTTCTAATGGTTCATTAGAATCGTCAGCAGAGTCCGAATCTAAATTTTCTTTTTCTGATGCGATTGTTTGATAGTTCGGGAGAGATGGTGATTTTAGAAGATTTATTACTTCGGCTGGCACGGCACGGCTTTTTTTATTTCTTTTGCCTTTCACTTAAACATATACTGGATATTAATGGATCTGAAGAATCCATATCACTATAAAAAACATCAGCCATGTTGTTTAATCGGCTATTCTTTCGGGCATGTGATTTCCTATCGTTTTTATAGAAGTAGATCCATCGAATCCGTAGCTTGCTATTAACGTGGAACGTGAAACATTTTCCATTTGAGCTATAACCTCTTTTTACAGAACCAATATTCTTTCGGCTGTATGGTCCAAAATGTATTGCATTGAAACCTGCGCAAGATTTTCCGAAATTTCTATTTGAGTTGGTCTGCAAATCGTTTTGACTTCTTGAAGTGCTGAATATGGGGGAAAATGTCGCAGCCACGAACTTTGTTTAGATGATGAATGTTAATATACTGCTGTTTTGTAAGCCCATTTTCTAAAAAAAATGCCAATGCTTCTTCAGGGGTAAGAGGAATAATCACCTGAGATTTCCGGCCTCCAGTCGAGTTTCCTGTGTGTTCTTCCCTGACGACTTTTAATGCATTAAACAAATCATCCTCTCTAGCTCTCTTCGCAGAAATAGAAGCCGCATGTAATAAGTGCTGCGTTGAAAAGTCTGCGTCCGATGCAAGTTCACTTGCTAATTTTTGTTTCAAACGCATTCCAGCCTGTGTATAACATACCCATTTTAGATGGAGATGGATCCCTAAGGTGTTCATCTAAAGTTATAATAATCGCCTACGAAAGCCACCTTGAGAGCTGAACTTTAAACCTTGACAGCATACGGTTGCATTTAAGCAAATAATTCTTGTGTGATATAAAACTGCAACTTTTTTCTTCAATTTGATTAACGTGTAATTTGCTGCCTTCATTCATATTCATTTTTTTCAACATCCACTTCTTTAAGGCAGATTTGTCTCGTCCATTGTTGCCCCAAACCTCCAGCAGTGTTGTGGCGAAACTCATATTCAGCTGCAATATGTCATTTTTTTCAAAAACGGTCAAAGGAAATTATTAACACCGTATTCTATACATTTTTACGAAAAACATACAGGTTTTAGTTGCTCGCTGACGCTTGCGGGAAATAAGTTACACTCCACGAAACACAATTACATTTGTTAAATTTTAGTTGTAAAAATACTCTAACAACAATTGAACAGACATAACAAAATATATAGAACATATAGAAACTAATACGCTACGTTGCATCTACATACCTGTACGATTATTTGCCATATTTACAAATTGTCTGCACTTTAAAGAAAAAGCCACAAAAAAACGCTCAAGGTTTATTAATATTCACGGTAGTATTTCGATAACTCAATCATGCATTTAATCAGCTGACTTTAATTGCGCGCCAAATTCAAATCACAGACATTAAAAATATTTTTAAAATAGTTTTGTCTTATCTTAATTAAAAACCCATTTAATTTTGAGTTTTTAAAATATAAAAAATATTACTTTAAGCACAAATTTCGGACTTTTTTACCCATAGTGCAATGGGTGATGCCCACTGGCTAAATTTTACAGGCTTCCAAATTCCGGCATTTAGAAGACGGTCAACTTCTTTTTTGAACTTAGGCATCTGCGCGAATGGAATTTGTTTAAAATTGTATTTTATTTATTTTGAAACTGTTTTTTATTTATGCAAGTATTTACGGCATTTACCGGTACTTGAACGTTTCTTTAATTGTTGCTACTGCTTTTGATGGTAAGGGTAAGGGTTGGTTTGAGCTTTTGGAGCGCGGCGGTGCGAACTGTGTTGTGCGGCGTGTGCACATGAGTGCGATTTTTTTCTTTCGTCTGAATCGACCGAGTATGACAAAAAATGTTGATCCAAATATGATGCAAAGGATTGTGTTTCCTTGTGAAATTGGTGAAATGACGGCACATTTGAATGCAAATGCACTAATGTCGTTATTTGACATATGTAGTTAGGTTTCTTTTAGAATCACATGCGTAAAAAAAAAACTGTTGAATAATGAGGACTTATTCTTTTTTCCTTTTTTTCTCGTCGCCACTGTTCTATTTGGGGTTGCACAAATAAAATAAGAGTAGGAATGCGTGCGTCTTCATTCACAGCTTATAACGAACTGAACTTTATTTTCTGCAACTACAATGATCTGTATGAATCTATATGTGTATTGTGTTACACAGTTGTCACTTAATCTAAATTAATACAGCCAGATCGCTGGATGCAACATTAAACATGTAGTATTAAATGCTTTTGGCTGTTGGTTCTTTTCCTCTTTTCATATTTAGGAACTCCACAGGATTTTGTTCTGCTCCCTTCCATCTTAATTTATTTTTGGTGATTCCAGGTGATTTTTTAATGCCAGGTGATTTTTTAAAAGGAATTCTGCTGGAGCAGACAAACCAAACAGGTTTCGCTCTTCGTTCCAAGGAATTAAGTGATTTAAGTGGTGAATCCTTTGTAGTGGCGCTTGTAGCTCACAGTATGTTTTTTTTTTTTTACGAACAGTTTGACAAGCACTATACCAAAGTCTTACGCCATCTAGTAGTGGCGGTATTGGAGTTTAATTAAAGTGTTGAGCAGAGGAAAGGGCGTGAAACAGCTGTTGTCGTTGCCACAAAAGCCAATTTTAAAATTTAGCGGGAAGCAGACATTTTCTTTGGCGTCATTTTCCCTCCTTTCAGAGGGTATATAAGAGACTACTTGCTTCAGATCGCTATTTTTTATCTGGCAGTCAACTACGAATAATATTCGTTAATAATATTCTTAAACAGTGGGTTTTTATTTTACATATTATTTGTTAAAAAAAATCTGAAGTTTAATTTTTATTTAAAAATTAACTGCATAAATTGAAAAATCGGCGAAACAAGTTTACATTTTTTGATTCAGTGACATTTCCCAATAATAAGTAAGTTAATATATCAATAGCTTCATTATTTTCGTTGTTCGTCTGCTTATGCATGCATTTCTTTTATTCGTCAGTTCATGTTTTGTTTAAATTTTGTTTGACATAGGTTTGCCACATAATTTATGCTTTAAAATTATACATTAAAGCAAGAAACAACAATTTACTACAACAAGAATTGCAACAACTAAGCGCTAGCATAGACTGCAGGAGAGCAATGAGAGCAGTTTCGACGAATTGAAAAATTTAAAAGAAAGCATAACAAATTACGAAAGCAGCAGTGTTTGGTGCGATTTAGAGGCGGCAATATCCTACGATGTTTTTTTTACTATTCAAAAAGAAAAAAGAAGTTTCAAATAATACAAGCAAGAAATCGGTTCGGATAAGGTTAGTCATATTTTTGTATGTGCTCAATATAAATGCGCAAAAATAAAGGGGCTTAAATCGCTATAAAGAAAAGTAGTAAAATAAGTTTTTTTATGTTTTCTTGCTATTTTATAATATATGTATATAATGTGAGTGTGTGCGGATAAAAAAAAACGATTTAAAAATATATATACGACTTGTAAATAGGGGAAAATCCCATATGAAGCACGGAAAAAATACTTTTATACTAATTGAAAAATCGAGAAAAATTCAAAGAAAATTAGGAAAAGTTTGATATATGTATACTTATATCATATAGTGGGAACAGTAAAAACGCGGGAAAAAACCCATATGTACATATATATAAAAAGAAAAATTCATATATGTACCTATTAAAATTTTTGGCGCCAATTTAAAAAAAAACTTTTGGGGTCATTGAAAAGCCGATGATCGAATTTAATGCGAAGTAATTTTTGATAATTTTGTTTGTTTGTTTGTTTGAGTTTAATGAATTCTCAAACTGGGAATTTGATTTTTTTTTCAAAGGCATTCGGCCGTTGTACTCGGTAACTTTTTTCCCCCACTCGTTATATAGTAAAAAAATGTTTACAAATTAGAATGAACTATTTTTTAAACTATGCATTTTAATTTATAATAAACTACTAATTAATATTTTATATTACATTTATTATTATATTTTTTTTTTGCCCGTATTAAAAATTTTATTTTTTTCTCATCAGTTCTTTATTAAAATTAAATAATTTATGAAGTTTTGATAGATTTTTTTGTAACTAATAGTTTAAGTTTTGTTTTTAAAATAATGGAGTTTTCTTTATCAATATATATATTTTTTTTTAGAATAAATAATAATTAATATGTTTACTTAAATTTATTTTTTTGATTACAAGCTGTAGATTATTTCTGGCAAATTGAATGATCATGACAGGGTGGGCGCAAAGGTTACCTAATTACATCAGAGGTCAACCATAGTTACGGTCTTTTCCAGATCTAATTTTCTTCTTTCTCATATTCAAATATTTTTGTTCTTTATTTTTTTTCCCCACCCATAGATATCTTATCTTTACCCATCCTTTCCTATAAATAAATTTTGTCTTTAAGAACGCTATTTTAAAATAATATCGTAGCGGGTCCCTTTTTGTACGAGAACAAGAAACCACCCCACAAGCTGACGAGCTAGAGCCGGAAATTTAAAGCGTGTTTAGTTGTAAGGAGTTTGACAGAGGCTGCGGGGCCTCTGTTCAGCAGAATCAGACTCCGAAACAGCAGTAACTGTTATATTGTTCAAACGATATCAGGCAGAAAACTGTTCTCGAGAGGAAAACCTTACGACACTTAAACCGCTTTATCAGCGTAAGGTAGAGTATGAGGCAACGAGTATAAAGATATTCAGCGAGGACTCAAAACGAAAAACACGGACATACAGAAGCATGACAATCGTTTCTTCGCTCAAACTAAGGTCAAAGGTTTGAAGGCAACTTCTTTGCTTGACTCTGGTGCAAGTGCCAACTTCATTGGTCATTTTAAAATACTAAAGCGAGTGCATGAACGAACTGTACATACTGCTGAAGGAGAAACTCCTGTTTTGGGTATAATTGAATTCCTATTTATATGCAATGGTGTTACAAAAGATCACCTCAAACGGTGAAGATGTTCTTGTAGTAAGATTGTTGTAGTATTTACTTGGCACCGACTTCAAAATTATAAAATACTTAGTTAAACATTCCTGATTAACTAAATCAAAATACGAATTACTTTTGCTAAGTAAATTTATTTTTTACTTTTTAGTTTCTTGTTTGAAGTCGGTTTTTTTTTTTTTTTTTTAATTATTTTATTTGGATTGTTTTTGTATATATTCATATAGAAATAACATATATATGTATGTATAAGTACAAATCGCCAATAAAAAAAATTATTGCCATAAATTGATATGTATTTATTATACAAAAACAAAATGTCTATTTTGTATACCCGGTACCATAAGGCAAAAGGGAATATTAATTATGTGGAAATATATTTAACAGGCAGAAGGAGAAGTGGTAGATCCCACTATGTATATACGAGTATATTCTTCATCAGCATGCGAAGACAAGTTTATATAGTCCTGTCCGCCTGTCCGTCCGACAGTCTCCTTGAACGAAAATATATCGTAGACTATAAAAGATAGACTTCAAGTATGAATATTTAGACTCTCCTTTTTAATCTACAGATAAAGTGTATTAAAAGAACATTTTAAGGGGCAGCCGCTATACATATATTGCCCCACTTTTAAGTTTTGAAATACAAAATAATGTTTTTTTTTAAATGAATTTATTGTAATTTTTTTTCAATTCAATTGAAATGTCCCGCATATGTTCAGAAGAAACAACTTAAAAATATAGCCCCACACAAATCTATGGTTCATATAAGAAGCCTTAAGCAAGGTTTAGGTTTCATATAAAGTTTTGTCCAAGCATTTTATTTATCTTCTCTATTAAAATGACTGATATCAAATAAAAAAACCTCTTGAGACGAGGTAAAAATCAATTGACGAAAGCATACTTGGAACACACAAAACTACTGATATAAATTTTGTGACGATATATTTAGATTTTTCATTTGTATGGTTGGAATCGATTGTAATATGTAATTGAGCGTTTGTCATGTTACTAAACTTTTTAAACTATAAAATACAGCTCTTTTCTTAGGACATCAATTTATTTCTCTACTCTAGAATATTCTTGAAAATTCACTACTACTTCGCAACATGACAAACGCTTAATTACATATTACAATCAATTCCAACCATACAAATGAAAAATATAAATATATTGTCATTTTATGTATCTGGACAACTTTTTTATCTGTTCTCCAAAATTTGATGAGCATATGCAAATGCTGTGAGTTAGTGAGTGCATTCGTAATGCCAAGCTTACAATTACTGTAGAGAAAAGGAAATTTAGTTTTAAACAAGCGTGTTATACTTAGCTTATGTTGTAGGAGGAGAACTTATTCGGACGTAGTTTATAAGATAACATTAAGCTAGTTTAAAACAATTTGTAACTGCCATTAGGTAGATAATCGTTAAAATACGAAATAGCTGGCAACATCGAATAACGAACTACGAGGCATATCCAGAAAGTAAGTGTACTGAGGCTCTCACGGCCGGAGGGATTTCATTTTCGCCATGTTGGCAACACGGCAGTGTAGCCTGACTTCTCCCCTTTGCAACGAGGCCGGTACGTTGAGAACTGTCGACGCGACAACACGTTTCGTGAACAATGTCAATCCAGTCTCCCGCCAAGTGCAAAATACGAGGCGTTATCCGTTATCTCCTTTGGAAGGGAAAACCTCTTTTTGAGATTTATAATGAGGTGAAAACTGCATATGGTGATAAAGCTATGAATCGTAGGAGTGTGTACAAGTGGTATCGCGAGTTTAAAAACGGTCGTACGTCTGGCATGATGATCACAGGAGCGGAAGACCTTCAATTGTGACTGACGAAATTGTGGGAAAAAATCGAAAATGTGCTGCGTGACGATCGCAGATTGACTGTGTATGAACATTCTGCGATGTTTCCTCAAAACTCCAGATTTTACTACACGAAACAATCACAGAAACCCTCGGATATCGGAAAATTTCGGCGAGGTGGGTCCCAAATGGTTGGCGGGTAACTACTTCGAGGAAGGCATCAAAAAATTGATACCCCGCTTCACCACCTGCATAGAGTGGAATGGTGACTATGTCGAAAAATAGCTTACATTATGTACTTCATTATCACGTCATTTTTTTTGTTTAAATAAAAAATTTAAAACCTACAAAAATTCAGTACACTTACTTTCTGTATATTCCTCGTATTTTCTGGCAACACTGTGACCTAGCAAATCAAAGAGATTAAAAAGGTTAGCAAGAAGGACAGTCAGTCGTATTCGGAATGCCACGGTGAGAGCAATGATATAGAATAATAAAATGCGATAAAAAGTAAAGTTTGTCTACAGTTATTTGGAAGTTTATGGACAGCAACATTATTAAAAAGAAATTTGTGGACGGTCATTGAGTCTTAATTACACTTTGTCTGATGTCATCTCTAATCCGAGCTGGAATAGTTCTCGTGAGGGTGCAGTGTTTTTGATGACTGCTCCTATACGCACCTAATAAGAAATGTTTCGAAAGCAGTTCATTATGTCGGTGAATTGAAAGCATCATCGCTGCTTCATGCAGGTGGTCTTCATGAGACCATGTACCTCGTGCAATACAAAGATGTACCATCTGGGACTCTAAAGTAGCTTGCAGATGACAGCAGCAAAAAAATGTATACTTGTTTATTTCTTACTAGGCACTAACCTTTAGATCTTAAATAGAGGTAAAGACCCCACTTTTATAATTAAAAAGCCGCAGGCATGTTCTAGACATAACACTGGCCCACTGGAGAGTATGTAAAGAGCATTATTTCTCAGAACATAGATATATTGAACTCAGATTCGGTGGTCCCCCGAAATGGACAGGGTACGCAAGAGTTGCAGGAAGCCTTTTAATAAAGCAACAAAGACGAAGATTGGACCTAATGTAATATGAATATGTATGTAACTTTTAAACCATAAAAAGTATATGCGCTAAGCGAAGGAATTTTCTAACAGCATTCCGATTAGTAATTCGTGCTTGGCACGTCTGTAAAATAAATAATCAATAAAAAAACAATATATTTTGGTAAAAAGTGTATTTTACAATATCGCAAGGCGATCCTTTCTGCCAGGAGAAAAATAACAGAAACAAATATTTTTTTAGTTGTAAAGTGTTGTTGATTTCCAAGAATAATAACCAACGACAACAACATAGAAGCCTACAGTGAATGTTAGCAAAACATACACCAGAGCTCGAAAGAAGTAGTCTTTTTTTATAGGCACTCAGAAAAAAAGCGCGAGGACACGATTAAAAATAAAAGCGAAGAGATATTTCAACTCTATTTTTTCTCAATGCGGTCTATGCTCAACCAAAGAGAGTTTTTTGTCGCTCTCTTTATGCATTTGTTCACATAAGACACTTCGCTGCGCAAAATTTTCCGAAATTTTATCATGAAATAAAATTTAGTCACCCCAGTCGAGTGAACTCGCACAGGTGGTGTTTTGGCCACACCGGCAACTCAGGTGTCGGTAGAAAGGTCGTTCTCATCCTTTAATTTTATTTTAAATGAGAAGCGCACCTCTAGCGCATTCTCTGCCGAGAATATTAATTCTTTATTAATTGTTAAACTTAATTCTTAATATAAACCAAATTTTATTTAAAAAAAAAATTAAATGAAAATTTTTTTGTTATTTCATTACATGCTCAAATTTAAAAAAAAATATATGGTGATAAAATTTGTTTTATATTTTTGATTTATTTACATTTTATAGAAATTTTAATTGTGTGTATATAAATGCATATTCAAAAAAATAACATAAGTACACAATTTACCGACCTATCTCTTTCTACATCCCTCTTTTACGCTTTGCCAGCGATAAAATATTTAAAGCAACAACAAAAACCTAACGCAAGAACAAAAAAATCTCAACGATTCCACTTGGCTCGTTTTGCTCAGTTGCTGAGAGTCGAACGAAAGTATCACCATCAAGCTGTCATCGTAAGAAAGCTTCGTGTGTTTCTCTCATCGAGAAGTATGAAACAGAAAACATGAAAGAATCAAAATCAAGTTTTCTGTTGAGAGAGTGAACGAGTCTCCTTCATTTTTTTCCGTCTTTTCGGTGAGCAGACAGAGTAAACACACATAAACACACTCCCATTTGTATTTGTATATGAAGCGTTTGTCTACTAAAATCCACAGAATATCAAGCTAATATTGATTTAAATAAAGAATTTATACATAAAAAACACAAAAGTGGGTTTGTACGGGGGTACCCCAAACAGTGGGCGAGACCCACCCATTAATATATATGTCAAGCATCCGTCCGCCAAAAGTTACCATATCAATTATTAAGTTGATATTGACTACAATAAAAAGTTTTTCATAGTGGGCAGTGGGTTTGTATGGGGGACATGGGTAGATCGACACGTCACGTCGAGCTGATCAAACTGATAATACCATTTCACACTATGTGTGAATGGTATAAAAAAAAAACGAAATTCCGGCAACAACAAACATATTAGTTGGAGTAGCGTTGATTCGTCACCAATGCAAGTGATATTCCCAACAACAACAGAGAACAGCGAATGACGTTAGACAGATTTGCTTGTTCATATACCAAATACGAACACGCGACTAATTTCATGCTGTTTATGTTTCAACAAATTCTCCTTTACTTTTATCGGTTTTTTCTTGTTATTTTTAAAGTAACTTTCACTAAGCTATTTTTCTGAGAAGAAGTAAAACAAAAGCGATTTCCTTTATATTTTACTTGAGATATGTATGTATATTGTCAACTTCCACAAAACATGTGCACAAATTTTTGGCTCACTTGAATAAGAAAATTATAACGTGTGCTTGTTTGTCACACCACTTAATCCCACTCGCAGCACGATGCTCTTTGCCACAATTGTATGACAGGTGGTGTAATGGTCTGGAAAGCGTTTTTTTATTATGGAACATACGAACTGCAATTTCTGACCTCTAAAATGAACGCTGTAGCTTATAAACAAAGAAGTTTTGGAAAGTGCTTTCCTGGAGCTAAAAAAAAGTGTTAGAACCTTTGAAATGGTGATTCCAACACGATAATGCACCAATCCATATCGCCCGACAGGTCAAAGCTTGGATTTAAGGCCAGTGTGTCGACTTACTACAATGACCTCCGTATTCGCCAGACCTAAATTTTATAGAGAATACTTGGGGATGGAAAGTGTATGGATGTGGAGGGCAATTTGAGAATAAAAAAACATTGATAAATGCTATTATATTCGCTTGTCTGAAGTTCATCTTAATTACATTAAGGAACTTTATAACTCCTTACCCAAACTAAAGACTTTACCCGACACCTCCAGCAGCTGTGCGCCACGTATACGGTAGTACTTAAATGGCAACAAAAGCGAAAAAAAATTAATCAGAAATTGTATACCCTATCTGCAGAGATAGGACTTTTTATTTACATATTATAAATTTTTAGAGTCGTATTTAGTCAAATCACCAGCTCAATTTGCAATTAGCCAGAAAATGAAGGTCTGTTGCATAGTGCATTGAAATTGAAGCGAAGTTTAAGCCATAGCCATTCCTGTGGTACTCCTGTATAATTCTTAAATTCTGTAATATATATATCGAGGGTGCCACAAGAATCGCTTGATTCCAATTCACCATGCCACAAATCTCATTTTGTAGCGAGCCCAATGATTCCGACTATCTACCATACTATCGAATATACCGTTTTAAGTCAATCCTTTCCAGAAAAGGATATAGATGTTCCAATGGGTTCTTAAGGTGGGCGCTCCAATAAACAATAGTTGGCAGTAGAATATATACGAATCAGGTGACTACCTAAAATACCCTGTTCCGGCCTCAATTCCCAAAATCTTTGTAAAGACCTCATGTCCTGTTGTGGGAGCCCTATGATTCCGACTATCTCCCACACTTTCGAATTGTTTTTTGTACCATTTTAAGCCAATCCTCTCCAGACATTGGCATTCCAAAGCAGAATTTTGACAACATCATGTGTTTTATTAAATATTTTTCTTTTTTATCCTAGCGTTTTTCTGTTTATTTTAACATTGATCGCAGTAGCAGTTGAAAATCACGGTGATTTCAAATTGGCAGTCACGATAATCACTACTACTCAAAAATCACTGACTAGCTCATCTCTAGTGCCGACGTATTTATTGAATTTGAGTTTCGGTTAGATTTGCGCAGTAGAGATAAGGAATATTAAGGCATTGTGAGCGAAATTGCGTACACAGCTGTCGTTCACTGGTACAAATTTGTTCGTACTGAATTCTTTGAGGCATAAAGCAAAGCAATATTCGCATCAATATAATTTAATAATAATAAATAATAAAGTAAAGAAAACTTACCGATGCAACTGGCCGAGAAATAATTGTTCCATCATTCCGCACCATTTTGTATTGAATTTTATTTGTTGTATAGTTAAATTTTTGGTTCACAGATGCTTTCTTCTCCATTTCATAGCTCCGATGTGCTTGTCGCTTTTCAGCTTGGGATAATTTACTGTCTTTTCGGTCAACTAACAAACTTTCATGAAAAAATGGATCTTTCGTTATATCGTTTTTATGGAGTTCTATAATTTTGGTAATAACGAAATCAGTGTAAGTACTTTTTATTACGCAAGAGTCTATATGTCTGGGTTTAACTTTTAATAATAATGAAGACTTTTCAGCATTTTCAGGTAAATTTGTTTCTTTACTTTTGGTTTCATCGATGTTTTTGTCCTTGTCCTCTTCTTGAGGAAGGTCAGTCCGAGACTCCCCTTCTGAGTCATAATCATGACATAGATTTGTTACATCTTTTAAAGATAAATGTGCCTCTGGATTGCATTCATCAACTACTCTATCAGACATGCCCTGCTTTTTTATTTGCCTATCATAAATCTTTTTCTCCAAACACTTATCCATTACAATACGATACACATAGCATGGTTTCTTTTGTCCATACCTGCAAGAGAAAAAAATGTGGTTAATAATTTACTTACTATCGTCATATATTTCATATATTTTCTAATGCTTAATCCGAAATTTTAGTAAAAAATTAAGAAAGTAGAATCGTTTTCCACATAATTTGTATTTATCATGTTTTTTCATTATAAAGCCAGAAATAGCTTCGTTGGAACCTAAGCATTAATACTCTTCACACTTTTTTTTTAATTTTGAATAGATTTTAAATACAATAAAAAAATATATTTAAATTAGTTTTTGCATGAAATTCGCCTTTTTGACGGTTGCAGATGGGTTAAGGGAATAGAATTAAAATTTAAATATATTTTAGATCGAACGGGTATTCTGGCATCTTGAGCAACAAGGTAGACAGTTAAGATATTGAGTCATTAAATGTTTACTGATACCAATGTACAATTTATACAAAATCAATATTATCATTTGATTCACATTTTGTATGTAGTTGACCAATTTAAAAATAATTATTCTTTTGACATTAATAATTCTTTTAATTCAAATATGTTCGATACAACTAAACAAATAATAATAAAACAAGAAAAGCGTTAACATACTATTCACACGAGATTTTAAATCATATCGTAAAACATAAACATGACTTTAAATAAGGACTACCCCAAAAAGTGGGCGGTACACGCCCACTAGTAGATGTGTATGAAGCGACCATCTATAAGATGCCAACATATCGAATTTCAAGTTGATATTGACGTTTTTCATACAAATACATAAAAGTGAGCTGTGGGTTTGTATGAGAGTACCTCAAAAAGTGGGCGGTACACGCCCATTTGTATAAGTAAATGAAGCGGCTGTCTACTTATTCTACTTAGTCTACTCTTTTCTAATGAATTTTATTTTTCCAGTGCACTTTACAAACGAGATGAGTTAAAAAAAGGCGATTGTTTTCTTCTCGAAAATATTTATTTATTCATCAATATCTATTTTGTTCCATTAAAAGCAATCTCCGTCAGATATAATCGTGATTCCACAACTCTTCATAACAACTTTCTTCACTGATTAACGTTTTCATCGTTTGTTGACTGCTGGTGCGACCAGGGCGTCCATTATCATCAACATCTTCTCGGACTTCTGTGAAAAGCGGTACCACTTATAAAAATTTTTTTGTTGATCAAAGTAGATTCGCCAAATGCCACATTCAACATTTAAAGTGCGTTGGAGCAAAAAATTTTTCAAACACCAATGATTCTTTTATCATTTTTTTTTTTAAATGTTTACATTTAAAAAGTTGTAATATACAAGTGTGTCATACAAATCTCTAGAGATTTTACCTTCGGATGGTTTATAAATCGCTCGAAAAACCCGGAGCTGTCACAAAAGTTTGAGACATTCCTTTTTTTGAACTCCTTAATCTTCTTCGAATCAACATTGAAAAAGGCGGCCGACTGTCAGCACTCAAAAATAATTTTGTTAAAAAGTGTTTTTACATTTGACGCCACCTACCTACCGACATGTATTTCGACCCGCTGAATCCGAATCAGTTTGGACCGTACAACCTTAAAATCTCGAGTAAATTACAAAAAAACATACAAAATAGCGATAATTGGGTGTTTTGGCTATGAAAAATATTTTGTGGAACTAGACCAAGCATGATTTTCATGTATTTTAATCCCCTGAATCCGAATCTGAATCTTTATTTGGACCATAAGCCGTTTAAAATATAAGTAACTTGAAATCCTTGAAAATTGCTACATAAATTGGTAAAATATTCTATTATGTTAATGAACAAAAAAATGTGGACCCGGATCGAATATGTTTTTAAAGTAATTTTATCTGCTGAATCCGAATCTGAAGTTTACTTGGATCATTAACCATCTAAAATCTAAGTAAACAAATTTAACACGATTAAATACGTTTCTTGTATTTCTGGTGCATAAAATACAAGTTTAAAATATGAAAATTCCAAACATTTTAAAATCTGTAAAAAATTTTACAAAAACGGAATGAAAATAACGATTTTCATGGATTTCAAACTGTTCTTCGTGTGTATCGAATTCTTTTGTGTTCAATTGACGCGACGGGTTCTTCTTTCGTTTCCTACCGTCTCTCGGCATTTCCGTTTTTAGTGTTTAGCAAAAATTTACCATTATGTTGATACTCCAATTTCCTTGATATCTAGTCTCCATCTCACTTATGTCTTGATGGAATGGTTCTCCCTATTCTTCACTATTAGCTCCAAAATTTTCAGGAAATTGGTCGATGTGAGAATATAGAAAGTGTAGTTTAAGATTCATTAAGCAATGTAAACTTTTGTAATTTGTCAGCAATTCTTCCACTAAAGTTCTGTAATTTTCACTTTTATTATTTCCCAAAAAGTTTTGAGAAACATTTTTAAAACTTACCCAAGCTGCTCCTTGTTAATTTTTCCAATAAAATTTGCGTCTAGAAATAAAGTCCCAATTTGGGGTCCCTCAAAAATTCCTTCTTTCAATTTTGCATCACTTATTTTCTCTCAAGTACTGGAAACGATAACTATCTTTGTCCAGAGCTTTGACGAGCTTGACCGAGCTTGATGTGAAGTGGTGGTAGCAAATATTTTTAAAGCTGAATCAATAGTTTTCGTATAACATTTTGAGCTCTTGGATTAAATTTCGCTCGTGTTGGCCATCTTCACATAGTGATTTTTTCTGTCTCTGCTATCCCATAAACATAGATAGCAGCGATATTTTGTAAATCCCGATTGTTGACCTAAAACAAGTATTGCAATTGTTACATTCCCACCGATTCCGATCCTGAGAAAATGTTACAGCAATTCAGGATTTTTAACGCAAACCCCCCAACACACAATTGGAAGGTGGTCAAGTTGGAAGAAAGTACTCAGAGGGCGACTACACAAGTACTTATCCTCCTTAATAAGGAAAGTAAAGAACCGCTCATTAAGTGTGGAGGCAGGATAAAGCTTTTTACTCCCAAAATAAAGTAGTGGAGATCTTACAAGAATATGCCTTGAGATAGGGGGCATAACTACAGAATGACCTCATTCCACAGATATATATTATACTGTTTGTCGCAAAAGTCCCCCAAACCTGAAAGAAGCATTAACCTAAGACAAACTGGGAAATGTACTCAAATACACTGAAAAGAATCCTAAGGCCTAAGGCCTGAAGCTAGGAATGTAGAGCAATTAGAAAAACTGGTCGAGGTTTTCAAAAATAACTGCTCGATGGCTTTAAAGAAGGCTTGCCCTAAAGCCAGGATGAGAGTTACACACAAACCCCCATGGCGGTCGAAAGATCTGGAGGATCTGAAAAAAGGTTGTAGGAAGCTTTTAATCAGGCAAAATCCTTAGACGAAGATGCATCATAGAACGCATACAAGAAAAAACTAAGTTCATACAAGACAGCGATAAGAAAGGCTAAACGTGCATCATGGACAAAGTTCTGTAGTAATATAGAAACGTCTACGGATGCATCCCGTCTAAGAAAAATCCTTTCCAAGACACCAGTCTCGATGGGGTACCTAATGCACCCAACAGGTGAATGGACAGATTCTAGTAAAGAAACGTTAGAGTTGCTACTAGATACTCACTTCCCAGGGAATTCTGAGCAAATCAATGTAGAAATACAGGGGGAAGCGCACTTATATCAAATATAATAAGTAGGAAGAAGATTTTATGGGCTATTGATACCTTTCAGCCCTTTAAATCCCCGGGCCCGGATGGTATTTTCCCAGCTCAACTACAATACACGAAAGAGTATATTTTACCTTGGCTATAAAAAATTTTTAATAGCTGTCTCAGCTTTTATCATATTCCATCAAATTGGAAGGAAGTCAAAGTAGTTCTTATACCAAAAGCAGGTAAAGCATCTCACACCGTACCCAAGGACTTCAGGCCAATTAGTCTAGCGTCTTTTCTACTAAAAACTTTAGAGAAACTCTTGGACGCTCATATAAGAAGCACAGTCAATCACTCGCTTCTTTCCAATGCTCAGCATGCGTATAGTAAAGGCAAATCAACAGAAACAGCCTTGCACTTCTTGGTACATAATATGGAGAAGTCGATAGAGCAAAAGGAATTTGCTTTAGCTGCATTCTTAGACATAAAGGGTGCTTTTAATAACGTTCTCCCAGTCGCTATCACCAAGACTCTGACAGATGTTGGGGTCGATGTGTCTCTGGTTGTTCTTATTCACAAAAAGCTAACTAGCAGAGCTGTGAATTCGAAACTAGGAGGGACATTGGTCAGAAGTTTTGTCAGTAGAGGAACCCCACAAGGGGGTGTACTCTCACCACTTTTGTGGGTGATAGTGGTAAACCAGCTGCTAAAGCTCATGGAGGAGGCTGGCTATAAGGTAATAACGTACGCGGATGATGTAGTGGTGTTAATTAGGGGAAAAAAAGCAGAACTAGTGCTCTTTTCAAGGAAATATAAGACTCCTAAATTGACTTTACCCAAACTCAACAATACTAGTCTTACTATCAGCGAATATGCAAAATATCTGGGAGTGATCGTGGACAAAAAGCTCAATTGGAACAAAAACACGGAAGACCGTATTAAGAAGGCAAACATAGCACTCATTGCGTGCAAAAAAGCTATTGGAAGAAGGTGGGGTTTCTCTCCATCTATCGTTCATTGGTTATACACTGCAGTAGTTAGGCACATTCTGATATACGGAGTATGTGTATGGTGGCCAGCACTAGAAAAGGCTTCTACCCTTAAGCAAATTCATAAGGTGCAAAGGAGTGCTGAGCTTTGTATCAGTGGAGCGCTGCGTACCACACCGACGGACGCATTAAATGTACTGCTCCATCTGATCCCACTTGATCTCGTTGCGAGAGAGAAGGCAATAGTCACAGCCCTCAGACTAAGGGAATCTTCAGCTTGGTACGGTAGTTCCTTTGGACACTCGAGAATTCGGATTATTGCACACCAAACATTAACTTCGTTTAAGAGTATGATGTCATAATACCCACAAGACTACAATTGGCCAACCTTCCTCACTGTAGAGACAACGCTATCAATGTCTTTACAGACGGGTCTAAGCTTGATGGTGTATTTTCACGGGATCTGGGGATTAGATAATCATTTAGATTGCCCGATCATTGCAGAGTCTTCCAGGCGGAGATGCTAGCCATTCAGGAAGCTACGCATCTCCTAAGATCATACTCAAATACTCAAGAACATGTGTTTATCTGCTCGGACAGTCAGGCTGCCCTGTAAGAGCTGAACTCTTTCACTTTTTTTTCTTTCTTTCAGAGCACTATGTTATACATCTAATCTGGGTGCCTGGTCACAAAAACATGAAGGGAAATGAAGCGGATAAATTAGCAAGAGAGGGTACCACTGCTGATATCCTTCCGGGGAAGACAACAGTAGGTATACTCATGGCTACATGTATACTACAGATCTCAACAGAGATGATCGGTATAGCAACCAATATATAGTGCAACCTTGGCACGAGTAGAACCTCTAGACTCGCCTGGCCAAAATATAATCTTAAAAGAACAATAACACTTCTTCAGTACAAGAGAGATAAGTTAGCTGTTGTTGTGGGAGCCCTCACAGGCCACTGTACAGTAGGAAGACATGGCACAAGGCTAGGTTTAAACTCCTGGGACTTCTGCAGAAGCTGTGCAAACGCCGAAGAGGAGGAGACGGTCGAGCACTTGCTATGTCATTGTCCGGCCCACAGTAGGAAGAGACTGACGTTATTAGGGCGCCCCTTCCTGTACAACTTAATTGTGATATCAGAAAAACAGATTAAACACATCTCGACGTTCTTGACACTGACAAAGTGGTTTCCTGAGTAGCTGCGGATGAAATAGGAACAAATATGGTATCACAAGGGGCCTATGCTGGCCTAAGTGACAATGTGGGGTTTAACCATATTGGGCCATCCTTACCTAACCTAACCTACATTCCCACAAATTTTCCATTGATGTTCTGAATACTTTATTTTATCCAATACAATTTGTAAGTTTTCATAGGTCTCTTTTAGTTTAGCTAATGAGCTATTGGAATCGGCGCATATATGTTTCCAAAATGAAGCAAAACAGCTTTGAGACTTCTAGTTGATGAATCAATAGTCTCCAATCATCGTCTGTATAGATACTAGGTTTTAATTTATCAACCAAGCCTTTAACATTCTAACAAATTTTGTTCTTTCAATCTTGCCGCTAGTAATTCAGCTCCATCTTTAGGTAATCCTAAATCTCGTACAATTTCATTAAGTTCTGATCGGATAAATGTTTCACAGTCTTTTGTTTTCCCATCTGGCATGTACTCTTCATCCGCGGAACTTTCGTCTTCGGAAACTTTTTCTTCTGAGAATTTTTTCATTAAAATAATCTCAATTTTGTAGCAATTTTCAAGGATTTTTTGCCATTTACTTATATTTAAAACGGCTTATGGTCAAAATAAACTTAAGATTCGGATTAAAATACATGAAAATCTTGCTTGATCTCGTTCCAAAAAATTTTTTTCCTAACCAAAACACCCAATTTTCGCTATTTTGTACGGTTTTTTACAAACTGACTCCAGATTCGGATTCGGCGGTAGGTAGGTGGCGTCAAATGTAAAACAAAACAACTTATTCATGTTTGTGTGCCGGTCTATTTAATCACATTTTTATTTATATCTATCTATATATATGTATAAAACACAAAAAAAATTTTCTACCTATGTCCGTTATTGACTTTGAAACCATCCAGCCGATGTGCCCTAAACCAGTTTAATTTGAAAGGCAATAATGCGAAGATGGTTTGAGACCACTAAAACAATGGATTAGGAAGATTCGGTTCATTCATGAAGTCCATTTTCGACTTTTCCCATACTGAAATTTTTAACATCATGAAAGAGTGGAGTTACTCGTAAATAAAATAAAAACATTAGTGTGAAGTTGGCGCATAATAAAGACTGTCAACACAAAAACACTGACCTGTCATTCTCATCAGAAAGTTTATGGATCATGCCAACTAATCGAATTAGAAAATATTAAAAATATTAGTTATCATAAAGGCCACCGAAAAGAGCAGTAATTGGAAGAAATACAGCAGATGCGAAACGGAAAAGAGTTGAATTGAAAGAGCAGCAGAAATGCCTGAAAATGAAATGTGACGAAAAGTTGGAAGGTATTTTTGAAATAAATTTATTGATTGGTCGATCTCGGCAATACGATTATAGGCTTAATATCATTCGGAACAATGAAAACTAGGATATAGCGCGAAAAATATGAGCTATAAATATAACTATAAATATAACGAGTGCTCTCTGTATAATAGTAACCCAATTAAATTTAAATAATTTTAAGTACACTGAAGCACAAACCTACATTCAATTCAAGCTGAGTTCGCATGTGCAATTCTACACTTATGACACATATGTGTATGACACAATTATAATAAACTGCAGTGCAAGCCTTAGTCGTAATCGAGGCTAATGCACTCAGTCACTTGGAGTTGCGTATAATGCGCATGTTTATGCACACATATACACACACACACATAATAAAACCATAATTAATAAATTCAAAGAAAGTTGAAGATTATTGAAGACTTAAAAACAATTATTACATGGCGACCTTGACGGTGTCCTTCATACACTTATTCTACATGAAGTGAAGGAGTTGCAGACAAGGCAACAGCTACATGATGCAACACACGAACACTGGCGGAGAAAATTAGTTTTTGTTTTAATGCTAAAAAGAAAAACTTGTGAAAATGTTTAAAAGGCAAACCAAAATGCGAAAAATCAACGTAATACAAAATATGTACTGTGCTGTAAAGCAATTGAAACTCTTTTTATGGTGAAGAAAAACAATTGAAACCGAAACGTACTGGATATGGTTGTAATCATTGTGCTATGAGTGCATAATTAATGAGGCAGCCACACAGAAGACAGCACGACAACAGTAGCAGCAATAACGCAGCACCAGAAGCAGAGTTAGCATCAATAACAACGCTACGAAGAAAAAAATTAGTGTTGCATCGATGGACAATACCAAAAATGAGCGGAACAACGTCAACGGCGAGAACAGCGGCGGCGACACCACCAAAGAAACCTATGAAACATTAAGGTTATATAAGCAGGGACAGTATAAATATTCGGCTGAGGAAGAAATTTCGAAATGTCCGACAGATTGTAAGGGACCACTAAACGAGGTTAAGTGCGAATATACATGTATGAAAGACAATAAAGTCGAATAAAAAAAACAACAAACAAACAAAAGTTCTTTTCATTAAAAATACAAAAAATATGGGTAATTGGTTCAGCTCAGAAGAGAGCCAGGCCAAGGCAACTACGGCCAATGTAGTTAATAATGTAAAAGTAGTAGATCACACGGAAGATATAAAAGCCTTGTGGATATTACTATTAATTATCACAAGAGTTAACATTGCCGAGTTTGTACTAAATTTGTAAACAAAAAAAAAAAAAACAAAATTATAAAGAAGCGGTATGTGAGTAGAGGCAATGATTTAGACAAAATATAATATCATATATATAATATTATATGTATTAAATAAAATTAAAAAATAATATGTACAAAAATAATTTAACTAAATCAAAACAAAACAAAAAATGTTTACATTTTCTCACAAATCCAGGTCCATAACTGGACATTACGTGTATATTACATTAGATGACATGGGCTGAGATATTGCCGAAGTTAAGAGAACTTAAAGAAAACTTCGACAGATCTTACAAATGCCTTAATGTACAACGATCTATTGGCCGAGAAACAGTTACAAAACTCTTAAATGTGTTGACTGAATAAACTGAAAAAATAAGGGTAATAATTAATGTTAATTATGAGAAATTAACAAAAGCCAACCAAGCTGCAGCTGAAGGTTTTTTCCTCGAATGTAGAAACAAACTTAAGCATTGCAGGTAGACATGGCATATATCTAAAGATTTCAGGGAGTCATACTGAGTCACTACAACGACTCATTCTACTTCCAATCGAATTAACGATTGAGGACTCAAAAGAAAAACCACCTCTAGAAGAGGAAATACAGGAACTAACGGGTTCAGCAGTAATAATTACTGACTCAGACCAATTGTCAAATAGTACTGTCGTAGAAAATAAATCTACCAAAATGACAGACACATCATCGGCCGATAAGGCATACATAAAGGAGATTTCTTCCGCAATCCCAGATTTGATGGAAAGAAAATTCACCTTCAAAGATTCTTAACAGCACTCAAACTGGTACTCTAACAAAAGGAACACATGAGCTTATTGCTGTTGAAGTCATAAAGGCAAAAATAATCGGTTATGCCCTATATAAGGTGCAGAACGAAACAACTATAAATGCCATAATAATCAAATTCGAAACTACTATTGTCGGCGAATCGTCCGACGTAGTAAAAGCGAAACTTGCTAACGTATACCAGAAAGGTAAGACGGTCACACAATTTACGAATGAGATTGACAATTTACGTAAATTGTTCGAATTGCAGTATATTGATGAAGGCCTAGGTGCTGAACATGCTGACATTTTCAGCACTAAAGAATCAATAGCTATCATGATCAGAAACTGTGAGCATGGTAGACTAAAGACGATTATGGAAGCAGGCTCATTCAAAACAATGAATGAAGCCGTAAGCAAGTACATACATTGCACTTATTTCATAATTCCCGAGGTAATAACTTAAGAGGCAAATACCGAGGTAGAGGAAACTGCCGTGGATACTACCATACCGGAAATAATGGTTGCAACTATAATAATAATAATAATAGAGGTCGTGGAGGTTACAGAGGAAATAACCGTAATAACGGTGGATCCCATAACAATAACCAAAGGAACGACAATAACGGAACAAACAGACAAAACAATAATGTCCGATATTTCTATCTGTGTCTTAAAAAGAAAAGAAATTATTAAATGAATACAAATACATTTTCAAAAGAGTAGGTCAATAACTTTTTTTTTTTTAAAACAAAATTTATATACAAGTGTACGAACAATATATTATAAGAATAGATTCAAATACTATGGTAAAACATTTTTCCTAACAGTAAAGAATATTGTAGGAGAATATTATAGAATATGCCACTATGACACAACTACACTTGTATCTAAATTTTGTTTCAAAAAAAAGGTTATTGACCTAGTCTTTTGAAAATGTATTTGTATTCATTTAATAATTTCTTTTCTTTTTAAGACACAGATAGAAATATTCGGTTTAACAACCAAATTAAGATACAATTTTTTTGTTCTTCTTTGCTCAATAATGAAAGTTTCAGAATACTATACGAAAAATATAGTAAGAGCAAAGAAAAAATCTAAACGGGGTGGCCAGAAAAATTTCTTAGACAAGAAAATTAAGCAATTGAACTGGCAGCTATATAATAGCCACAAACCACTACCATGGGCTGATAATGTAAAATTAGCCCAAGAATTAGAAGAAACCTATGAAACATTAAGGTTATATAAGCAGGGACAGTATAAATATTCGGCTGAGGAAGAAATTCCGAAATGTCCGACAGATTGTAAGGGACCACTTAACGAGATTAATAAAAAAATAAAAAAAAAACAACAAACAAAAAAATTCCGTTATCAGTTCGCCTGCACCTGCTGCATCTGTGCTAAAAATAGCATCATGAGTAGCGGCGGCGGGATTGAAGCAGCTATGGATTGGCAAAGAATTGAAACAACAAAATCAAACAAACGGTCAATCTGCAGCTCGCCAAACGTTTCGAAGAAAAAACTGCTGTTAGACCCAACACATAGTACATCTAAAAGCACAAATCGTTTTGCTGAATTCGAGATTCTTGATAGCAGTGTGGAGACTGAGGAGGATAAAGAGGAAACTGGAAATGCTGAAGCGAAAATAGGAAAAAACAAAGAGGAATCAACTGAGCGAAATACTACTCCGAAGCCTCCGCCAATAATACTGGCTAATGTTAATGACATAAATGATATGTTAAATTATATTACCAAAACTCTTTCGAAAGGAGATTTTACCTATAACTCCCAACGAAACGGTCAAATACGCGTTATGGTTAAATTTGTGGATAGTTATAGAAAGTTTATAACAACACTTAAGAGAGATACGGTTTTGTTTCACACTTACCAGTTTAAACAAGAGCGTTCTTTTAGAGTTGTAGTTAAAAATCTACATTTTTCTACACCAATTGACTCAATTAAAAATGAAAATCTACATTTTTCTACACCAATTGACTCAATTAAAAATGAAATTGAAGAGTTAGGTCATTGCGTAAGGAATATAAGCAATGTTAGGAGTCGTATTACCAAGCATCCATTGAACATATTCTTTATTGATCTGGAACCGAACAACAACAATGCAGAAATTTATGACCTGAAATACCTAAGCAATGCAGTAATTAAAGTAGAGCCTCCCAGGAAAGTAACTGACATTGTACAATGCTTTCGATGCCAAGAGTTTGGACATACCAAGACGTATTGTACAAAAACATTTAGATGCGTTAAGTGTTCAATGTGCCATCCTACTTCAGAGTGTCAGAAAGACAAGGATTTGCCTGCCAAATGTGTTAACTGCTTACAAGATCACGCTGCCAGCTACAAGAGATGCAAAATTTATCAAGAATTAGTAGCAAAGCAGAAGCCTAATAGCCATTCTTCTCGTCAGCTTTCAAGCAACCACCTCAGGAGCATAGCTTTTCATCTTCGCACAGACCAAATGAGTTTAATACTAGCGGAAACAGCCCATCTTATGCGCAAGTACTACGAGAAAACAGAAGTTCAAATGACGAAGACCCTTTCCAAAGAATCGAAGGTTTATTAGCCAAACAGTTTGAATTAACAAACAACCTCCTCAACATGATATCTCTGTTAATATCAAAAATATGCAAGAAGATCTTCAAATTTCTATATGGAATGCAAATGGGCTTTCCAACCACACAGAAGAAGTAAAACTTTTCCTTAAATCTAATTACAATCAATGTAATTAGATTTAAGGAAAACTTTTACTTCTTCTGTGTGGTTGGAAAGCCCATTTGCATTCCATATAGCAATTTCAAGATCTACTTGCATATTTTTGATATTAACAGAGATATCATGTTGTATCAGAAACTCATTTTACCAACAGGACACACTTTAAAATTCATGGATATGATCTAATAGTTGCACAAATCATCCAGATAATAGAGCTCATGGAGGCTCTGCAATATTAATTAAAAGAGGGCTTAAATATAATATCATGGAAATAGTTAAAGAAAATGCTATAGAGGCTGCTTGCATTAATGTTGAATGCATGTCATGTGATATTACAGTTTGTGCAGTGTATTTTCCACCACGATTTTGTTTTAAAGAACAAGATTACTGTAACTTTTTCAAATAACTTGGTTGTAAATTTATTGTTGGTGGAGATTATAATGCCAAACACTCTTGGTGGGGATCAAGGTTAGCAAATCCCAAAGGAAAGGAGCTATATAAATGCATAAATACTAATAATTTTTCAACACTGTCTACGGGAATACCAACGTATTGGCCATCAGACCCCCGCAAAATACCGGATCTTTTGGATTTTGCAGTTTATTTTGGAATACCACGGCATCATCTGGAAATTTCGGACAACTATGACCTAAGTTCAGACCATTCGCCAATTATAATTACATATGGCACTGCTCTTCCAGCCCTATCAAGTAAATATAAAATTGTCACATCTAGGAATTATATTTTAGCATTTCAAGATTGGATAGATGCGAAACTAAATACTAATATATCTCTCAAAACTGGTTTAGAAGTGGATACGGCTGTGGAATCATTTACAAACATTATACATGAAGCAGGTCTGTTGTGTACTGCACCAGCCAAAAGTTCTATAGCGAATACTGTTTTTATATCAGCTGAGCTTAGGAACCTTATAAATAATAAGCGAAAGCTTCGGAAAAATTGGCAAACCAGTAGATGTCCAGCAGATAAAACTAGGTACAATACAGCATCATTCCAACTTAAAAAACGCTTGCACGAAGTAAGAAAAGAAGCAACTGCAGAGTTTTTCAAAAGTCTGGATCCTAACACGAAAGACTATGAATACTGCCTTTGGAGAGCTACCAAATATTTAAAACGACCTGCAAAACGAAATGTTGCTATACGTAATCATAATGGAGAATGGTGTAAAACCGCCAAAGCTAAGGTTGAGGCATTTGCACAACATTTACACTCAACATTTCAACCAAATTCAAATCTTGCGCCTGAAGATACTGAAATAATAGAGTTTCTGGATGTACCTTGTCAAATGTGCATGCCAATTCGTAGAATTACTGTGTCTGAAATCAAAGAAGAATTCGCAAAACTGAATCAAAAAAGGTCACCAGGCTATGATAAAATAGACGGAAGAGTTACGAAAATGCTCTCTCAAAAGTGTATTAAATTTTTAGCACTAATTTACAATGCGATTTTGAGGCTGGATCACTTTCCTACACAATGGAAATGTGCGGAGGTGATAATGATTCCAAAACCAAACAAGCCTGAAAATATTCTCTCGTCCTACCGTCCTATTAGCTTGCTGGTGACATTCTCCAAAGTATTCGAAAGAATACTTATGAGTAGATTGTTACCAATTTTGGATGAATACAATATAATACCGGAACATCAGCATTTGACCGAGTGTGGCATCCAGGCATGTTATATAAAATGAAAAAACCGCTTCCTGCTCCATTTTTCCTCTTATTGAAATCGTATCTAAGCAATCGACACTTTTATGTTCAAATGGAAGGAAAAACATCGAAACTATATGGTATCCATGCTGGTGTTCCACAGGGCAGTGTTCTGGGACCTGTCCTTTACACAATATTCACTGCCGGTCTTCCTGTTGTCAGTGATGTTCAAGTAGCCACTTATGCTGATGATACTGCTATAATTGCATCTAAAGACACTGCGGCAGAAGTATCTCAAGATATTCAAAATGAAATAGTTGAAATAGAGCGATGGCTTAAGAAATGGAATACTGAGAAGTCGAAACATGTCACATTTGCTCTGAGAAGAGGAGAGTGTCCGTCAGTATTTTTAAATAATTCACAAATTCCTCATAGTGATTCCGCAAATTATCTTGGACTCGATATAAATCGGAGAGTAACTTGGAAAAGTCATATTAAAGGCAAGACAAAGAAACTCAACATAAAAACAAAAAAAATGTATTGGCTGCTTGGAAGAAAATCGCAGCTTAGTTTAGAGAACAAAGTTCGGCTTTACAAGGCTATTTTAAAGCCTGTGTGGGCATATGCTATCCAATTATGGGGAACTGCAAGCCAATCAAATATAGAAATTCTTCAACGATATCAGTCCAAAACGCTTAGACTTATTGTTGACGCCCCCTGGTTTGTGGCTAATGACCAAATTCACAAAGATTTAAATATTCCATACATTAAAGATGAAATACGTAGAATAAGCACAAGGTATGTTGAGAGACTACATGATCATTTAAATGTTTTGGCAATAGGCCTACTAGATAATAGCGATACAACTCGAAGACTTAAAAGAAATCATGTGTTAGATTTACCTTTTAGAGATTAAATTTTGTATATATTGTAAATAAACTCTTAATTATAGAATTTTGAATATAATAGCTGTTCTCACTGGAGTACAGCTATTTCTGTTATATTATGAACTTTCAACTAATTTACTTATTGTCTTATTGATAGATTGTAAATTAATAATAAAAAAAAAAAAAATGTAGAAACAAACTTAAGCATTGCAGGTAGACATGGCATATATCTAAAGCTTTCAGGGAGTCATACTGAGTCACTACAACGACTCATACTACTTCCAATCGAATTAACGGTTGAGGACTCAAAAGAAAACCCACCTCTAGAAGAGGAAATACAGGAACTAACGGTTTCAGCAGTAATAATTACTGACTCAGACCAATTGTCAAATAGTACTGTCGTAGAAAATAAATCTACCAAAATGACAGACACATCATCGGCCGATAAGGCATACATAAAGGAGATTTCTTCCGCAATCCCAGATTTGATGGAAAGAAAATTCACCTTCAAAGATTCTTAACAGCACTCAAACTGGTACTCTAACAAAAGGAACACATGAGCTTATTGCTGTTGAAGTCATAAAGGCAAAAATAATCGGTTATGCCCTATATAAGGTGCAGAACGAAACAACTATAAATGCCATAATAATCAAATTCGAAACTACTATTGTCGGCGAATCGTCCGACGTAGTAAAAGCGAAACTTGCTAACGTATACCAGAAAGGTAAGACGGTCACACAATTTACGAATGAGATTGACAATTTACGTAAATTGTTCGAATTGCAGTATATTGATGAAGGCCTAGGTGCTGAACATGCTGACATTTTCAGCACTAAAGAATCAATAGCTATCATGATCAGAAACTGTGAGCATGGTAGACTAAAGACGATTATGGAAGCAGGCTCATTCAAAACAATGAATGAAGCCGTAAGCAAGTACATACATTGCACTTATTTCATAATTCCCGAGGTAATAACTTAAGAGGCAAATACCGAGGTAGAGGAAACTGCCGTGGATACTACCATACCGGAAATAATGGTTGCAACTATAATAATAATAATAATAGAGGTCGTGGAGGTTACAGAGGAAATAACCGTAATAACGGTGGATCCCATAACAATAACCAAAGGAACGACAATAACGGAACAAACAGACAAAACAATAATGTCCGATATTTCTATCTGTGTCTTAAAAAGAAAAGAAATTATTAAATGAATACAAATACATTTTCAAAAGAGTAGGTCAATAACTTTTTTTTTTTTAAAACAAAATTTATATACAAGTGTACGAACAATATATTATAAGAATAGATTCAAATACTATGGTAAAACATTTTTCCTAACAGTAAAGAATATTGTAGGAGAATATTATAGAATATGCCACTATGACACAACTACACTTGTATCTAAATTTTGTTTCAAAAAAAAGGTTATTGACCTAGTCTTTTGAAAATGTATTTGTATTCATTTAATAATTTCTTTTCTTTTTAAGACACAGATAGAAATATTCGGTTTAACAACCAAATTAAGATACAATTTTTTTTTTCTTCTTTGCTCAATAATGAAAGTTTCAGAATACTATACGAAAAATATAGTAAGAGCAAAGAAAAAATCTAAACGGGGTGGCCAGAAAAATTTCTTAGACAAGAAAATTAAGCAATTGAACTGGCAGCTATATAATAGCCACAAACCACTACCATGGGCTGATAATGTAAAATTAGCCCAAGAATTAGAAGAAACCTATGAAACATTAAGGTTATATAAGCAGGGACAGTATAAATATTCGGCTGAGGAAGAAATTCCGAAATGTCCGACAGATTGTAAGGGACCACTTAACGAGATTAATAAAAAAATAAAAAAAAAACAACAAACAAAAAAATTCCGTTATCAGTTCGCCTGCACCTGCTGCATCTGTGCTAAAAATAGCATCATGAGTAGCGGCGGCGGGATTGAAGCAGCTATGGATTGGCAAAGAATTGAAACAACAAAATCAAACAAACGGTCAATCTGCAGCTCGCCAAACGTTTCGAAGAAAAAACTGCTGTTAGACCCAACACATAGTACATCTAAAAGCACAAATCGTTTTGCTGAATTCGAGATTCTTGATAGCAGTGTGGAGACTGAGGAGGATAAAGAGGAAACTGGAAATGCTGAAGCGAAAATAGGAAAAAACAAAGAGGAATCAACTGAGCGAAATACTACTCCGAAGCCTCCGCCAATAATACTGGCTAATGTTAATGACATAAATGATATGTTAAATTATATTACCAAAACTCTTTCGAAAGGAGATTTTACCTATAACTCCCAACGAAACGGTCAAATACGCGTTATGGTTAAATTTGTGGATAGTTATAGAAAGTTTATAACAACACTTAAGAGAGATACGGTTTTGTTTCACACTTACCAGTTTAAACAAGAGCGTTCTTTTAGAGTTGTAGTTAAAAATCTACATTTTTCTACACCAATTGACTCAATTAAAAATGAAAATCTACATTTTTCTACACCAATTGACTCAATTAAAAATGAAATTGAAGAGTTAGGTCATTGCGTAAGGAATATAAGCAATGTTAGGAGTCGTATTACCAAGCATCCATTGAACATATTCTTTATTGATCTGGAACCGAACAACAACAATGCAGAAATTTATGACCTGAAATACCTAAGCAATGCAGTAATTAAAGTAGAGCCTCCCAGGAAAGTAACTGACATTGTACAATGCTTTCGATGCCAAGAGTTTGGACATACCAAGACGTATTGTACAAAAACATTTAGATGCGTTAAGTGTTCAATGTGCCATCCTACTTCAGAGTGTCAGAAAGACAAGGATTTGCCTGCCAAATGTGTTAACTGCTTACAAGATCACGCTGCCAGCTACAAGAGATGCAAAATTTATCAAGAATTAGTAGCAAAGCAGAAGCCTAATAGCCATTCTTCTCGTCAGCTTTCAAGCAACCACCTCAGGAGCATAGCTTTTCATCTTCGCACAGACCAAATGAGTTTAATACTAGCGGAAACAGCCCATCTTATGCGCAAGTACTACGAGAAAACAGAAGTTCAAATGACGAAGACCCTTTCCAAAGAATCGAAGGTTTATTAGCCAAACAGTTTGAATTAACAAACAACCTCCTCAACATGATATCTCTGTTAATATCAAAAATATGCAAGAAGATCTTCAAATTTCTATATGGAATGCAAATGGGCTTTCCAACCACACAGAAGAAGTAAAACTTTTCCTTAAATCTAATTACAATCAATGTAATTAGATTTAAGGAAAACTTTTACTTCTTCTGTGTGGTTGGAAAGCCCATTTGCATTCCATATAGCAATTTCAAGATCTACTTGCATATTTTTGATATTAACAGAGATATCATGTTGTATCAGAAACTCATTTTACCAACAGGACACACTTTAAAATTCATGGATATGATCTAATAGTTGCACAAATCATCCAGATAATAGAGCTCATGGAGGCTCTGCAATATTAATTAAAAGAGGGCTTAAATATAATATCATGGAAATAGTTAAAGAAAATGCTATAGAGGCTGCTTGCATTAATGTTGAATGCATGTCATGTGATATTACAGTTTGTGCAGTGTATTTTCCACCACGATTTTGTTTTAAAGAACAAGATTACTGTAACTTTTTCAAATAACTTGGTTGTAAATTTATTGTTGGTGGAGATTATAATGCCAAACACTCTTGGTGGGGATCAAGGTTAGCAAATCCCAAAGGAAAGGAGCTATATAAATGCATAAATACTAATAATTTTTCAACACTGTCTACGGGAATACCAACGTATTGGCCATCAGACCCCCGCAAAATACCGGATCTTTTGGATTTTGCAGTTTATTTTGGAATACCACGGCATCATCTGGAAATTTCGGACAACTATGACCTAAGTTCAGACCATTCGCCAATTATAATTACATATGGCACTGCTCTTCCAGCCCTATCAAGTAAATATAAAATTGTCACATCTAGGAATTATATTTTAGCATTTCAAGATTGGATAGATGCGAAACTAAATACTAATATATCTCTCAAAACTGGTTTAGAAGTGGATACGGCTGTGGAATCATTTACAAACATTATACATGAAGCAGGTCTGTTGTGTACTGCACCAGCCAAAAGTTCTATAGCGAATACTGTTTTTATATCAGCTGAGCTTAGGAACCTTATAAATAATAAGCGAAAGCTTCGGAAAAATTGGCAAACCAGTAGATGTCCAGCAGATAAAACTAGGTACAATAAGCAGAAAAGAAGCAACTGCAGAGTTTTTCAAAAGTCGGGATCCTAACACGAAAGACTATGAATACTGCCTTTGGAGAGCTACCAAATATTTAAAACGACCTGCAAAACGAAATGTTGCTATACGTAATCATAATGGAGAATGGTGTAAAACCGCCAAAGCTAAGGTTGAGGCATTTGCACAACATTTACACTCAACATTTCAACCAAATTCAAATCTTGCGCCTGAAGATACTGAAATAATAGAGTTTCTGGATGTCCCTTGTCAAATGTGCATGCCAATTCGTAGAATTACTGTGTCTGAAATCAAAGAAGAATTCGCAAAACTGAATCAAAAAAGGTCACCAGGCTATGATAAAATAGACGGAAGAGTTACGAAACTGCTCTCTCAAAAGTGTATTAAATTTTTAGCACTAATTTACAATGCGATTTTGAGGCTGGATCACTTTCCTACACAATGGAAATGTGCGGAGGTGATAATGATTCCAAAACCAAACAAGCCTGAAAATATTCTCTCGTCCTACCGTCCTATTAGCTTGCTGGTGACATTCTCCAAAGTATTCGAAAGAATACTTATGAGTAGATTGTTACCAATTTTGGATGAATACAATATAATACCGGAACATCAGCATTTGACCGAGTGTGGCATCCAGGCATGTTATATAAAATGAAAAAACCGCTTCCTGCTCCATTTTTCCTCTTATTGAAATCGTATCTAAGCAATCGACACTTTTATGTTCAAATGGAAGGAAAAACATCGAAACTATATGGTATCCATGCTGGTGTTCCACAGGGCAGTGTTCTGGGACCTGTCCTTTACACAATATTCACTGCCGGTCTTCCTGTTGTCAGTGATGTTCAAGTAGCCACTTATGCTGATGATACTGCTATAATTGCATCTAAAGACACTGCGGCAGAAGTATCTCAAGATATTCAAAATGAAATAGTTGAAATAGAGCGATGGCTTAAGAAATGGAATACTGAGAAGTCGAAACATGTCACATTTGCTCTGAGAAGAGGAGAGTGTCCGTCAGTATTTTTAAATAATTCACAAATTCCTCATAGTGATTCCGCAAATTATCTTGGACTCGATATAAATCGGAGAGTAACTTGGAAAAGTCATATTAAAGGCAAGACAAAGAAACTCAACATAAAAACAAAAAAAATGTATTGGCTGCTTGGAAGAAAATCGCAGCTTAGTTTAGAGAACAAAGTTCGGCTTTACAAGGCTATTTTAAAGCCTGTGTGGGCATATGCTATCCAATTATGGGGAACTGCAAGCCAATCAAATATAGAAATTCTTCAACGATATCAGTCCAAAACGCTTAGACTTATTGTTGACGCCCCCTGGTTTGTGGCTAATGACCAAATTCACAAAGATTTAAATATTCCATACATTAAAGATGAAATACGTAGAATAAGCACAAGGTATGTTGAGAGACTACATGATCATTTAAATGTTTTGGCAATAGGCCTACTAGATAATAGCGATACAACTCGAAGACTTAAAAGAAATCATGTGTTAGATTTACCTTTTAGAGATTAAATTTTGTATATATTGTAAATAAACTCTTAATTATAGAATTTTGAATATAATAGCTGTTCTCACTGGAGTACAGCTATTTCTGTTATATTATGAACTTTCAACTAATTTACTTATTGTCTTATTGATAGATTGTAAATTAATAATAAAAAAAAAAAAATGTAGAAACAAACTTAAGCATTGCAGGTAGACATGGCATATATCTAAAGCTTTCAGGGAGTCATACTGAGTCACTACAACGACTCATACTACTTCCAATCGAATTAACGGTTGAGGACTCAAAAGAAAACCCACCTCTAGAAGAGGAAATACAGGAACTAACGGTTTCAGCAGTAATAATTACTGACTCAGACCAATTGTCAAATAGTACTGTCGTAGAAAATAAATCTACCAAAATGACAGACACATCATCGGCCGATAAGGCATACATAAAGGAGATTTCTTCCGCAATCCCAGATTTGATGGAAAGAAAATTCACCTTCAAAGATTCTTAACAGCACTCAAACTGGTACTCTAACAAAAGGAACACATGAGCTTATTGCTGTTGAAGTCATAAAGGCAAAAATAATCGGTTATGCCCTATATAAGGTGCAGAACGAAACAACTATAAATGCCATAATAATCAAATTCGAAACTACTATTGTCGGCGAATCGTCCGACGTAGTAAAAGCGAAACTTGCTAACGTATACCAGAAAGGTAAGACGGTCACACAATTTACGAATGAGATTGACAATTTACGTAAATTGTTCGAATTGCAGTATATTGATGAAGGCCTAGGTGCTGAACATGCTGACATTTTCAGCACTAAAGAATCAATAGCTATCATGATCAGAAACTGTGAGCATGGTAGACTAAAGACGATTATGGAAGCAGGCTCATTCAAAACAATGAATGAAGCCGTAAGCAAGTACATACATTGCACTTATTTCTTAATTCCCGAGGTAATAACTTAAGAGGCAAATACCGAGGTAGAGGAAACTGCCGTGGATACTACCATACCGGAAATAATGGTTGCAACTATAATAATAATAATAATAGAGGTCGTGGAGGTTACAGAGGAAATAACCGTAATAACGGTGGATCCCATAACAATAACCAAAGGAACGACAATAACGGAACAAACAGACAAAACAATAATGTCCGATATTTCTATCTGTGTCTTAAAAAGAAAAGAAATTATTAAATGAATACAAATACATTTTCAAAAGAGTAGGTCAATAACTTTTTTTTTTTTAAAACAAAATTTATATACAAGTGTACGAACAATATATTATAAGAATAGATTCAAATACTATGGTAAAACATTTTTCCTAACAGTAAAGAATATTGTAGGAGAATATTATAGAATATGCCACTATGACACAACTACACTTGTATCTAAATTTTGTTTCAAAAAAAAGGTTATTGACCTAGTCTTTTGAAAATGTATTTGTATTCATTTAATAATTTCTTTTCTTTTTAAGACACAGATAGAAATATTCGGTTTAACAACCAAATTAAGATACAATTTTTTTTTTCTTCTTTGCTCAATAATGAAAGTTTCAGAATACTATACGAAAAATATAGTAAGAGCAAAGAAAAAATCTAAACGGGGTGGCCAGAAAAATTTCTTAGACAAGAAAATTAAGCAATTGAACTGGCAGCTATATAATAGCCACAAACCACTACCATGGGCTGATAATGTAAAATTAGCCCAAGAATTAGAAGAAACCTATGAAACATTAAGGTTATATAAGCAGGGACAGTATAAATATTCGGCTGAGGAAGAAATTCCGAAATGTCCGACAGATTGTAAGGGACCACTTAACGAGATTAATAAAAAAAAAAAAAAAAACAACAAACAAAAAAATTCCGTTATCAGTTCGCCTGCACCTGCTGCATCTGTGCTAAAAATAGCATCATGAGTAGCGGCGGCGGGATTGAAGCAGCTATGGATTGGCAAAGAATTGAAACAACAAAATCAAACAAACGGTCAATCTGCAGCTCGCCAAACGTTTCGAAGAAAAAACTGCTGTTAGACCCAACACATAGTACATCTAAAAGCACAAATCGTTTTGCTGAATTCGAGATTCTTGATAGCAGTGTGGAGACTGAGGAGGATAAAGAGGAAACTGGAAATGCTGAAGCGAAAATAGGAAAAAACAAAGAGGAATCAACTGAGCGAAATACTACTCCGAAGCCTCCGCCAATAATACTGGCTAATGTTAATGACATAAATGATATGTTAAATTATATTACCAAAACTCTTTCGAAAGGAGATTTTACCTATAACTCCCAACGAAACGGTCAAATACGCGTTATGGTTAAATTTGTGGATAGTTATAGAAAGTTTATAACAACACTTAAGAGAGATACGGTTTTGTTTCACACTTACCAGTTTAAACAAGAGCGTTCTTTTAGAGTTGTAGTTAAAAATCTACATTTTTCTACACCAATTGACTCAATTAAAAATGAAAATCTACATTTTTCTACACCAATTGACTCAATTAAAAATGAAATTGAAGAGTTAGGTCATTGCGTAAGGAATATAAGCAATGTTAGGAGTCGTATTACCAAGCATCCATTGAACATATTCTTTATTGATCTGGAACCGAACAACAACAATGCAGAAATTTATGACCTGAAATACCTAAGCAATGCAGTAATTAAAGTAGAGCCTCCCAGGAAAGTAACTGACATTGTACAATGCTTTCGATGCCAAGAGTTTGGACATACCAAGACGTATTGTACAAAAACATTTAGATGCGTTAAGTGTTCAATGTGCCATCCTACTTCAGAGTGTCAGAAAGACAAGGATTTGCCTGCCAAATGTGTTAACTGCTTACAAGATCACGCTGCCAGCTACAAGAGATGCAAAATTTATCAAGAATTAGTAGCAAAGCAGAAGCCTAATAGCCATTCTTCTCGTCAGCTTTCAAGCAACCACCTCAGGAGCATAGCTTTTCATCTTCGCACAGACCAAATGAGTTTAATACTAGCGGAAACAGCCCATCTTATGCGCAAGTACTACGAGAAAACAGAAGTTCAAATGACGAAGACCCTTTCCAAAGAATCGAAGGTTTATTAGCCAAACAGTTTGAATTAACAAACAACCTCCTCAACATGATATCTCTGTTAATATCAAAAATATGCAAGAAGATCTTCAAATTTCTATATGGAATGCAAATGGGCTTTCCAACCACACAGAAGAAGTAAAACTTTTCCTTAAATCTAATTACAATCAATGTAATTAGATTTAAGGAAAACTTTTACTTCTTCTGTGTGGTTGGAAAGCCCATTTGCATTCCATATAGCAATTTCAAGATCTACTTGCATATTTTTGATATTAACAGAGATATCATGTTGTATCAGAAACTCATTTTACCAACAGGACACACTTTAAAATTCATGGATATGATCTAATAGTTGCACAAATCATCCAGATAATAGAGCTCATGGAGGCTCTGCAATATTAATTAAAAGAGGGCTTAAATATAATATCATGGAAATAGTTAAAGAAAATGCTATAGAGGCTGCTTGCATTAATGTTGAATGCATGTCATGTGATATTACAGTTTGTGCAGTGTATTTTCCACCACGATTTTGTTTTAAAGAACAAGATTACTGTAACTTTTTCAAATAACTTGGTTGTAAATTTATTGTTGGTGGAGATTATAATGCCAAACACTCTTGGTGGGGATCAAGGTTAGCAAATCCCAAAGGAAAGGAGCTATATAAATGCATAAATACTAATAATTTTTCAACACTGTCTACGGGAATACCAACGTATTGGC
>JAWNNQ010000247.1:0-73795 GCA_035044765.1 Leucophenga montana
CAAAATTAAAACAAATAAAAATTTTAAAAACCGAAAAAAGTAAAAAATTACACCAAAATTTCTCTCAGTGTAATAAATTCACCTGTGCGAGTTCAAAAAACTTGCGCTTGTGTATTGTTGTTGTTGTCGCTAAAGTAACTAGCTAAAACAAATTAATCACAGTTTATTGCTTTCTTTGCTTCTGATTTTAGTTCTTTTTGTTATTTCTATTTTTATTTTTTTTAAAGAAACAAGTACACAACTAAACCAACAGACAAATTTAATTTTTTTATTTATTATATTTAATACTGCTTCCATTGAAAAATGAAGCGTATTATTAATTACCAAAAATATTGTCTTTATACATATATCGTAGTTGAATATCAAATCAAGTTTACATATATTGTGCATACAAGTCAAAAAGTGGACACTTGTATATATATTATTATCTTACTGTAAGCAACACTTGTATATGTCCAATATATTACTCTATTCACTGGGTGTATATACTTCCAATATATATTCGTGATAGCACAGTTGTTGTACCCACCTCTAACACAACTGCAATATCTACCTCCTCACAAGCAGCTGCCGTTGCAAGCTGGGTATGCTCCGTTTGTGGCAATCAGATACATCGCAATGTTTTATCTGTGCGATGTAACGGCTGTCACAATTGGTGTCATATGAGGAGGTGCACTGTTCTAAGATCTCATTTCTATCTGTCCATAGAAATATGCTTGTCCCACCTGTGTCCCGGTCACCCGTGCGGGCGTCATATAGCTCCTGTAGTTCTACGCAGTCTTGGCCAATCCTCCCGACGCCCCGTCAACAAATTATGCGTGCTCTCAATCCATCAATTGAACGGCGGTTTAACTCGTTTAGAGTTATGCAGCTCAATTGTGGACTACATGGAGCGTCATGACGTCTTAATTGCAGCAGTGCAAGAGACCAAGCTCACAGACTCATGTCGGCTGGCATCTGTTGCTTGACTTGACAGGAACAGTGGAGTAGGACTGGCATTCATCGTTCATCGAACGGTGAATTTCAGACCTTTTTCACTGCCGGAGATGTCCAGAGATGTCGAGATTGAGTTTGTGAACTTATATCTTCCACAAGTCAATAGCTGCGATTTTGAGCCATGTCCTGCAAGGGGACCATAGAGCTATTCTCGGTGATTTCAATGCACACCATGAGATGTGGTTCTCGGAGTTAGGAAATGACCTTAGGGGTATAAGTATAGCGGACCAAATAGACAGCTTTCCTTTTTGTATGATCAATGAGGACTTTGCAACCAGGATGAGTACTACCACATCCAGCTCCCCTGATTTAACTATCATCAGTGAATCGCTTTTTCCATACTCTGAGTGGTCGATTGATTTAGCGTTGAGCTCGGACCATATCCCTATTGTGAGTAGCATTACTCGTCCGGAAGATTTTGTTGAATCGGATCGTCAAGTCTTTGTGAACTACAATAGGGCTGACTGGACTGAGTTTACACGTTGTATTGATCAATCAATCAGCGGTCCCAATGATGTTAAGGTATGCGAAGAGGCATATTCCTGCTTGCAGGTTTCCTAATATTAGGCCAGGCTTTCCAGCGGAAGCTGCACGCTTAGCGACCTTGCGTGATCAAATTCGTGCCAATGATTCGGGTGACAGTCGTATTGCCTTGTTGTCTCGCAATGTGAATAATCTCGTTGCAGAACATAGAAAGGCAAAATGGCTAGAACACTTGGATAATTGTGACTCGGGTTCGCGAAGTTTGTGGAACACTATTAAAAAGATATCTGGTGTACCGCAGAATAGAGCTCTTTCATCTGTCACATTTGAGGGAGTGTCAATAGGATCGTCAAAGAAGTGTGCCTCCTATTTCTGCAGACAGTTCGTGCACACCCTTCTCAGCAGAATAGGTTAAAGCGTAAATCCATACGTCACAGAAGGAAAAAAGGACATGAAGACTTGGTAGATTTTACATGTGAGGAGGTTTTGGCTGCTATAGGGAAAGCAAAATCATCCAAGGCACTCGGCCCAGACGGCATTTCAATGCTGAGGCTGAAGCAAATTGGGCCTATAATAGGTAGTATACTTCACGCATTAGTTAAACCTATCCATTTCCCAGCTAATTGTCCCAAATGTATGGAAGGTAGCAAGGATTGTACCTCTCTTAAAACCTGGCAGTGAAGCTGAACTTGGTTCCTCTTATAGGCCCATATCGCTTCTTTCACCTGTAGTAAAAGTTCTTGAGTCATTATTCCTTCAATGACAGAACACTGCCTTCTAGCAGATCATCAGCACGTTTTTAGGAAAGGTCGTGGTACGACTTCAGCACTAAGCGAAATCACAACTTTTATAGCTGATGGACTTAATAAGCCGAGGCCATGCGAACGTACAGTGATGGTGGCTCTTGACTTGAACAAGGCATTTGGCACAGTTGATCATGCAATCTTGTTTCAAGACCTGGACTTCACCTCACTACCCGATAAAACGAAACGCTGGCTATTGCACTATCTTAATGGTAAAGATAGGTGTTCCGCAGGGTGAGGTTCTCTCTCTTCTTCTGTTTAACCTTTATTTGGCAAAGATGCCCCTTCCCCATATAAAACTAGTGACCTATGCAGATGACTATTCTGTTTTATCCTCGGGCGTGAATGTAGATGATATCTTTGCGAGAATTAACATCTATTTTGACAATTTATTAAATTTTTTCAATGCTTGAAACCTTAGGCTTTGAACTCATAAGTCATCTGCCTCCATTTTCACTTCCTGGACTAAGGAGGTGAGGATGGAACTAGATGTCTTTGTTGGACGATTCCTACTGTTCAGTACCCGATAATATTGGGAACTACATTTGACCCATTGCTTAGATTCTCGGCTCATGCCACCAAGACAAATAATCGTCTTAAGTCGAGGAACAAAGTGTTGAAAGCGCTTGCCGGAACTTTTTGGGGTAAGGACAAGGAGACTATAATAACAACTTATAAAGTTATTGGACGTTCTGTCCTAAATTACGCTGCTCCTGTATAGATCCCTTTCCTAAGTAAGACTCAATGGCAATGCCAGCAAAGAAGTCAGAATAGTGCGCTGAGGACTGCCACTGGTTGTCTGCAAATGACCCATGAGGATCATTTGCATAATGAAGCGATAATGCTGCCTGTTCACCAACATAATGAGCCGCTTTCGAAGCAGTTCTTTTTGGGTGCGTACAGACGTGATCATCCGAACCATGGCACCCTCACTACATCAGCGCCTACCCGAATAAGATCTGATATCAGGATATATAAGACGAGTATAAATCGCTTTATCACTGATAGCAACATAGAGGAGTATGACTATACTTCTGGAAGAGCCAAATTGCATAAAGATGCAACTGAACAAGTTATACGCTCTTATAGGGACAATATTATATTAGGTGGAAGACCTCCACCTATTAATTAGAGCGAAAAACATCTCCCTCGTAGCACCACGACGAAACTTGCACAGTTAAGATGGATGGAGCATTATGCTCGAGTGCTACAGGGAAAGAATTGGGATAAGCAATACTAATTGCTACCCTGAATGCGGTCAATCACCGCACGATACAATTCATTTGTTTAATTGCCCGTCCCATCCAACTCAATTGAGCCCTTTAGACCTCTGGTTCCGACCAGTTGATGTTGCTTTTTTCCTAGACCTTGACACCTGAGGTTGCATTTCGGTCTAATTTTCTCTTACCTTCAAAAATCGCTTTGCACAATTGCATTCATTCATGTATAATAAATTGTGTATATATATTTCCTGATGCAGCTTAAACGCAGCTGTTACAACAAGAACAACTGTAAAAGTGTGTACAATAACGAACCTAATACACTTCCCTGTAGTACACCAGTTTTAATTTTTTCTCAAAGTAGAGTGACAATCCTTATATTTTACGTAGAATTTGTTGATCCCTTTTATATAGTTAGATAGGAGTTCTACTATATTAGCAGGTAATATGTTGCTTATGGGTCAAAATTTGCCAAGTGATACCGCCAAAAAAATTTTAGCATTCGATTTTTGTGCAATTACTTTTAAATTGTAGAGTTAGTGGACAACTATGAAATCTGAAAAGGCATACCTATTATGAAGGGTTGTCAAATTTCTTGCTTTTACTACGCGCGGTGATATTCAATTAATCAGAACTTTCATTGCAATTAGTCGATTTAAAAAATTTTTTTTTGTGCATTTTTGACAAGCTTTTCAAAAAAGCTTTTGGGTTTTTTTTTTATATTTAAAGACGAAAAAAAATTAAAAGACGATTGTTCTCTAGCTATAAAAGAATGAGATTTTAAAAAAATGTTTATTACTTATTAAAAAAATGTTTATTACTTATTAAAATACACACCTTGGGAATTTATTTCTTAAAAATGATATTGTCCAAATGTAAACCGTTCACGGCATTCATTTAATCGAGCACTAAAATTTCCTATGACGGCTCGGCAGGTATTCTCCGTGATGGCTGCCATTTCGTGACGGATATTTTCTTTTAATTGTGCCAGGGAAGTCGGTTTGTTGCCGTAAACTTTAGATTTGACGTAACCCCACAGGAAAAAGTCCATAGGGGTTAAATCGGGACTTCGTGGAGGCCAATTTATGTCACCTCACCTGGAGATCAATTTGCCAGAAAAAATTTCATCCTGAGGCTTTAATTCTTGCACCAACTGAATTTTGTAGGGGTGCAGCTTTAAATCTTTGTGTAAAATGCGGAACAATGATGATCTATGCACGTTTAAAGCAACAGCACGCTTCCGAATCGAAAGGTCCGGGTTGGCACGGTCCGCTCGCTTGAAACGCTCTATAGCAACTAAATTCCCAAAAGCTAGGCTACCGATTGATATACCCCCCGCGCCCCTCGGAATAGTTGCGTTCACGCAATCAGCAAATCAAGTGTGAACTTTCTTTTGAGGCATCCTGTATTATATATGAAGACCTTATCAAACTTTCTCTTCTTTATAAATACTTCAACACAGAATTTTTTGTCATCTATACCGATTTAGGATCCTTGCTTGGTTTTAGATATATGTATGCTTTCTAGTAATTTTCTTTGCATAAAAGTACAATATACCAATCTGTTCTTTCATTATACGATCTGTTTTTTGAAGGTATTCCAAATGCCCGCAATGGAGGGGATTTTACCTCATCCAACAAATCTCACCAAAAGGGGGAGGGGGACGTATTCAAATTTAAAAGAAAAATACCTCACGTAATTAATAAACACCCCTATTGTGGTGGGAGGAACAATCCCATTAGTATAAGTGTGTGAAGCGATCATCTATAGGAAGCCAACTTATCGAATTTCAAGCAGATATTGACTTAACTAAAGAAGTTGTTTTTTCTACAAAAGCACAAAGTGTGCGGACACGCCCATTAGTATATTTATGTGAAGCGGCCGTCTATAAGAAGCCTCCAAATTAAGCTGATACTGACTTAAATAAAGAATTTTTTTTTATGAAAAGTCAAAAGTGTTTAAGGTCCACCTCAAAAATCAGGGGGATCACACCCATTGTGAACCGAGCGTGTCCATAAGTTGATTCGATTTTTATGTTGATATTGACTTCAATAAAAAAGTTTTTTCAAACAATGTTGTTACCGAAATCGCTTTCGTTAGTTTTATGAACATTTGGAGAAACGTGATCATATTACTTTTATAAGTTTTTTTAAAGCATGAAATCATATTGAAAAATTTTTCGTAGCAAACGTTAAGAATAAAATTTTTTCTTTTCAAAACAAAAATAAATATAAGTTTGCCATTCTGTTCATTAATACAAATATGTATAAAATAAAATTATTAAAAACGGTTAGGTATGTTTTGCGTACAAAGCCCAGATAAGAAATTTTATATAAAATCGTAGATCATGGTAGAATTATTCACGCCCAGCTTTTATCTGTTTTGGTTCCTTTCGGTTTTTTTTTTTGTTTTCAGTTGCAGAACAATGTTTTTTATCTCTGTCACGTTCTTACGCTCTAAGCATTAATAATGGAGCGTCATAAGGCGTAAAAATTGTAAAATCTCGAAGATTCATTTCCAGGGCCAGTAAATGAATCTTCATAAAAACTGTTGGACTGCATTGTTAAAAGCTCAAATAAAAAAGTTAAAAGCAAAAACTTATGCGATCTTGATTACAACAATTTATAACAACAATTTACTGAAAAATGAGAGGGACAAGGGAAAGAAAATGTTTAGAGCAAAGATTTCAATTTTATATAATAAATAATATTTGCATAGTAATTATAATTATTATAAACTATATATAAATTATAATATTATTGTTCATTACTGTCGTCGTTATCGATTTCATTGATGTGTATTGTAGGTGAAGGATTAGTACAGCTGTCACCGTTGCATTGCAAACAAGCTACAGTGCAATTTAATCCATTTTTCCTGCACCCACAAGATGCTCCGCATCCTGTTTTGCATGTGCAAAAAATTATTTTTAATAAGGATTCTGGAGCTGGTCGCTGCGTCATTGTTGTATCAGTATTCCGCATTCATATTTCTAGCCCCATTCTTCTGGTGATATTTCTCTTCTGAGCCATATTTGAATTTGCCGATATATGTATATGACATCAGCGTATAGAAAGAATCCTATCAGACAACAATAAACATTTCAACTGATGAACATACCGCTGAAGTTATATCGCGCGATTTTTTATAAAGGGGTTGATCAAATGTTACAATACATGTCTTCATATATAACGACTACGCGTTTTCTACTGATGTTTTCATCGCCGTATATAAAGTATTATAATCACTTGGAGACGCGTTAATAAATGGCATGAATATTATGGACGGAATATCAAAACCATGGGCACTTGTTAAAATTTTTAAAACCGTTCCATCCCGGAGTGTCATTGTTGGTTTTGAATTTTAAATACATCCAGAGAATATTCAATTTTGAAAAAACTGTGGGCGTTAAATTTGGTTCTTGCTCCGAAATTCTTATTTGAAGTTTTCTCAACCCTTCACCAGCAGAAGCAGGATATACTTGAAGGGGTATATGGCTTTGTTCAGAAATATTCGACTGTATTGGAATATTATCCAAACGTTTAATTGGTTCTCTAGTTTGTAGTCCATCTCCCGGAGTTACAATTTCAATTGATCCCAAATTATGAAAAGTATTTTTACCATCCAGTGTGTTGACGTTAAAATCTTCGTTATCGTGCACAATTTGAACAAAAGTACCGGTCGTTGTTTTCACTGGATTTGTAAAGGTTGCCGAAGCTTCACAGATTTTTGCTTATTTGTATGATCCGCAAAAGCCTAAGGCGTTACATATTTCAATTATTTTTTTGGAGCCAAATTTTCTATGGAGAGTGACAGCTAGTGCCACATGCAGTGGTGATATGAATGAGCGAGGCCTTACTGCAGATATTATCGCATGAGCTATTGAGGTGCATTTCGTTTCATAATAATTAATACACTCCGGTTTACCTCTTTTATCATTCAAAATTATTTCTGATAAAAAAAAATGATAGGGATTTCGGTATTGTGTCATGAACGTTGTCAAACATTTTATCACTAGCCGGATAAATTTTATTATCATAAACCTATGTCCGGATATGTCGTCGGAAAATTTCACCGGCAGCCTTTAAAATGCGATATTCTTCTTCTTCACTATCTTTCGACCTCTGACTGTACCAGTTATCGGACAATATTTCGTATTCCTTTTTTTTAAAGCATATTATTGTATTAGATCTAAATTTGCTGGAAAATAGAATATTATCCTCATATTGGTTCATTAGTCTCATTTTTATTGTTTTATCATCAGGAATATGATCAGTTGTTAAAAAACTTTTTAATACTGTCAGTGAAAACTGGAAGTCATCGTTTTCTTCAATGTATTTAAAAATCTGCTCCATTGCTGCGTCTACTTGGATTGTTACTGGATGAATTTGTTCTCCCTCTGGGTCTGTATTATGGTGATATTTAGCTCCTTGAGCCACTAAATCTAACACGCCTACAATTCTTTTATGAAACTTGCGACAATATTCACATTTTTCTCGACTTGTTAAATTTAAAATTTTGTTCTTGTAATCAGAGGTAGTTACATAGCTGATTTGTTGTCTTGACGATTTGGACTTTCTTCTTTCCTTCATTTCAACTGTTTTTTTTCACATAAAAAACACCTACTTTTCCAATCAAAGTCAGTTGAATCAGCCGTTCGAAGTTTTTTCTTTGGTGGAGAGCATGCTGATGTGGTTTTTTCTTTTTTTTTTTAATAAACATTAATACATCCTTTATTGATATATTTTTGTTTGCATACTGAATGCACGTAGACAAATTCGCGTGCATTTAAATACTGAGACAGTCCATCCGCTCTTTCTGCAGAAGCATATTTCAGCGTTGATATTCGTCTTGTTACTATTACATTTTCTCCTAGTTCGGAGCTTAATTGAGAATTAGATCCGATTTTGTCACAAGTGAGGTAATCATTACTTTTATTTTCATCACTATTCGATGCATGTTCACTCATTTTGATACGAGGCTGCAACAACAAGTACATATTAGTAATATTAATAACTAACGTTTATATCATGATTAATAATTAACATTATTGAATTTTACTATAACATTCTAACCTTTAGCATCAATTTATTATAAAATATACGATTGAGTATTCACAATGGTTTTTTACAAGCGTGCAATACAAATAAAAAACAAATACTTGCTATCTATGCCACTATTTTGAAAGTTTGAAAAACACAATTGTTTTGTAATGATCTAAATGTTCAATAATTAACTTTTGTCGCACTAACTGCACAATAATAAATATTCATAAATAACAAATAAATAAAAATTAGAAATATTTCATTTCAAAACGCACAAAAATAGCTACGTATTTAGCCTAGCTAGTTGCCACGTGTACTAATCTGTTAGGGAATGCGTCAAAAGCTGATGTTGTTCTTCCAAAATTCCGCCCACCCCCACCCCACCCTCACCTTTATACCTGCAGTCCCTCGAGGCCCAATGATAAGTTCGTAATAGTTCTCTTTTTCAAAATATAACTTTAAACTAATAAAAATAAAAGAAACCTCTGAAAAATTAATAATTATTTATTTAAGTAATTACAAAATTAAGATCGCATAAAAATTTTTTTTTAACATTTTATTATATATTGTTAAAAACACATTTCAAAAGTTCATATAAAGATTCATTGACTGGCATCTGGAATCCGAGGTATATACAGGGTGTCTCAAAAGAAAGTTCACATTTAAAAAATCGATAAAAAAGTAAGAAGTTTATTGAAAAATCCATCACTAAAATTTCCTATGACGGCTCGGCAGGTATTCTCCGTGATGGCTGCCATTTCGTGACGGATATTTTCTTTTAATTGTGCCAGGGAAGTCGGTTTGTTGCCGTAAACTTTAGATTTGACGTAACCCCACAGGAAAAAGTCCATAGGGGTTAAATCAGGACTTAGTGGAGGCCAATTTATGTCAGCTCACCTGGAGATCAATATGCCAGAAAAAATTTCATCCTGAGGCTTTAATTCTTGCACCAACTGAATTTTGTAGGGGTGCAGCTTTAAATCTTTGTGTAAAATGCGGAACAATTATGATCTATGCTCGTTTAAAGCAGTAGCATGATTCCGAATCGAAAGGTCCGGGTTGTCACGAACAGACTGACTAACACTGTATACGTTTTCGATCGTTCTCGAAGATCTTGGACGCCCGGATTTTGATTTTTCCACTATTGAACCGGTCTCTTCATACTTCTCGACCCATTTTCCAATGAGTCGAGGGCTTGGCGCATCATTTAAATGACAAACATGTCGAATACTGCAGAATTTTCTACGCGCCACAGTCGCTGAATTACCGTTTTTGTAAAACTCACGTACGCACATCGCACGGTCCCGAGAAACGCTCCATAGCGACTAAACTCCCAAAAGCTAGGCTACCGATTGACATACCCCCGCGCCCCTCGGAATAGTTGCGTTCACTAAATCAGCAAATCAAAAGTGAACTTTCTTTTGAGACACCCTGTATCTTACGGCGCTCCTCTATAAAGGAACAAGAAAAAAAAACGAATATGGAGAACGTAAATTATTATGGAAATAAAATTAATTATTGTACTTTTTTTCTTTTGTTAAATATAATAATCTCTGAAAATTCGTCTATCTGTCAATGAAAAACACGTCGCAATTGTTAAACCGTTTCCTAGAATAGCCAGGACAAAGAATTTGAATAGATTTTGACAACGTCTAATTTACCATATAAGTTTATAAAAATGATTTTATTTCGAAATCACAAACAGACAATTCAATTTACTTATATGTTTAGATGTTTGTTAGCTCTAGACACCAAAACCGTCCAACCGTTTGAGCTTAAATTTTAAGTCAAACAAAGGATCCTGTGCTGTGCGTTCGTGTAAATATTTCACGTATTAAGATTATACTATGCCTTGCCTCCAACAAAAAATTTACTGTCAAAGTTTATTAGAAATATAATATTCAAAAAACTTCCGAGATGTTTTCATTTTCACATTCTTGAATGCACACGTTTTGCCCAAGCTCCTTATTAATTCCTTGTATCATTTATTTTTAAATTTTCCTTGACCTTTGTGATTATATAAAATTTTTCTCCACTTTACGGAAATGTATAGTCCAGCTTTAAAATAAATATTATAGTAGCGGAGCCCGGGATGCTAAATTTGCAGTTTGCAGCGTCATGGGGACCCATTGGATTGCGAAGATTGGGTTCTAAAACGAAAAAAAGTTGGGAGAAAAGCGTGTACAAATTTTCAAAAATGTAAAAAAAACAGTCACATGGCAATACTCGAGCGCGTCAGACATTCATAGTTTATACGCGCTTTGTCTTTCTGGCCGTAAAAAGGGGAAGGAAAAAAGTTATTCGAGCGTGTCAGATATTTAGAGGGAATGTTGAGTGAACTCAAAAAGTGTCCTATTCAAATGGCTGACGATTTGGACGTGGCTAAAAGTCATGACCGAATTTTGAAAATGTTAAAAAAAAAAAATGTGACCTTGAAATACTCGAGCGCGTCAGATTTTTACAGGCGGTTCAACTTGATGTCCTAGTCGTCCTAAATGATAATCTGACAATTATATGGAGGGATATTGTAAATCTGACTATAATAAACTTCGATTAAAACATAATAGCACTTATAATTCACAAATAGTTTTTACGACGCAAATGTTCGAAATTTTCTAATATTCCGCTCAACTTTCTTAATTTCTTTCATATGAACCTTCTCCTGACAATAATAAACACAACAAAAAAAGAATTAGCGAAATTGTTCCATCCGATCACAGTTTTCAGCATCTGTACGCTTCATCTTTTATTGATGTTTTTAGCCCCATGAAAAACGTCAGATTATATGTTTTTCGTAATCCTAATAGGATTTCTTACAAAATAAAAAAAAAAATCTATAGCACTCGAGTATTTCGAGGTTACGTTTTTTTTTACAACTTTGTGACTCGCCCATTTCCTTATGCCACGCTCAAATTGTCAGATTATTGAAATATGCACTTTTCTGCATGTACTTGACTTACCTTGTCTTAATCTGACCCGCTCGAATTTTTCAGATGATCGATTTTTTTCCTAATCTGACGGGCTGCCCTCAACGCGCGCCGCTATATTAAGGGTTCGTATATGGTGGGGGTACATTACAGGGTACAAGGTTTCTCCCCATATGATTTTCTGACGCGCTCGAGTAACGCGCAAAGTCCCCGCTTGGGTTCCTACTATTGTGATGATATTCCATATGCATAATTATGATCATTCCTTAGGAATCGTCCAATTTTCGAAAGTCTTTTTTATCCTTGTGGTATATTGCACATACCAAAGTTCACAAATAATTAGTGTCGTACGTAAATTTAATACTTTCCCGTCAAATAATTCATAGTTTATTGCTATTGTTCGTTCCTGTTTGATTTTCGTTTCGAAATTTTTAATGTCAGCAATTTGTTATTGTCGTGTATTGACACTAAATAATAACACGCGTTGTCGCTTTGATTGCTGATTTACGACTAACTCTTTATTCAATTGAAACTTCATTACATACTGTCAAAGGTCTATGTTAGGTGCTGCCAGATTGTGTAATTAGGTAGTACAAATGGGAATACCTAACACGCCTCTCCTTAAGATAATACAATGCAGGTACAGTATACAATATACAATATTTTAAAGAGATATTACTAAAATGTGTAATACTAAATATATAATATGAATTAATAATTTTCATCACTTTTTTTTATTCTTTTAGGTTTTCAATATTTTTAATAAAATAGTTCAGTTTTTAACTACTTTACCATTATAACGTGGTCTCAACTCTCTTCCGGTGGATTGTTGTGACTCTTGTTCAGAATGAACTTCATCAGAGATGATGTTTTCATTAATTACATCAGTTGTACCAGAAGAGTCGTTACTTTCAACATCGGTGTTTTGCACATCAGGTTCAACATATACATTAGTATTTATATTTTGATTTCTAATTTGATCTAGGTGCATTTTAATCTCTCTCTTGTTGTGTGTCAAAATACAACAGTATGAGCGAGGACCTAGTTGTTTATTTATAGTAGCTTGAGTCCATCTTGACCTGTTAGGATTTCTATAGTCTCTAACCATTACTTTTTGATCCTTAGTGTTGCGTTTTCCTTTATAATTACGAACAGTTTGATCTTGTTTCTTTAAGATACTTTCTTTAATCACCTGTTGTACAGTGTACGGTAGTCTATCATAAATCGGTTCAAAATGGTATCAAAATCACTATTTTTCTTGATATTAAAGATTTCTTTTTTAGATTTCTTTAATGGTTTCACAAAAGTTAGTACATGTTTTATACCATTATTTGACATGAAAACTTTAAATTCTTCTGATGTAAACTACGGACCATTGTCGCTGACCAAAACATCTACCAAGCCATATCGACAAAATAGTTCTCTGATTTTCTAATAGTATACGAAGAAGTTATATCTTTTGTCTTGAAAACTTCTACCCATTTCGAATATGAATCAATGACAATTAGCAAGTAAACATTTTTGATTGGTCTTGCAAAATCTATATGAATTCTACTCCAAACCGTGTCTGAAGGTATCAAAGGAATTAGTGAACACCTTTCTGGACTTGGTTGCAGCTCTTGACAAGGTATACATTCCCTTATCATACGTTCAATTTCAGCATCCATAGCTGGCCACCATACGTAAGAACGTGCTAACATTTTGTTTTAACATTACCTAAATGTGATGCATGAAATTCATACGATTCAATTCATACGATTTTGAAACAAATGCTGAAAATTCATTGCCTTTTAATTATTGCAAGAGCTTCTTTCTCAAGCGTACTATAATTAGTTTCACTCTTTGTCAATGCTCTAGACACAAATGCAATTGGTCTAATCTCATTTCCATATTTATGTGATAAAACACCAGATACTGCATTGCAGCTAGCATCTGTTGTTAAAACGATAGGAAAATCAGGGTGAAATGAACTAATACTTGATCGGATGTTATCCCGCTTTTAATTAGTTCGCCTTTTGACAATTTTGTGTCCAATCATATTTTAAATTTTTTCAAAGCAATTCATATAAAGGATTTTTTTCTGTGCAATATTGTTTATGAATTTAGAATAGTAATTTACCATACCAATAAATGGTCTTAATTCGGATATATTCTTTGGAGTTGGTGCTAACGTCACACTATAAATTCTATCACTGTTTTTAGTCAAACCAGTTTTGTCAATTGAACAGCCTAAGTAACCAATTTTAGATTTGAAAAATTCACATTTCGTTGAATTTAGCTCTAAACCAGCTGACTTGATTTTAGTCAATACTTCTTTTAAATTAAATATATTTTCCTGCATGTTTTTCCCTGTGATGGTTATGTCATCTTGGCAAACTACAACCCCACGAATTCCTTGAAGCAAACTTTCCATTGTCTTCTAAAAAATCGCTGCTGCTGTCTTGACACTAAAAGGTAAACGTTTAACTCTTAACAACCCTATGTGTGTACACCAAGTACACAAATTCTGAGAATTATCATCTAGACGTAATTGATTGTAAGCATTGCATAGATCAAGTTTAGTGAATAACTCACCTCCTTCTAGAGCTGCAAAAATCTCCTCAATTCGGGACAACGGATACGTCACATCTATTAAAAACTTATTAAGTGTAACTTTATAGTCCCCACATATTCTTAAATCACCATTAAACTAGTTCAAGAACACCGACTTGAACTAGTTAACGCAATTTGTTCTCTATTTTCTTTTTCCAAGCTAAAAAAAAATTGGCTTTGCATCTTGCTTTAATTGCAACACAATCTCACTAACAAACCTAAATCATTTTTAAAACTTCTGAAAATTAAGATTTGATTTGTTCAATAAAAACTGAACGCTGTTCCCAAATGTCAATATTATTAACTTGCCTAAGTTCAAAATAAAATGACCTTAAAAATGATCTCTCTTTTTTCACCTCGATATGGTACTGTCGCATCGAACTCACCAATCACTTCAATTGCATCTCCATTATAATCAACATATGGAATGTGACATTTTCTTAGAGGTTTTTTATTTGTAAATCCATTATAAAATGAAACTGGTACTAATGTGCAAGAGGCACCAGTGTCGCAAGCAACATCCAACTGACATCCATCCATATTAACAGATAAATAGTAAACACCGCCGGAAGATTTACTGTTTTCCTTATTTTTAAATAACTTATTGAGGCTAAATGTCCCCAACCTCTTCACACTTGCATAACATTCTGCTACCGTCTCACCCTCTCCTTTCAAAAATAAATGAAATATCTTTCGCTCACGAAATATAATTGTTGGTTGTTGTTGTAATAGCTTCGTTTGAGCTGCAACAGAAAATATATATACACAATTTATTATATATGAATGAATGTAATTGTACAAAGCGATTTTTGAATGTAAGAGAAAGATAGACCGAAATGCAACCTCAGGTGTCAAGGTCTAGGAAAAAAGCACCATTAACTGGTCGTAACTAGAGGTCTAAAGGGCTCAATTCGTCGGACGGGCAGTTAAACAAATGAATTGTATCGTGCGGGGATTGACCACATTCAGGGCAGCACTTAGTATTGCTTATCCCAATTCTTTCCCTGTAGTGCTACGAGGGAGATGTTTTTCGCTCTCATTAATAGGTGGAGGTCTTCCACCTAATATAATATTGTCCCTATAAGAGCGCATAGCTTGTTCAGTTGCATCTTTATGCAATTGGGCTCTTCCAGAAGTATAGTCATACTCCTCTATGTTGCTATCAGTGATAAAGCGATTTATACTCGTCTTATATATCCTGATATCAGATCTTATTCGGGTAGGCTCTGATGTAGTGAGGGTGCCATGGTTCGGATGATCACGTCTGCACGCACCCAACAAGAACTGCTTCGAAAGCAGCTCATTATGTTGGTGAACAGGCAGTATCATCGCTTCATTATGAAAATGATCCTCATGGGTCATTTGCAGACAACCAGTGGCAGTCCTCAGCGCACTATTCTGACTTCTTTGCTGGCATTGCCATTGAGTCTTACTTAGGAAAGGGGTCCATACAGGAGCAGCGTAATTTAGGACAGAACGTCCAATAGCTTTATAAGTTGTTATTATAATCTCCTGTTCCTTACCCCAAGGAGATCCGGCAAGCGCTTTCAACACTTTGTTTCTCGACTTAAGACGATTATTTGTCTTGGTGGCATGAGCCGAGAATCTAAGCAATGGGTCAAATGTAGTTCCCAATATTATCGGGTACTGAACAGTAGGAATCCTTAGACCTCCAACAAAGACATTTAGTTCCATCCTCACCTCCTTAGTCCAGGAAGTAAAAATGGAGGCAGATGACTTATATGTTGAAAGCCTAAGGTTGCGAGCATTGAACAAATTTAATTAATTGTCCAAATAGATGTTAATTCTCGCACAGGTATCATCTACATTCACGCCCGAGGATAAGACAGAACAATCATCTGCATAGGTCACTAGTTTTATATGGGGAGGGGAAAGGGGCATCTTTGCCAAATAAAGGTTAAACAGAAGAGAAGAGAGAACCCCACCCTGCGGAACACCTATTTTTAACTTACGATAACCCGACCTCACACCACTGAACTCAATGTATGCCCTTCTACCATTAAGATAGTTCAATAGCCAGCGTTTCGTTTTATCGGGTAGTGAGGTGGAGGTCAGGTCTTGAAACAAGATTGCATGATCAACTGTGTCAAATGCCTTGTTCAAGTCCAGAGCCACCATCACTGTACGTTCGCATGGCCTCGGCTTATTAAGTCCATCAGCTATAAAAGTTGTGATTTCGCTTAGTGCTGAAGTCGTACCCCGACCTTTCCTAAAACCGTGCTGATGATCTGCTAGAAGGTAGTGTTCTGTCATTGAAGGAAGTAATAATGACTCAAGAACTTTCACTACAGGTGAAAGTAGCGATATGGGCCTATAAGGGGAACCAAGTTCAGCTTTACTGCCAGGTTTTAAGAGAGGTACAATCCTTGCTACCTTCCATACATCAGGGACAATTAGCTGGGAAATGGATAGGTTTAACACATGCGTGAGGCAGCAAATGCCGTCTGGGCCGAGTGCCTTGGATCATTTTGCTTTCCCTATAGCATCCAAAACCTCCTCACATGTAAAATCTACCAAATCATCATGTCCTTTTTTCCTTCTGTGACGTATGGATTTACGCTTTAACTTATTCTGCTGAGAAGGGTGTTTCACAAACTGTCTGCAAAAATAGGTTTCTATGTTCCGCAACGAGATTATTCACATTGCGAGACAACAAGGCAATACGACTGTCACCCGGATCATTGGCACGAATTTGATCACGCAAGGTGCGTACAGCTTCCGCTGGAAAACCTGGCCTAATATTAGGAAACCTTCAAGCAGGAATATGCCTCTGTGCAGCCTTGGTGATTGCGTCTCTAAGAATTCTTTCACCTACCTTAACATCATTGGGAGGCAAGAGACCGCTGATTGATTGATCAATACAACGTGTAAACTCAGTCCAGTCAGCCCTATTGTAGTTCACAAAGTCTCGACGATCCGATTAAACAAAATCTTCCGGACGAGTAATGGTAATCACAATAGGGATGTGGTACGAGCCCAACGCTATATCAATCGACCACTCAGAGTATGGAGTAAGCGATTCACTGATGATAGTTAAATCAGGAAAGCTGGATGTGGTAGTACTCATCCTGGTTGCAGAGTCCTCATTGATCGTACAAAAAGGAAAGCTGTATATTTGGTCCGCTATACTTATACCTCTAAGGATTATACCCAGGGTCGCAGCTGTTGACTGGTGGAAGATATAAGTTCACAAACTCAATCTCGACATCTCCGGACTTTACAGCCAGACATTGTGTCTCCAGAAATGAATTCTGTTGACCAACAGAACGCAGTGAAAAAGGTGTGAAATTAACCGTTCCATGAACGATGAATGCCAGTCCTCCTCCACTGTTCCTGTCTCTGTCCTGCCTGACTATATTAAAGTCAGCAACAGATGCCAGCCGACATGAGTCTGGGAGCTTGGTCTCTTGCACTGCTGCAATTAAGACGTCATGACGCTCCATGTAGTACACAATCTCAGCCACGTTTCCCATTACAATTGAGCTGCATAAATCTAAAAGAGTTAAGCCGCTGTTCAATTGATGGACTGAGAGCACGCATAATTTGTTGACGGGGCGTCAGGAGGATTGGCCAAGACTGCGTAGAACTACAGGCGCTACATGACGCCCGCACGGGTGACCGGGACACAGGTCCAGCTCCCGGGTTCCTCTCAATACCGGCGCGGCACAGGAGTATTTTCAACAGTTGCGCCGATAAAACTGTTGAATCCATATAAAAAAATGTACATATATATACCTGATACAGCCACTTGGGCTGAGTTGGACAACCTTTCACTGCACGAATCTTCTTGAGCAGATCGGTCCGGGGCGAAAACCCAGTTGTCCTTGGGAACGATAATTGTTGGTGGTGTGTAATGCATGCTTAGAATTTCGCTTAATTCTTTGTACGTTTTTGATACGGGTGATGCTGGGCTGCATAAACTATGCAAGGCACTGTATAGAACTGCTCCAATCGACTTCAAAAAAGTTAATTTTTTTTCCATTATCTTCAGTGCAGTTTAACTCGCACAAATGAATGTGCAACTTTTCCTTCCATATTAAAAATGTCTCACAGTTAGGTGAAAACTTTGATATATTTGACATACCGTAGAACATGTGTGATGCCGGTAATACTGGTGCATTATTTGTCATTTTCGCTGCAATTTATTTGTATTACAAAATAATTTTATACTTTTTATACCATTCACACATAGTGTGAAATCAAAAGTGGGCAGTAGGTTGACATTTTTATTATAGTCAATATCAACTTAATAATTGATATAGTAACTTAAAGTAGACGGATGCTATTTGGGGTAGCCCCCATACAAACCTACTGCCCACTTTTGACTTTTTGTAAGAAAACTTCTTTATTAAAGTCTATATTGTGTTGAAATGGAATTTGGTGCCTTTTTATGGTCAGCCACTTACGTGGCCCGCCCACTTTTTGAGGTAGCCCCCATACAATCCCACCGTGGAATTTTGTGTTTTTTTATCCTTCATTTGGATCAATATTAGCTTGAAATTTGATTTTGTGGATTTTAATGAAGCAGAATAGTTATATGTATTATTGTGAAAATAAATTCGCATTGCTGTAAAAAACAAGAAAAAACGGTAACTTCGGTTGAACCGAAGCTCTAATACCATTCATACGAAACTTTAAATAGTATTGTAATACATTAAAGTGGGGGTTTAAATAGGGGCTACCCCAAAAAGTGGGTGGTACACGCTCACTAGTAGATGTGTATGAAGCGATGTGAAAGATGCCGCCATATCGCCATTTCAAGTTGATATTGACGTTTTCCATACAAATACATAAAAGTGAACTGTGGGACTACCTCGAAAAGTGGACGGGACACGCCCATTTGTATATGTATATGACGCGGTTGCATGTAGAACAGATTATTCTGTCGTAATGGCGTACTATGTTGAGTATTTTGATATGTCTGTGTATATAAATTTATATTCTAAGTGACTGTTTTTGAAAATTAAAAGATTGTGATCGAATGTTGTCGGGGTTGTGTAGTTTTTTGCATGATGGTCTACACTGATGTTGACTATTTCAGGATTGAAATGCCAGAAATGCTTGTTGGCTATTATTATTTGTAGTGTTTTAAATGGGCTGTTGTTGAATAAACTCATTTTTATGGCTTTAGAGATAGTTAAATCAGTTTTTTTCATTGACTTGGTAATGTTGGGTTTGTTTATTAATTTTTGGAGTGGCTAGTTTGTGGAGAAGATTAATTTTTTTTCCTAACTTGCTGGTTAACAGATCTCTTCTACTTGTAAAATGTGGCTGGCTTCTACCATTAAGTTATCTACAGGTGTTACTCTGAAGGCTCCTAGATTATTATTGCACTGTTTATAATTGTTTGAATTTTGTTTACGTTTGTGGTCTCGGAGTAGCTATAAGATTCAATACCATAATCAGTTTTAGATATAAAAAGCGACTGTAAGGTTGATAGAACTGTGGCAGAATAACAGTTGAATATTGTGGAGGAGAGGCATTTTATTATGTCTAAACGTTTTTGCAGTGCTGGGATTAGTTATATATGTGTGTTCCATTTGTAATTATGGTCTATTGTGAGCCCTAATAACTTTTATTTTTATTTTCGTTGGGTATTATAAGGTTGGAAGTTAAAATTTTGCTATTGCAGTTGTATTTGCTGTAAAGGTGGAAGAGGCGATAAAAATATTCTTTCTAATGATACAAGTGAAATATTACAAACATTTGCATACGTTTCGAAACATGTTTCCTTTTCTCTGGAACTTATTGTGATTGGCACAGTGATGAGGGTATTATCTGTATAAAATAATATTGCTTTCAAAACGTTTTTTTTTTTTTTGGTAAGTCAATAAACGAACGCAATTGCTTTGGTTTGTATTCAACTATTCATATACTGCATTAAGCTATGGATATTTTTACAGTAGGAAAGAGTATTTAGATCATTTGCTTTGACAAAAATCTTTTAATTCGTCTTGTCTTTTGTGATACCCATAAACACATATCTTTTGACATGATATTTACTATTCGAAGATGATATGCCAAACAAACCGCTTGTCTTTACAACAATTTCAGTTGTCGTACAATTGTGTTGAAACACGTTTGAAAAATCTTTATATGGTCACAAGGTTTTTCCGCTTCAGACGGTTGATACATGGAGAATGATGTCAGGTACGGAATTAACTGTTGCACTTAGACAATTTGGAAATATTGTCTGAATATGGCCCGAGAATATGGCACATTTTGCAAATGTTCCTGTTATTGTTCAATTTGGCTAATTTGTTCGCACATGCATATTATTATCAGTGGATCTATCCAAATCGTTGGCGTTCCTAAATCCATTTTCACGCGCAATCCTCTGGACCAATTGATTATATTGTTATTACATGGTGTGCGACTATCAAGCGGTGAACAACGAACAAAATCTAAAAAAATCATGTTGTTTGTATAAAGTCATATGGTAAGCCCCATCCTTGAGTATCGTTGTATACTGTGGAGTCCTCAGTACGAAGCTCACTTTTAAAAAATTGAATCGGTGCAGAAACAGTTCCTAATAATAATTTTTTCTTTGCGTAGCTTAAATTGGGATCCCTCTTATTGTCTTCCTTCGTATTCGAGTCGTCTTAAGTTACTTGGTTTACCTTCGATAAAAAGGCGCCGCTCAATGTTAAGTGTAATGTTTCTGCGTAAAGATATATCCGGTGAAACTAACTCTGCCTACATTTTAAATAATATTTTATGTAATGTTCCCCAGAGACCAAACAGGCATTTTATTCCTCTTAAACTAAATATTTATATTTCTAACTTTACGCTGTTTAACGCTTTTAGAGTAATATGCACTGAATTTAACATGCTAAGTTCGTGCTTTTTACTGTGTGCTACCGATTATACTTATAAAAAAATATTTTATCAGTTCTCAATGTTTAACTTTATAATTTATGCTGTTTTTTAGCATTAATTTTATTGTACCATTATGTGTGTTTCTTATTTAAAAAAAGTTAAAGCAGCTGATGACGTGTCTGTAGCTGTGGAACAGGACTAGTCCTGGTGTCGATGGGCCACTTGTTGGTAGCATGCTACCCAACGTCCGTCCTTATAATTATTATTATTTGTTTAAATCCTTTTTTGTTTAAAGGAAAAAAGGGTTACCTCGGTTAAACTGAAACTCTAATACCATACACCCGAAATTTCAAATCATATTGTTAAACAAGAACGCGGGTGGTGGCGATGGCGGGACACGCCCGGGACACGGTGAAGCGGCTGTTCATATGAAACCTCCATATATAATGTCCTGCTGACTTAACTAAAGACATTTTGTCATACAAAAGCTTAAAAGTGGGCGGGACACTCCTATTACAATGAATAAACATATATTTGTGGTTGTAAATGGTTTTATTATTTTTCAAAATTTTCTCCGTGATTATCAATACACTTTTACATGCTTACTTACTTACTTAGGTGGCTCTACAACCGTCTATCGGACAAGGTCGCATTAGGTGTAGTTTAGTGCACGCCGACAGCAGTCGCTGGCAATCTGGAGCTTCTTCAGGTCATCATATACCTGATCTCGTCATCTTAAGCTCGGACGTCATCCACCAATTCAGGTCCAGTTGGACTTGAAATCACCATCGTAAACCTTTAGTGCTGAAGCTTCGGCATGCGCGTGAAAAAATTTTTGAAGCACTTCTTCCACTCCGAATAAGGTAGCTCCAAAACATGCGAATTGAATGCATCACCCGCTTCTGGCGTAGAAAATCGATGCCCACGTTTAATTTTTTTCAATTCGATGTTTTGAGTGCCTAATAATTAGTGTGTCGCGATGTGTAAGAGCGAAACAAATGGTTGTATACCATACAAATTTGACTTCTTACCTTGATCTAACGTCACTGTAGCCACAGGACCATTTCTGCCTAAAAACCGGCAGCCATGTGCTTCGAAGTGCATCGCGCTCGAAGTACTTTTGTTGGATTTGGATCCTCTTCAAATACCCAAACAATTGTTTGTTGTCTTGATTCGTGCTCATACGCATAGATCCATGATTCATTGCCTGTGTAGATATTATACACAGCACGGTCGTAGTTTTTTAACATTTCCTTACGAGTACTTTTTTGAGTGTTTGTCAGACGCTCAGCATCGATGCTCTCTGGCGTAACAAATGATTTTGGACGACCTTCACGGGATTCGTCTTGGAGATTGTGTCGATTGTGACGGTGTTTAATGATGGTGCTTGATCGTCGTAAAAAGATTTTAGCTCATCGAAGCATGCTGCCATATCCCACGAAAATGTTTACGGTTTAATATCATTTTTTACCCGCGATTATTTTTTAAGCCACACTAAACAACAGAAATATTGTACATATATATACCTATACCATGGCTCCCTCACTACATCAGAGCCTACCCGAATAAGATCTGATATCAGGATATATAAGACGAGTATAAATCGTTTTATCACTGATAGCAACATAGAGGAGTATGACTATACTTCTGGAAGAGCCCAATTGCATAAAGATACAACTGAACAAGCTATGAGCTCTTATATGGAAGACCTCCACCTATTAATGCGAGCGAACATCTCCCTCGTAGCACCAGGACGAAACTTGCACATTTAAGATCCGGATGGAGAATTATGCTCGAGTGATACAGGGAAAGAATTGGGATAAGCAATACTAAGTGCTGCCCTGAATGTGGTCAATCACCGCACGATACAATTCATTTGTATAACTGCCCGTCCCATCCGACTCAATTGAGCCCTTTAGACCTCTAGTTACGACCAGTTAATGTTGCTTTTTTCCTAGACCTTGACACCTGAGGTTGCATTTCGGTCTATCTTTCTTTCGCATTCAAAAATAATATAATGAGTAATATAATGAATAATATAATGAATTGTATTCCTGATGCATCAGGGAATCAATACTGCAGCCAAAACCAATCTGTTACAACCACAACAGAAATATTGCTCGTACGTCAAATCGTTCTGAGCACGATTAAGTTAAAAATTGTCAAACTTTCCAATGAAAACTTCAGATGCACCTGGCAACACTTAGTGTTGCCGAGACCAGTTATATAAATAGCGCCCCTAATATGTACATGAAACAGCAGTCCATAAAAGCCAGCACATTGAATTTTAAATAATATTGACTCAAACTTCAAACTAATATTGACCACTCGTATCCTGGGTTTTCGCCCCGGCTTAAAATGTTACAAGAAACGATTCAATGGTGTGGGATATAGACGGAAGCATTGCAATAGGATATGGGCTCCTTACAAAGATTTTGGGAATTGAGTCGGGAACAGGGTATTACAGATATTCATATTTGAAAAGACTATGAATAAAAGTGTTGGTTTAATTAATAAAAAAAAGATCAAATGATGTTTTTTGCTTTTTATTTTAACAGTGATCGAAGTATCAGTTGAAAATCGCGGTGATTTCAAAGTAGCAGTCACGAGAATCACTGCTACTCATAAATCTTTGACTAGCACATCTCTAATTCCTGCTGGAATGTTTTCTAGTATTACGGAAGCTGCTCGCTTAGCGACCCTGCATGATGAAATTCGTGCTAACGATCCAAGTGACAGCCGTATTGTCTTGTTATATCACAATAGGAAGCATAGGAAGGAAAAATGGCTAGAATACTTTGATAATTGTGACTCGGGTTCGCGAGTTCTGTGGAGAACTTTTAAAAAATTCTCTGGTGTTCCGAAGAATTAAGCACTTTCATCTATCACATTCGGAATGTAAATAGGATCGTCAAAGATGTGTGCCACCTTATTCTGCAGACACTTCGTGCCATCCTTCCCTGCGGAATAGGTTAAAGCGTAAATCCACACGTCGTATTCGAATGGAAAAACGATGTGAGGATTTAAAAGTTTTTACATGTGAGGAGTTCTTCTGCTTTGGGAAATCAAAATCATTCAAGGCAATCGGAAAGGACGTCATTTCAATGTTGATGCTGAAGCACCTCGGACCTATAGCAACGGAAAATCTTACGTACATATTGAATTTTTCTATTTCCAAACTAATTGTCCCAGACGTATTTCGAAACTTAGCAGTGAAGCTGAATTTGGGACCCGTTTTAGGCCTATTTTACTTCTTTCACCTATTGCAAAAGTTTTTTAATCATTATTATTACCATCGATGCCATTGCCTACCCGCATGGTTACAGAAAAGGACGCGACTTCAGCATTGAGCGAAATTTCGAAACCGTTCTTATTAGGTGCGTATAGGAGCAATCGTCCCAACCACGGCACCCTCACGAGAAATGTTCCAACTCTTATTAGAGTTTAGAGATGACATCAGAAGTTACAAAACGAGTATATCTCGATTCGCACTTCATGATCATATAGAGGACTGTGTTTATATTTAGCTTGCTTGCATGCACCGCGCGTAAAGTGCAAATTGTGAGAAGGCAAACACTCCCCTTAATTAGGGGTTGGTGCGCTGGGTTTGGTTCCCGCCACCGCAAAAAAAAAACGTACCAGTGAAGACACAAAGGAAGCCTCGGATAAAATCCCCCAATGATGACGACCCCGCAAACGATTTAAGGACCATGATTTACGGATATGCTCCTGGAATGTCCTGTCCCTCCACAGAGCTGGTGCAGATATCCAGCTGGTTAATGTCCTCGACAAATTTAAGGCTGACATCACCGCAATACAGGAAGTGCGATGGATAGGACAGGGCTGCTCAAAAAAGCATCCTGTGACATCTACTATAGTTGCCATGCGAAGATGCACGAATTTTAATGTGGTTTCGTAGTTATTAGGAATCTACGAGGTCTTGTCACCAGCTTCACACCTGACGAGCGCCTAGCCGCGATACGTATAAAGGCTAACTATTTCAACTTTAGCCTGATTTGTGCACACGCACCGACGGAAGTCGCAGACGATGCGGCCAAATATGAATTTTACGAGCGTCTCGAACGTCTCTACGAACGCTGCCCCAATCACGATGTAAAAATCGTGCTTGGCGATTTCAACGCCAAAATTGGGAAGGAAGGAGTCTTTGGCCCAACAGTCGGAAAATTCAGCCTTTACGACGCTACCTCCAGCAATGGAGAGAAGCTAATCGATTTCGCACGCATCGAGCGTGTTGGACGTGCGAACGGTACGAGGTCCCAACATCGACTCGGACCACTACCTTGTGGACGCCGAGGTACGCACCAGGCTCAGCACGGGGCATACCGCACGTCCCAATACTCAACGAAAGCTAGATGTCGATAAGCTGCTATCACAACAGACCGCCGAAGCCTTTTCAGCCAGACTCTCCCAACTGTTCCGGGAGTCCTCTCCGGCTTCTGAAGATATAGGTGAGCAGTGGATACATATCTCCCACTCCATGTATACGGCTGCCAAGGAGGTCATTGGGTACACCAGACCTGTGACGAACCCTTGGTATGACGTGGAGTCTCGCCAAGCTACTGCAGAGAAAGACGCCGCTTACAAACGAACTCTGCAGTAGGGTGCAACGCGAGCTGTTAGAGAGCGATATCTTGAGAAACGGAGAGAGGAGAAACGCCTTTTCAGACGCAAAAAAAAGGAACAAGAAAGGCGTGAGCTTTAGGATGTTGAGGTGTTATGTCAAAGAAATGGATCTCGAACCGAATGTTTCAAGCCCGGAATTTCTTTCTGCAAGGACAATGATGGAAGTCTGGTTACAGATGCACAGGAATCACTGAGACTATGGAGAAGTCACTTCTCTAATCTACTTGGGGGCGATGAAGAGAATAATACCGCCGATAGAGAAGCATACCTAAAACCACCAATCGATGATGGCTCTCTTGTAGAGCCACCCGATTATAACGAGGTCGACTCAGTAATTAAAAAGCTGAAGAATAACAAAGCGGCAGGCTCCGATGAGTTGCCAGCTAAGTTATTCAAGACCGGTGGCGATGAGTTAGAAAGGCGTATGCACCAACAATTATGATAAGCAGTTTAGAAGTTATGAGGGAACATATGAATATATATATACAGGTCCAAATCATAACATCCTTTTTGCTTCGCCGTAGTTGGGAAAAATGTCTTTTTTGTCCAAAAGACCCTCAAAAGATCAATAAAACATAACTTTCTCAACAATTTTTTAGAAGATACTTTTTCAAAATTGTTTTATAGATTGTCGAATCTGAGTTGAACCCCTAAAAATCACTATTTGAGCAAAAATCTTTAAAAACAATTTTGTATGAAACCATAATGACAAGTTAAAGAAGTAATGATGCAGTTCGATTTCTAGGGCCCGAAAAAGGGTAAACCCGTCAATATCGACGGTTATCATTAGTATTATTACTTATTGTGGACATATATACATTTCTTCATTTTTCTTATAACAGTAAAATTAATTAATTTAATTTTTAATTTTAATTGCAGACTATTACAACACACATGGAGTCTGTTGGGCTACGAAACTTTTTTAATGATAATTAAAAAAAAAACAGCAAACCACATAAATAACTAAGTACATATACACTAAAACTTCAGGCCCATATAAGTCTATAAAGATAATGTAGATAGCTGGGCAAATAAATTCAATATACAAAATACACATAATCAAAATACTGAAATTCAGTCGAATTAAATCGAAAAAAAAAATATTCTTATTCTTAATTGAGATTGCAGTGCGATTCGTTAAGCCGATGAACTTATATTACTTACATGAATAATTCGTGATAATCACGAATATAGAACAAAAATAGCAGAAGAGATTGGTATAACATAAAACCAATAGTAGAACGACAAAATGCATATTGAAATACAGGTGACGTTAAATTTCGTAATTTCATATCTGTACAACAAGTTGCCACGCCGACGTGTTAACATTTTCGGAGAAGAGTTGGAAAAGGCGCTTAGGGAAAAGTTCCAAGGGCATTGGTATCCTGAAAAGCCGTACAGGGTATATACTACCAAAAAATGTGGTTTCTACAATTTGATTTAACATGGTATTGATTTCTTACAGGGATCTGCGTTTCGGTGTCTTAAAACTGGCGATCCTCACGATGCTGTGCTCGAGCGGGCGGCTGGCGAGAGCGGTGTTTCAATAGCCGACGTTCTGGAAAACTTGCCAAATGAGCTGTCTCTCTGGATTGATCCTGGTGAGGTGTCATACCGGGTCGGCGAGAAAGGTACTGTAAAGGTCAGTTGGAATTTGTTTAATCTTAAAAATTGGATATACGCTTGTAATCTTAACGCAAAGTATTTTAAAATTTTGTGACAGAACGAGCGACGTGTGAAAAGATTCATCGTAGATCCCAAAAAGTATATATACATATGTATGTATTCCTTATCAGCCCGGCAGAGATGCATTGATTTAGCAACGTCCGTCTGGTTGTTTGTATGTCCGTTCATTCATATAAATGCAAACTACTCTTGTCATGTTTGCAAATATTTTACGAATTTGTATTTTAATTACTTTAAATAATGGTAGAATGCATTCGTGCAAGGCTCAAATGCTGAGATGGACGCCCCAGAACTCTCGAGTAAAAAGAGATGCGTTCTTGCAACTCGTGTGTGTAAGAGATACATTGACAACACTGCTTATCGCTGCTCTAATGTGTGTACGCAATTATCTGTTACGCTCGCACTTCTTGCCCACTGAATTGAGGGTCGTTAAATCGATTTTTCAAATTCGTTATTAAGATATTTATTAATATTCTGCGCGGCAAAATATACATATCTATTAAAAAAAATTTTAAAACTGAAGAAAAAATACCAGTTTTTCTGGTTGTAATAAGGGAAAGTGTGAAGAGTATTAAAGCGAAAAGTAATAATGTTTTTTCTTGGTTCAATCAAAACAAAGCAAAAAGTAAAATAACTGTCATTTTCCTACCATATGTACATATGTAGATCGGGCATCTCTTGAAACATGTGTGAAGAGTATTGAAGTTTTGGTACAACCGAAGCTAACGGTTTATCTTATTCGCATTGATTCTAACCATTTCTGTTGTAATAATTGTGCGTATAGATTTTGTATTCGGAAAATAGTGACAATCATGAAGATATCACATCGGCCGATTGTGAAGTTAACAAGACTTTCAATACAGATGCGCAATGTTTTAGACCAATCGACGCTGTTAACACAACAATGAATAGCTTGAGCTTAAGCCCGAAAGTATCACCTCATTCGGGCTCGTCGCCACATTCGGCAACATCTACGTCGCCTACCTATAAAAGTAGTCCAAATCCTAGTTCTGCGATGCCCACTAATAATTCGAATGCAACGAGTGGCAGCAACTCTTATGTACAGCGCTCCCAAGCCCCTTTGACATTCACCACAGCTACATTTGCGCAAACAAAGTTCGGTAGTACCAAGTTAAAAACCAGCTCGAAGCGTGCAAACAGGTAACCAGTTCCAAGTGTAATGATAACAGTATTAACTAACCACCACGTCTATTTTTATTTTTTTTGTAAACATAGCAGCACGTATCGCATGTCACCGACAGAGTTTTCTAACTACATTAAGCAACGCGCCATGCAACAGCAGTTGCACCATGTCCACAGTGTTACCCAACCGCAACCGCAGCACTTTGGACCCATCGGAACCGTTTCGCCGGCACGTTCGCTCTCACCTAACCCACTCTCTCTGGGCTTGATCCAAACCACCGCAGCCAGCGATCCGTTCTACTTCCCAAGTATGGCAGCTGTTGGTATGTACCCGCCACAGTTCACAGGCGGCCATCGAAATGCTTTCGATGCGCACCCTTTCCATTCGGATGTTAGTGGTATGTTTGGTGGTGGTAACAGTGTTGGTTGTGGGAGCAGTACAAATATCAATGGTTCCGGCACTACTGGCGTACAAAGACAGTACAGTACTTATCTTGAACCATGCTTATACGGCGGAGTTAGCACTGGTGGAAGTCCAACTGCTGTCTCGCCAATATCTGGTAGCCATATGACACAGCACCAAGCTATTGCGCAACAGCACCAACGAACACACCATCAGCCGCATCAACAGCTTAAACCTTCTGATGGTCCGGTGCTTTCCGATAGTAATAAAATTGAAAATAGCAAAAAGTCGGCTTTAACCAAGGTTAACGTGAATACCAACGCCAACAAGAATGATATTGCTTTCACGTCATCGAACGGTAACACCGAATCTTCAATCGAGAATAGCCCGATAGGCACTCCCACCGGCACTGCAACAACAGCTAATAATCAAGACTCAAGCAATTCAAAGCTTATCGACAGCCTCAACGCATTCTACACAAACCCGACTGGCTCCTCATACCAGCAGCTTTTAGTCGCCAATTAAAAAATAACTATTTCCACCACTAACTCAACACCTCCATCTTCACTAGCAATAACAAAAGAAAAACCGCCACCTAGGCTAACAAATATGTACATACATATGTAATTGAAAGCGCATGTTCGCGATAAAAATTATAAAATGCAAGATATACCATAAATCTATAAATGTCAGCGACTTGAATAGAAGTAGAAAAATAATGGCCAAGCAACCGAACATAATACCTAATGCAAATATAAGTAATACTGAGATGATCATGATGCAGAGATTTATTAAATCAATTTAAAGCGAAATGCATAAAGCATAGCGAAATAAAAGCAGATGTGTATAAACTGTGTAGTTAATTATATTTTTTTTAATCAAATAAATTAAAATCAATGCAAATTTAAAAACGATTTAATCTTATAGCGCTAATTACAAAATAAATAATTAATATAAATACATAGAGTATATGTATATCATTCATATAAACATTTAAATTAATGTTCTATTAGTAAATAGGGAAGTTAAATAAAATATTACGACTTTACCTACATACTCTCGTATATTGTCGCGGTTGATCTGTAAACACTAAAATGTTTGAAAAACAAAATCAGTCTAGAAAAAATACATAAAATTGTTTTTAACTAGTTGTATAAAAGAAAAAAAATATGAATATTTCCTAAAAATGTTTTTATACCGATTCTAAATGAATTACTAGATTATTTTTAAACACTTTTTATATACGTATATATAAAACAAGTACATATTTGATTTAATGTGTGTGTGTGTGAGTATGTTTGTGTTTTTTTTTTTATAATCTTCACTCTGTGTACTATAATATTGGCACGAAGTTAGATGCCATAAAATTATTACTTCATTTTTTCCGTTGCGAAACATAGAACCACTTAAGTTATGTATATTCTGCAACAGATTGTCTGGCTATGCCCATGAATGCCAATCCTTTTACTTGCTCAGATGCGAAATATACCTTTAGTTTTTGAAAAAGCTGGTAAGCAGACTTTTAAAAACACTTAGGACCAGTTTCATAGTGCCGAGTTATTTTTGAATTAAGTTAAGCCCGGTGCTTATCTATCAAGTTTCTTACTTATTTATATTTATTCTTGTCACTATAATATAGATATTGACAGTTAAATCGCGTTTAACTTAGCTTGCATTTAATTCGCCCCTGTGAAACTGATCCATAGCAGATCATTTGTTTGAAGGATCGTGGAATGATTGTTATATTGTAATAATGATAATTTATTTTAAAAACAAAAGTATTTCATTAAATATTGCTTTTAGCTTTTTTAAGTAAATTTTTAAGATAAGTTTTTAAAAATAAAAAACTTTCGACAAAGACTCGGTGGTCTGGTCGTCAGTAGAAGATTCAATAAATTAGTATGTTTCCTTTAAACGATATATTTTTATATATATAATAAGTTTTTAATTTTTGGTGTAATTGTTTTTGGTCATCTTACCACAAATTTTTAGCCGTTTATCACGAAATATAAGATCGTCCATGCATCAAAGAGGTCAATACATCGCATAAAAAAGTTTAAAATGTATTATTATACACTTGCTCGAAAAAGTCTGCGCACACCTCAAAAAAAATTAAATTTTAACTTTAATCGCAAATATCTCAGCTAATGTCTTTTGTATTGAATCAAAATTTGTTTTATTATATAGTTTATTAATTTCTCTTAACTAATATTATTTTTGCTGCATTTTAATACTTTAAATTATAGTTTGAATTTTATGATACATGTCAGAAAAACATAACCACAAAAGTCTACGTACGGCTGCATGCCAGACGCATGGAATGAGCAAATATGTGATTACCGTTACCTAAAAACATTTTTAGAAATCCTTATCGCACTTTGGAGTTTTCATTCATTCTATTTCAATCAATTCGAATGTAAAAAAAAAATGTTAATAGCGCCAACGGAAATAAAAATTTGTGCTGTTGATGGGGGAAAATTATCTTAAAGCAATATCTTGAAGGAATTCTATAGAAAAATTGGAAAATTAGTGGGTATAGCTCACTCATCAATACAAAGACTAGTAACTAAGTACACTTCCAGTCAAAACCCCATCGTCCATCTCTCTTAACAAAACGAGAGAAAAAACGCGGCATTTTGTTAGTGCGACAGAATCCAAGGTTGACTGCACACCAAATAGAAGGAAAGTATTCAAAAATAATTTCCGATGTTATAGCCCTGAAATTATAAAAAAATAAAAGCTGGGTACCATGGTCCAGACCTGTGACGAACCCTTGGTATGACGTGGAGTGTCGCCAAGCTACTGCAGAGAAAGACGCCGCTTACAAATGAACTCTGCAGTCGGGAGCAACGCGAGCTGTTAGAGAGCGATATCTTGAGAAACGGAGAGAGGAGAAACGCCTTTTCCGACGCAAACAAAAAGGAACAAGAAAGGCGTGAGCTTTAGGATGTTGAGGTGTTATGTCAAAGAAATGAATCTCGAAAGTTTTATCAAAAGGTCAAGCGTCTAACCGAATGTTTCAAGCCCGGAATTATAACGAGGATTATAACGAGGTCGATTCAGCAATTAAAAAGCTGAAGAATAAAGCAGCAAGCTCCGACGAGTTGCCAGCTGAGTTATTCAAGACCGGTGGCGAAGAATTGGTAAGGTGTATGCACCAACTCATGTAAAATATGGTCCGATGAATGCATGCCTAACGATTGGAATCTCAGTGTTCTTTGTCCTATCTTCAAGAAAGGAGACCCCACTGTCTGCGCGAAGTACCGGGGAATAATAGGATACAAAATTCTGTCCCGCGTACTGTGTAAACGGCTGGAGCCATACACGAATGCACTGATAGGCCAGTATCAGTGCGGCTTAATACCAAAGAATTCGACCAGTGAACAAATTTTCACTTTACGCCAAATCCTGGAAAAGAGCCGTCTACGACATGTATTAACGACCAGAGCCGCAGCTGAATGATTAACATCTGAAGCCAATCGATCTGCTGCTGTGGAAGTTTAACTGCTCCATGACTGTTGGTATTCTCAAATCTCGATGCAAAACTTTATTGCGCATATACCAAGGAGCATCAGTTATTTTGCGCAAGACCTTGTTTTGAAGCACTTGTATTCGATTGATATTTGAGGCAGCAGCAGTGCCCCACAACTGCATTCCATACATCCAAGAAGGCATAATAATTGTTTTATAAACAAGCAGCTTATTTTCGAGACTGAGTTTACTACTTGGCAAAGTAACCAGTTCAATTTTTGAGTTTAGCGTAATAACCTGCTGCAGTTTTTTGTATATGATTGCGCCAGGTGACACGCCTTTCAAAGTTAAACCCTACATAAGTAGCATACATGATCAACGTGAGGTATGACCAAATTGTTGAGCAAAACGGACGGGCAGTTCCCTTGCCTCAATGAAAAAGTGCAGTGACTAGACTTTTCAATATTGACTTTTATATTCCAGCGGTTGGCCCAACGTTGAAAATCTACAAGGTAGTTTTGAATGCTAGGGGAAGCTTCGTGTGGACAGTTTGAGTTTGCAAGTATGGCCGTATCGTCAACATATGCAGCCAGAAGCATGTTCTCATTTACTGGAACTGGCGTATCAGCAGTATACAAAGTATGAAGGACATGACCAAGCACATTGCCTTGTGTACACCAACTGCAATGCGGCGGATCCCTGAGCGCACATCTTTCACCTCGACTGTGAAGGCACGGTTAAGCAAATACATCTTCAAAAGAAGGAATTGCGATTAGGCAAACAGATTTAATTTAGAAGAGAAGGCCTTCAATCCAGACTCTATCAAAAGCTTGCTGTACATCAAGAAAAATAGCAGAGCTATATTGCTTATTCTCATAGGCCTTAAGAATATGTTGGAAAACTCTGTGCACTTGTTCTGGGGTACCATGGTGATGCCTAAAGCCAAACTGATAATCGGGAATAGCACTCTGGACGTCCAAAGCAGGTAGTATTCTACCAAGAAAAATTCTTTCAAATATTTTTGAGAAAGTCGGTAGTAAACTAATTGGTCTATAAAACGCAACAAGGTTTTCTGGTTTGCCAGGTTTCGGTATCATTATAATTACAGCGCACTTCCATTGAGATGGGAAGTGGTGGATGCGAACCATGGTATTGAAGAGTAGTACCAAAAACATTATTGCTTTATCAGGAAGCGGATTTGCTACTCTACCATCAATTCCAGGGTGTCTTATTCTTAATCTCATTTTAATCTGCAGACGAACCTCTTGCGGAGAGATAGGCTTGATAGACTGCATATTTGTGCAGCTCTCTTCCAGAAAATTAGCGGTGTCTCACACATCATCTAATTCAGCTAGATCGAAAGGTGTGAAGCGTCCTTCGAGTTCAGCGGCAAATGCCTCAGCTTTCTCCTTATCAGTGCGGCACCAGGAGTTGTTGAAGTCTTTGATAGGCACGTGTCCATAAGTTAAACCCATAGTTCTTGTTGGGGTCAGCATTGCGAAGCATGTCATCAAATAATTCACAGCGTACTACATACAGCAACTTTTTCAACTCTGCAGTAGTTCTTTTCCATGCCAAACGGTCACGCAGATTACGGCTTCGCATAAAATGACGTCGAAGTCTGCGCTTAAGCTTAACCAAGTCCAAGATCTCAGCTTTTAAAGGAGGCCTAGTTAAATCTGGAAGACTCAATAATGATTGATTTTGAGTTGCTAATTCAAAGATATGCTTCAAGGATATGTCGCGTGAACAATTCAGCAGCATCATCCACGTCCTCAGCAGAGCAAAGTTCCATATTGAGGTTGAGAAGCTGTTGGAAAGTCGGCAAGTTAGCTTGTCTTGGCAACAGCCTTGGCTTAGGGGCGTAGATGCACGCAGAAAAACTGGCATCTACAATAAGTGGTAAATGGTCAGAGTTGATATCCCTAGAGTCAAAGATACGCAGTCGGCTGGAATGCCAGTATATACTGCAAAATCCAGAGCATCAGGATGACGAGTGCTATCATAAGGGTAGTAAGTCGGCCCTCCAGTTGCAAGCACTTCGAAATTTGAGTTGACAATACATTCAAACAGCGCGCGACCTTTCGGCGTTGAAAGTCTGGATAGCTAGAGGCGATGCTTAGCGTGCCAGTCACCAGCGACCAGGAATTCTGGACCAAGCTTATAAAAAAAGTCTTTAAACTGCATCTCAGAGAAAATATACCGAGGAGGGCAGCAAAGATAAAGTCTCCACGATCACTAGACACTTTAACAATAGCGGCTTGCATAGCATCAGTGCGCACAGAGTCCAAAGGATGATGATTGAGCTACGAACGAATGAGCACAGCAGCTCCACCACGCATACGGTTCTCATCAGGGTGGTTAGCTGAATGTAGATCATATCCCAACTGGTTGTAATAGGATCAACTACAGAAATGCGTCTCACTCAGCAGCGTACTATCAATATGATGTTGGCGTATGAATACTTCAAGTTCGTTGGCTTGATTTGTCATTCCATTGGCATTCCGGATGCAAATGCGTATTCTGGGAATTTGACACCAGAATTGTCAGAAGATGCATTTTTTGACCCTGCATTTTTAACATCTCAGTTTAAGATTGCACCATATCCCGAAACTTTGCCATGAGTGCACTAAACGTATGATACAAGGAAGATGATGAGCTCTGTTGTGATTCTTGTTGACGTTTTTGCTCAAAATTTTGTTGTTATGACTGACCACCTCTAACAGCATCAGAATAAGAAAGACGCCGATTTGTACTATTTCCAATTTGATGCGGTGGTCTAGGAGCAAATTTTGTAGAAACGGAAGACACGAAAATGGGAACCGGTCTTGATTTAGGTTTAGAGGGAGCACGCCTGGAGACCATTTCCTGATATACAACACACCCTCTTTAATTAGCTGTATGCGCCTCTTGACAAAGAGCACACTTAGCTGCTTGAGTGATAGATTTGAGACAATATGTAATATCACCGTATTTGACACATCTAAACTGTTTCCTGCAGTAATGTTTAGTGTGAAAATATTCCTGACATCTATGGCACTGAACCAGACCATCAAATCGTCGTGGAGGCTTAATGTTCACCTTGTGAATTGTGTTTTTGCTCTAGACCCACGAAGAACATGTCAAGCGACGACCAATTAGCACGACTTTTTGGATTGTGTGCATGTCTTACTTCGTGACCCTGGCGCAAGAGGTGTTGCTTCATGTCATCATCAGTTGGTAAGTGTGAAAATTAATGTTTTTGCTTTCAAGCCGTTTAACTATTGCTCTGAAACTATCAGAGGCCTTAGCCATAACTCTGACTGAGCCGTTGGTGCCTGTTTTAGTAGAGTAAGTGTTCGCGCTGCTAACCTTATCGACAGTTTGCCATAACCCATTGATGTTAGCGACGCCTGAAATAAATATAGGTGGTGGCTTGTGAGCCTTGCTTACTGAAACTTGCACTTCTTTCGGTTCAGATGTAGATGCACTAGTGCCTACCGGCTCCTCATTTTCAGAATGGATATCTTCATCATTATCATCAAGTGTACTAAATTTATTGGTTGAAAATTAGGTCTCAGATGAACCAAATGATTTCTGAATTCTACTGACTCTCTGCGACCCAGTCAAAGTTCGTATGACCTTGTGTGCGGGAACAGTGACCTTTTTCCAGACCATTTCATCTGGAAAAAATCTGGTTCTTTTTTGATTATTAATCGTCTTTTTTTTTTTTTTTAAATACACACGTTGCAAGTCAGGATCAGCAGACACTGCTGCTACCGGTTGTGCGGCTGATGTCGCTGCTACTTTTACCGTCTCTGTTTTCGGCGAGGCTGCCTTGTTTTTCTATTTTTATTTATTTATTTTATTTACGATATAAAACACGTCCGAATTTCAATATTTTTTTTACATTCCAATTGATTGAAAAAGAATGAATTAAAACTCCAAAGTGCGACAAGGATTTCTAAAAATGTTTTTAGGTAACGGTAATCGCATATTTGCTCATTCCATGCATCTGGCATGCAGCTGTACTTTTGCGGTCATGTTTTTCTGACATGCATCATAAAATGAATTAAAACTATCAGAGGTGCCACAGGAATCCGTTCCGCTCGAATTCCACTTCAATTTCAATTCACCATGTCACAGACATCATTTACCAGCGAAATGCAATTCGCTTGTAATTGAGCTAGCGAATTGACTAAATACGCCTCTAAAATATATTTTGTAAATAAAAATGCCTATCGTTGCAGATAGGGGGTACAATTTCTGATTAATTTACATCTTAGCAATTAATAATTTAATATATTTTTATTAAATAAATTAGCATTTTACTAAACGGACTATGATTTCGCTAGTTGAGTTTTCCACCCACAAGCGATTTACATTTCACTGTTGCCACTTTTTTTAAAAAGTTTTTCGAACTTTGTTTTAAGTAGATAGCATGCTGCTATTTACGTTAAAACTAAGCTAAAGTAATTAATTAATAGTTAATAATTTAATCGCAATTATTACAACCTTAAGCAATCGCGTATTTATTGTGCATTTAGCGAAACAATTTGCGGTTAGGTGGCAACTCCTCGCGCTTCGTTTGTTTTCGTTTTTGTTGCTATTTAAGTACTACCGCGCACAGCTGCTAGAGTTGTCGGGCAAACTTTTTAGTGTGGCGGGCAATAAATTCAAATTGTTTTTCTTGGAAACCACCAAAAAATAGTCACAAAAATTCAGTCCATTTTGCATTTAACTAAATATCAATGTAAATTACCAATTATGCTACTGAAAAGACCAATAATAATGCGGAACAAACATTAGACTAGTTTATTCTTGCGTGGTGTCTACCCTATGTACAAAGTTCGAAATGGTTTGTGAAAATGCTAAAAAAAATCAAAACGTTCGAAGTTCTGTGGCATGGTGGATTTCTGTGGCACCCCCGTTTAATTTAAATTAATAAAATGCATCAAAAATATTATTAGTTAAGAGAAATCCATAAGCTATATAATCAAGGGTGCCACAAAAAACTAGCTAATTGGTTACTAGTAATTTGCCAATTCTCTCAAAACATTTCACCATGCCACAGAACTTCGAGCGATTTGATTTTTATAGCATTTTCACAAACCTTTTAGAACTTAAGAACATAGGGTAGACATCACGACCGAATAAATTAGTCTAATGTTCGTTCCGCATTATTATTGATATTTTTCAATAGAAAAATTGATATTTCACAATGATATTTAGTTAAATGCAAATTAATTGTATTTATGTGACATTATAGTTTCCTAGCAAATAAATTTAAATTTATTGCCCGCCAAACTAAAAAGCATACCCGGCAACTCTACCAGCTGTGCGCTACTATTACGGTGGCATGTGAGTGGCAACATACAATATAAACAAGTGATTTGCAATCAGCAAGTGAAAATAAAATTCCAAATTGTGAAAAATTAAACAAATAATGGTAAAAAATGTCGCTTGTCAGACTAATTGCGATCGATGAGTTTAGAAAGAGGCAACTCAGGAAGGAGGCAATAGACTTCAAGCGCCTCAGATGCGCATCGGACCCATTTTCGCAAGCAGACGCTAATAAATGTTTGCTGCACGTTGCCATATAACCGAACTAAAAAATCGAAAATCTTTTTAAAAAAAGTGGCATCAGTGAAATGCAAATCGCTTGTCTGTCGGCTGTGACCGGCAAATTCAACTAGCGAAATCATAGTTGGTTTAGTAAAATTCTAATTCGGAGAATGTGCTCAATCGACTCATATGAGAAAGTTCTCACGAATACTTCGGGTATGGGTGGCAATATAGTCCAAACGTCTTCTAAGACTTGTCACTTAAAACTTTTGTCAAAGAATCGTCGGTTTACGCTTAATTTCGCACCCATTGTATTATCCAAACTGACAAATTGGCTGCCGACATTCCCTGTAACTAAGCCAAACGTTCCGGAAATGAGGAATCTCAAACTAGCTGATCCTAATTTCTACGTCCCTGATCAAATTGACATGGTGCTTGGAAGTGATATTCTCCCACATATCATTTTGGACGGTGTAAAATCAAACATTTTTGGGTCATTCTTAGCTCAAAACTCCGCGTTCGGGAGGATATTGAGCGGCCCAACCCCATCGCAATGCGCTTCGTTTAACACAACAATTGTGGAAAACGACCAAAACGAATGTCTCAGCAAGCAGCTCAACCGCTTCTGTGAGATCGAAAAAGTGCACACATGCACCCCCAAGTCAGAAGAAGATGCTTTCTGCGAAGATCTCTTCACCCAAACGACCTCTAGGAATGAAGACGGTCGTTATATAGTCAAGCTCCCTTTTAAAAAAGGTTTTGGCTCTCAAGTAACGCTTAACTCATCGAGGGGTACTGGATTTCGGCAATACACTCAAGTCGAAGCGTCCCTAAAAAAGAAACCCGATCTTCAGGAGCAGTACCACAAGGTACTCACTGAATACATCTCACTTAATCATATGAGTAAGGTAGATGGATCCGAAATATGCAGTAATGGTAAATATCTCTCATTTCACCTTCCCCATCATGCAGTCGTAAAAGGTCCGAGTGGTATTCAAGGCCTCGAAAAAGACTATAAATGGGCCGTCTCTCAATGACTTTTTATATACAGGTCCCATTTTACAGTCTGATCTCATGAGTGTTGTTCTCAATTGGCGATTTTATCAATTCGCATTCACAGGCAACATCGAAAAAATGTTACGCCAAATTCTCATACACCCAGAACAATGGAATTTTCAACGCATTCTATTTCGCCAGGCTCCAAATGACCCTATTCAATATTTCGGTCTCAAAACGGTGACATTTGGCGTAAATTGTGCTCCGTACCTTACTATTCGAACACTGCATCAGCTTGCGGAAGACTGTGTCTCAATGTTTCCCACAGCGGCTCTAATTCTGAAACACGAATGCTATGTGGATGATATACTCTCTGGTGGACACACACTCGAAGATACGCAAAATGCTCAAACACAGCTCATCACATCTCTCTGGTCTGCAGATTTTCCGCTCTGGGTATTAGATGGAATGCGGTATCCGACTCATTCTCATACCACATTAAAGCTCGAGCTTGCCATACTTCAGCAACAAAACGACAAATTGTATAGGTAGTAGTATCCCTCTATGATCCTGCTGGTTGGCTCGCTCCCATCGTAATTCTTGCCAAAACCCTCATACAGCAGTTATGGCTGGACGGCAGTGACTGGGACGAGTGTGTAAAGCCCATATCACTCTTGAAATGGAATTCAATTCTGCTAGATTTCAAATCCATCGAAAATATTTCTATTCCGAGGTGGGTAAATTTGACCCCCGAAAATACAATCTATATGCATGGATTTTGTGACGCCTCTGAAAAAGCGTACTGTGCGGTGATATATGTTCAAACCGTTGACTCAAACCACAAAGTCTCTACCACTTTACTGGTTGCAACAACAAAAGTCGCTCCCCTGCAGACTATAAGTGTACCACGACTCGAACTTTATGCAGCAGACTTGCTGTCCAAGCTTAAAGTACACGTGGTAGCCTGTGTAAAACCATTCGCGCACACTGTTTTTTTGTGGTCCGACTCATCGATTGTACTCTCCTGGTTACAAAAACCACCCTATACTTGGAAAACCTTTGTGGCCAACAGAGTGACACAAATCATGAACAATGTAGGCAACACAACATGACAACACGTACGTACTGCTGAGAATCCAGCAGACCTCGGGACTCGCGGTTGTACACCCCATGAACCTAATAACAGTACCGTTTGGTGGAATGTACCAAGTTTTTTCTTTTTACCTATGGACAAAAGGCCTAAAAATCAGCTCTAGCTACTAACGGTACCTGAAGTTCGTTAAACAGAAGCTCTACTCGTCCTCTCCCCTGAAGACGATATCCTAAATCGCTTCTTGTGCTACTCTAGAGCGCTTCGTGCCGTTGCATATGTGCTTCGGTTCTCAACGAACGCTTTGCCATCCCGTGGAACTCCCATTTCACACCCGGGAGGATTATCTCATGTAGAAGTTAGTCAAGCAAAACATAGACTGATTAAAATCTCCCAAGAAAAGCATTACTTTCTCGAAGTGCAAGCCCTCAAATGCTCACAACAAATCTCAAACAAAAGCAGCATACTATCTCTTAACCCATTTTTAGACAAGGAGGGATTATTACGCTGCAATTGGCGTCTAGCTAACTCCACCCTGGAGTATAGCTCGAGATATCCCATAATCTTGCACCCTGATAGTCGCTTATCGCACCTTCTACTTGAATTCACTCAAAAGATTCTACTTCACGCAGAACATCAACTGATGCTGTGAACCGTGCGCCAAGACTTTTATATACCTAAGCCTAAAAACATGTCCAATTGCAAAGTATTGCATGTATTCTCTACAAACAAAGAAGGCACTCGCAAATTATGGCTGCTCTGCCTTCTGAACGAGTCATATTTTCCCCTCCTTTTACGGTTACCGGAATCGATTTTGCTGGACCTTTCAATATTAAGTCATCCCTTCTCCGAAAAGGCCCCACCAGCAAGTGCTACGTTTGCGTATACTTGTGTTTTGCAACCGAAGCCATACATTTAGAACTGGTTAGCAGCTTCGAATGCATTCGAAGAGAGGCTCTCTTCGAATGCATTCGAAGCTGCTTTTGCTCGCTTCGTTGGTCGCCGTGGACTTCCCAAAAAAGTCGTTTCCGACAACGGACGTAATTTTGTTGTCACCAGCAAGACACTTCACTCTGATTATAACAGGTCTATTTAGACTACTTCGGCCGATGTATCCCAAAAGTACAGTGCACATGGTCTTGAATGGTCCTTTATCCCGTCATCAGCACCTCACTGGGAGGCAGCTGTGAAAAGTTTCAAAATTCATTTGGAAAAAGTAGCAGGCTGTCACATTTTCTCCTATGCAGAATTTTGCATGCTCTTGACTCGAATAGAAGCGGTGCTTAACTATCGACCTCTCTCCCCTATGTCGGAAAATCCATCCGACATACTCCAACTCACACCGAGTCACTTTCTGAGAGGACTACCTATGGTTGCTATCCCAGAACCAGGCGAAGAAGATATCTATCTTATCAATCGCTGGGAAAAAATAAGAGCGATGCACCAACATTTTGCCCGACGATGTGCTTGCGCTCCACAAACTTTACAAGTGGACCCACCCGAAACGCGACATTGAGAAGGACGACTTGGTTGCTATGAAGGATGAATTGCTACCCCCAACGGAGTGGCGCCTCGGACGAGTCATCAAAACAATACCTGGACCAGATGGAAAAATCCGAGTTGCTGAACTTCATACCCATCACGAATCGAATTTTAACAATTTTCTCACATACATACTTCATATGCATTTACTCTAGAAGCATTTACATCATTACATCCCAATCTGTCTGCGAAAACTATCTAATGCCATCTCTTTGGTTTCTTTTTCTTTTTTTTTGCTCTCTTCCCCACAGGATCGGGCTCTTTTTCCTCCCGATCGAACAACTGGCCAGCAACATCATTATGGATCAATAAACGGACTGCGGTCTCTGTTTAATTTATCATTGAAAATTCTATCTAGTTTTATCACTAATATTTCCTATCTCAACTGCATCCCTTTTCAGCGTAAAAGTTGCAGTAGGGGTTAATTTTCCCTCATAAATTAACCCCACTTTACCTCTACTAATCCTCTTCCCAAATTAGGGCGCGGCCTTTTTCACTGATTTTAATAAAGCTTTTGAAAGTGTTTGCCATAATCAACTTATATACAAACTAAATGCTTTACTATTTCCTACTTTTTTTAAAATCTCAAAGAGATTTATTTACTAATTGGTTTTCATCTTGGTCCAATACTTTTTGTACTATTTATAAATGATCTCCCTTTAGAAATCAATCATGCTCATACGCTAATGTATGTTGATCATGTCCAATTATGTTTGTCGTATTCTGCTATTTTCAGCATAGGATATCGCAAGCAGATTCGAACACGTTGAACTCCTGGTGTGAAGCTTAATCTTAATACGAGGCATATCCAGAAAGTAAGTGTACTAAATTTTTGTAGGTTTTAAAATTTTTTATTTAAACAAAAATATATTTAATACATAATGTAAGCTATTTTTCGACATAGTCACCATTCCTGGTGGTGAAACGGGGTATACATTTTTTTATGTCTTCCTCGAAGTAGTTTCCCGCCAACCATTTGGGACCCACCTCGCGGACAGTTTCCGATATCTGAGGGTTTCTGCGATTGTTTCGTGTAGTAGAGATCTGGAGATTTGCGGAAACATCGCAGAAAGTTCATCCACAGTCAATCTGCGATCGCCACGGAGCGCGTTTTCGATTTTTCCACAATTTCTTAAAACTTATTGCTGTGCTGGAAGGTCGTTTCTCCTTAGTCGTGTCTGGTTACATAGATGGGTAAACGATCTTGGCAATTGGTTGGGGTGGCAATTAAGTTTATCTGCGTAAATGCGCTGGAACCAAGCTGAGATCATTGTGAATATTCTCATTTCGAATATACCAGTTGGCACCAGTTACAGTTCTAAGAATTTTCGATTGGGCTCTTTGTATAATTTCCACATTACTTTTACACGCGACTACCCACAGTTGGCAGCCATATGTCCATATTGGTTTTATTACTGTTTTATATAGTAAGACTTAGTGGTGATCGTGAATTTATGAGCCAGTGTAAAGAATTAGTTTTGATTTTCATTTGGGTTTTTTTGTGCTTCAGATGTATTCCGAGGTGAACAACATCATTTGCCTGTGGAACCATTAAGTTATTCAAAGTTAACGGAGGGCAAGTACTTCTATTAAGTGTAAATGTTACTTGCTTGCATTTTTGCTCATTCACTTTTATGCGCCAATTGGCCAATCACTGCTCAAGGAGAGAAATATAATCTGCTAGGCGTCTTGTTGCCTGTACAGGGCATCGATATCTGCTTAAAATTGCAGTGTCATCGGCGAACGTTGAAAGTGTGAGTCTGCTATGAGTTGGTATATCCGACGTGTACAGGACATATAATGTTGGTCCGAGTACGCTGCCTTGGGGTACGCCAGCGTTTATGTTTGATTCTTGTGTGTTAAATTATTATAATGGATATTTTGCGGTGGTTGGAGAAAGATGTTAAATATATTGCTTTAGTGCAAGCTTTTCTTCATTTTTCAGTGCTTTGCTAAGCTTCCGCGTTGCTGATTTCAGCCTTCCTTTTGCGGTAGGGGACCTGAGACATTGCCATTCTCTGCGTACACGGCGTTTTTCTACAACTTGCTTCTCTATTTGGGTGTTACTTGCAACATAGTTCATGGAAGAAGGTGTACTTCATAGTGGTGTTTAGTGTTGAGCTGCCATTGTCCATTTCATTGCTTATTGACGGATTTAGTTCAATATGGCTGCTTATATACTTTTTATATTTAAGCCAATTCGTTTTTCTTGTTGTGAGTTTACCAGGGTTTATTTCCTGTTCGGTTTACCTCAGTAAATTAAATATAATCGGCGAGTGGTCCGATGAAAGACCTGCAAGTGACTCTGCAGATATGAGGTTTCGAGATATTCTTCTTGTAACGGCAAAGTCTATTAAGTCGGGTATTTTTGTTGGATCAGCTGGCCAATATGTGGGACTACATGGTGAAACATAGTCTAGCTTGTTTTGTGTTGTTACAAGAGCTTTATAGAGTTGCTTCCCTTTTGGATTTAATAGCCGGGAACCCCAGCGCGTATGTTTGGCATTATAATCGCCTGCTCCTAAAAAGCAGTCACCAAGCAAATTAAAGAATTCCTTAAACTGTTTTTCAGATATTGTAAAATGTGGTGGGTAATAGACTGCCGATAATAGACTGCCGTTGTTGTTGTTAGAGATTACCACATTTTGTTTGCACACTTATTGAGGTAGCCTGAAGATAATTAGTTGAGAACGCTTGTAATGGGTGGTGCTTGATACGATTTCTGATAAGGATACCAGTTCAGCCATGAGCTTTGCCACCTGGGTGGTTCGTAGCATAGAAGACATATCAGGGAATTTGAAAATTGTATTTATTCGTGAGGTGTGTTTCTGCGAGAAGCATAACGTCAACTTCTTTATCTTTTAAAAAGGACTTTGAAATTGTTGTTGAAAATGAGTTGCGCTATTTTGTTTACAAGTGCCTTTGAGTTTCGCTCACGAACGTATATTGGTTGTGGCTTGGGTGCGACTTTCAAAGGCCCCAACATCAGTGGTTCTAGCGTTACTAGTGTCGGTGTCGCTTAATAGGGAAAATCTGTTCGAATAAACTGATGAGTAAGTTTCGCTTCTACCATTGGATCGATTAACTTTTGGTTTATTGCCATGCTTAGTACTTTGCGGACTTAGTTTGAAAGTAGCGGTCAATTCCAGTCTGCACAGCCGCTGGAGTTTTATTATTGTAGTTAGGCTTATCACAACTTGGAGATAGCTGTAACACATTATGATTGCTGTTACTGCTAGGTATAGCAAAGGAGATTGCCGTTGATTTTGCAGTTGCTGTTGTTATACAACTTGATGTGAGTGTTGTAGTAGTTACACTTGTCGGTGACACATGACTAAGAGTTTGTGTACTCTCTGCATTAGGGAGAGTGCAGGTAAGAGACATGTCGCTTAGATTAGTAGATGTACAGCCGCCCTTGAGAGTGGAGCTGACTGCCTATTTGAATCACTGTTTTTATTTGTAGAGGCGGGGCATGGAATGGTTGGTGAGGCAGATCTTGCTCTCTCACCAAATTTAGTAGGCACTGTCAAATTTTCACCTTCAGGAGTAATATGCATTTCTCCTATTTAGGTCATGTACCGATCGTCTTCGCTCTTCTTTTGGAGTGCCCTTAACACTCATTACTTGGTGCGCGGTATTTGATTTGTGTTTGTGAGTCGGTTTTATTTTTTTTTTTTTTTTATTACAATTTATTGCAACAAGATAGAAGGAATAATGGCCTTCCCGCGCTCGTAGCACTAATTATCTTAGCGTCTTTTCGCTGCTTTAATGTTTTGGACACTTTTTCACTATAACAATCTAATTTATTGTTTGATAACCACATAAAAAAACTGATTTTAAACGGAGCAGAGGAGAAACACGTCCACTCGTCACTAGTTCGCTGGATCAAAGGATAAGGATCCTTTGTAGAGCATTTCGTTTCCATGATTTAGGTCTTCTTATGGACCTTAAATTGAGCTATATCTATCAGAATGTGTTTGTATTATGTGAACACAAACCTAATCCTTCTGGATACTTCACTTATTCGGCCGATTTTAGAATTTGCATCTTATGTTTGGAACCCACATCAGCAAGATCGTATTAAGTCAGTTCAAAAGAAGTTTCTGCTTTTTGGCCTCAGAACCCTCAATTGGGCTCCTGAAGTTCATTACCCACCCTATGTGGATAGCTTGAAACTAATTGATCTTCCAATCCTGTCCCTACACGCTTTAATCGTAACTATGTGCCTTTAAGGTTGTCACATTGCACAACAAATTTGGCTTGCCATTACTCACTTCGGTCTCTCTGCTGTATCTATAATAAATTCTCTCATTATTTCCTTTGGTTCTTTTCTGAACTCTTTAAAAATGCTGTCATTTACTCTGAACTAAAATAAATTGTAATTTCATACTTTCATATTCTTAATATTTAGATCAAATATTGGGTCACCTTGGTGACCAACAGTTCTGAGTGGTCATAATTTTCTCCCATTAATGATAAGAATTTAGTGTTAAGATGTTCTGTATTAAAAACTTTACGTATTTTACGGTTAACCAACTTTAATTTTTATGTAGTTGCAATAAATAAAGAAATAAAAGAAATAAATGAAAGTAGCTATATTAGCATTTGGGGTTTTAGCTTTTCTAGTATATTCATGAACAACAATGTATTCAGGTTAGAAATTATGAGAAAGAACTCTATCAAAATGACTACTGGGAAGCTTGATTTTAAAAAAGGAAATGTTACGTTTGTACTTAAAAATGAATTTTGAGACAACTATACTGTCAGAAGAAGATAGTTGTAAGTTATGATAGATAAAGTTTTTACATCATATTCAGTGATAGATGACATGAGCCGTGCAACAAAGATATATATCTTAGGTAGGAATATTAACAGAAGTTGCAGCAATGGACACTGGGGAATCAACAGCAGGAGCGAGTACTGGCATATCAGCAGCACAATTTCGACCCAAAGGCACTACTTTCGTCTTTTCGGGAATTGATGAAAGTTGATCGGTCGAACACATGTTCATATGATTGTCCAACACTTTAGATACTTCCTTAATCTTAACGTCAATTGCCAGAAAGTTGGCACATAACAACATGCTTTCGAAGTCGCCCTCGAGCTGAATTCACCTATCGCAAGACCAGGGTTCCGGCCAAGTCTCCCATTGTCTATCAAATTGACACGGTCGAGAATAGGGCCAGTAATGACGGCACATTTAATGTAAAAAGTTAGCCAACAGTCAACAAACCGGCTGTTCCTTTCATCGTACAGCTCTTTGCTGGCACATTTTGGTAAACAGCAAATAACCATATTAAGTTTATTTAGTTAAGAAGCAAAAGGTAAATAAACGAATAACAGCTGATTTTTAAGCAGCAAGTAGTGTACAGTACATTTAGTACAAACTATCGGTGAATGCAGAGAGCACCGTAATACAGGTAAATCACCATGAATAAGAAAATGTACGAAGAGTCAGCAAAATTTTAACTTACAAAGTTAGAAATAAATTTTAATTTGCACGACTTCAGAATACGCAAACAAACGAAATTGATTCCAATGGAATAATTTAAGAAGTATGATTGTAACGAGCAGACTCTTATTACCATCTATTCAGATAGCCAAACAGCTATTAAAATAATAGCGCCCTGGTATTTTTCCTAAAAATTGGTTCTACGATGTTACGACACACTTCAACAACTTTCAATCACCTTCAAAGTCGTGATCTTTTGTGTTTATGTTTCACTTAATTCACTTTGTGGGTCCAGAACACTTTTTCGGAGTTAGCTGGGCTAAGTCCAAGTCTTTCATTGGAGATTTATCCAGAAATTCTGCTGGATACAACATCCTTGAATACAGCAGGCTAAAAAACTAGCTAAAAGCAACCGCCAAAGACGGATAGTTCTTCACCACGACAATGGGAGCTCTCCCACATCAGTGCAAACAAGTGACTTTCTGAGCACTCAAAACATCGAATTTATGGATCATCCGCCGTACAGTCCTGATGTGTTCAAAAAAACCATTTTCAATTACAAATTTTTGTTTTTAGAAGCTTTTATTTAACTTACTGTGTGTGTGTCATGTTCAATTCTTCGAACTCAGTTTTAAAACAGATTTAATCTACGTCAAAATAATCTAGGATAATCTAGATAATCAATACAATATCATATAATTTCTTCAATCTAAGCCAACGTAGTCCAGCTATAGCTATCCATATGAACAAACGCTTGCCGAAGTCGGCTGCTTAAGAGAAACAAAAATTTTAATCGATTCACATGCGTTCACATTTTGTTTGCTCACCTTTTGGACACCCCAGTTCGTTTTATAATATTTAAATAAATGTTCGCTTTCCAAAAAGTTTTGTCTGTTAGCCCCAGCCAGCATTTTCAATCCTGGATGTTTTTTCATATCTAAGACCACTAACCATACAATATGTCGATAACTCATTTCATACAAAATAGTGACACTTCAAATTGCTTCGACGACAGCTCCAAACATCTCTTTTACTCTCACAATTCAGGAAGAAAGAGAGCAATTGCTGAGTGGCGTATTATGTAAATACATACGTATATATATTTATGCACGTTTGCTTTATTTATTTTCTTTACTTTCGTTGGTCGGTCGCAGGCCAGCGGATTTTGTTTTCATTAATTTAAGATCTTTAGCAAATGTCTATGTGTGTATGTATGTTTTTGGACACTTACTTAATTATTAGCATCAGCGACTGAAAATAATGATAATAAATTAAACATTTAGTTAAAAAACATCATTATGGAATTCTGCACGACCAAATGGACATTTATCCAAAATTTATATTTATTGAAATAAAAGCAATTATATTTCTTTTTGATTTTTAATTTAAAAGTCCAAAATAAAAATCAGACAACAATTTTTGAATGATTATATTTTTTTTTAATGATTGTAATTTTTTTTTTTTTTTTTTTTTATGGGACTTTGATTTCACTGTCATAATATACCAATAATCATTGGTTAATCTTAAGATATGAGTTTTCGACACAGGTTGTTAATGTAGTTTATCGCTGCACAGAAAATGCTTTTAAATGGTATGACTTTTTAACAAGTTCTTTGAGCATATACATGTGGTTACATTAAGCAGGATATTATTAGAATAATGAAATGCAAAGTCACCGCTCGAATTCGCTTCTTGTCGACTTTAAATCACATAATTTCATAAATTAAGGATTCTTGAAACTAAGTTATTTCCTTGTTTCCCAACTAAAATTACACTAAAAATATACTAAAGTCGAAAAATATGTTTATATTGTTTTCAATTTTTAATTTTATTTCATAATTTGATTGCCTAATTTTTTTGAGTTTGTTCACGTGAGATTCTGACCTTTTACTCTCTACAATTTTACCTGTTATCCATTTACTATTCGTCCTTATTAAAATCAGGACAAACTCATTGAGCGGGTGATTCCTGTGCCCATAACAATGATTGGAATGTGTAAATCAGTCTGCGTATATATCTAATTTGGCTGTGGTGATTATGAATGTTTGAACTAGTTTCTTTTTTATTTAATTTTGTATATTAGGCTTTTCTCAAAAAATCGTTTAAAAATATAAACATGTGTTTTTATTAAAGTAAAGAATTTATCTGAAGGTGCTTTCAGTTTTAAATTACTATTGACGTGGCCACAATTCTTATTGAGTGTTAAATATTCAGAAGAACACTGTACTTCATCAGACAGTTTCATCAGTTTAACACATACTTCGTAGTCATGCTTCTGCAACAACTTATACAATAGGTACCATGCAAAATAACGCACTGCATTTTCATTAAAAGTATCTTGAATATTTAAATTTGTTGCTTCTAAAGACAGTTCTAATTCTGAATCCTCTTGTACCATTTTTATTAAAAACGATGGAGAAAGTGATAGACAATCACAGGAGACCCGTCTTCACATTCTTGCTGAATGTGAAGCTGTAGCTAGAAGCAACCTGCAGATGCTAGGTAATCACTTTATTGGAACGGAGCAACTGAGTAGTTTGGATCCTAGGAAAGTACTAAGATTCATTCAACAAATAGGCTTAGGGCAGGTCATCTAACTCAGTAGGGCAAACAATAAACCTTTTAGTTCGCAGTTTTTGTATATCCCCATCATAAATAATAAATATTAATCGCTGAACTAATATATTGTATAATACACGTAGTGTTCATACCCCGAATTGCAATATCGAGTGGCAACTGATTTCACCGATTTTAAGTCGCCGTGATTGAATCACAGGAAGTGATCTATTGCTCAGCTGATGTATTGTATCATGCACCTAGTGTTAACAGCGAGTACTTCATCTATATATACAGGGTGTCTTAAAAGAAAGTTCACATTTAAAAAAATCGATAAATAAAAGTAAGCAGTTTATTGAAAAAATATTTATTACATATTAAAATACACACTTTGGGAATTTATTTCTTAAAAATAATATTGTCCAAATGTAAACCATTGCGTTCACGACATTCATTTAATCGAGCACTAAAATATCCTATGACGGCTCGGCAGGTATTCTCCGTGATGGCTGCCATTTCGTGACGGATATTTTCTGCAAGGGAAGTTTGTTTGTAGCCGTAAACTTTAGATTTGGCGTAACCCCACAGGAAAAAGTCCATAGGGGTTAAATCGGGACTTCGTGGAGGCCAATGTCACCTCTCCTAAAGATCATCTGGTTTATGAATTCAAGGATCTGCCCAGCATCCTGAGGCTTTAATTCTTCGACCAACTGAATTTTGTAGGGGTGCGGCTTTAAATCTTTGCGTAAAATGCGGAACAATGATGTTCTATGCACGTTTAAAGCAACAGCATGCTTCCGAATCGAAAGGTCCGGGTTGTCACAAATAGACTGAGTAACACTGTCTACGTTTTCGATCGTATTCGAAAACTTGGACGCCCGGATTTTGATTGGCGCATCATTTAAATGACGAACATATCGAATTCTACAGAATTTTCCGGCACAATCGCTGAAGATAAATGTATAAAAATGTATAAAAATGCCACTTTTTCAGACCAGCATTAAATACTTGGGCCACATTGAAAGCCATCGAGGCAAATACAAAGACCCAAAGAAAATAGCCGTAGTCTCAGATTTTACCTGATGTGCAATGTGCTAAGTCCCCGTGTGGTCTCAGCCTTTATCGATGAATTTCCAGACATCAGTATCCGCGCTGGTGTACGTGCGAGCCCAAGTGCATGCACGCAGCGCTCGGATATGTAGGACAATTCCGATCCACTGTCAAGTAGAACGCGACAAGTTGTATATGTACCTTGTGAGTTTTGTACATCCACCAATGCTGTGGGTAGTGTACTCTTCTTAAGCTCTTGTGGCTGAATCGTAGTTGTAGCGCATGGCGCTCGTGCGATGTGACTCTCACTGATGACAAGTATGGCGTAGCTTGGTTGCTCGGACCCTCAAATCTTGTTGGTGAGGTAGTTCTAACCTTCTGCATTTTGAAACGATGCTATCTGTGCGTGTATTAATGTGTGGTGCCGGCCATTGCAATGCTTGCAACTATACTTTGATTCACATTTACGAGATGTGTGACCGGGCATCACACAATTAAAACATAAATATTTACCTTTAATGTAGCTGCGGCGTTGCTCAACAGACGAATTAAGAATTTGTGAACAGCCATGCAACTAGTGGTCTGCCGAATTACACTTAATACATTTACCACGGTCAATCGTCACAAACGTGCGTACTGCTTTCTTTGTTCTGTCGTGTGCAGCAGCCGTTGTGTCTGTAGCAGCATTACGTTGACTTAATTCAAACTCCTCACAGCGCGCGTCAAATAACTTGAACAGATCATCGACGTTTGGCGATTCAGAATCGCAGCTTTCTTCAATCCACTTACGTCTGGATATAGTATCAATCTTTGTTAGAACCATGTGTTATCCAACAGTCTCGGTTTATCTGTTTAACTGCATCTAACCCACGTATAACTTCATTTGCACCATCAGAAATCTTGCGAACAATTGACACATCTACATTTGTAGTAGTAGGTAGGCTCATAAATGCGTCCAACAATGAATTCACAATGTGACGTTCTTTTAATCGTTCCGGTGTCATATGTAGCTTCTGATATCGATATGTGTGTCATAAGATTTGCAGCTTCTCCAATTAGAAACGATTTAAAATAGTGGAATTTTTGTGTATTTCCCAAACTTTGCTTGTTATGCACAGTGCTTTAAAAAATGTCCTTGAAAGTAGGCCTTTCATTGTAGTCACCATCAAACTGTTTTATATGAATTTTTGGCAAGTCATTAATATTTGCCGGCGACGCCAACTGCGATGCTGTTGTTGTTGGCTCCAATGAGCATTTTAGCGCTGCAAAAGATGCAGTCGCTTCCAAGTGTTTGATTTCATATACCTCGTTGTCAATTGCGGGGTCGACATACCCATTGATGTCCTGATGTAGGCACATTTTGTCTCCATTATGTTCGAATTCTATACAAGCTAAATTGAGTTTGCTTAGCATAACGTTGATTATGTTAATGTTGTACCCAGCGAGAGGGTTATGAGCGTAATTGTGCATACGTGTTATTGTTGCCTTCGAACGGCCTCTTGATTGTATTAGCACTTTTAGTTCTTGCATCGTGAAAAACTAACTTAAACATTTGAGAATTAACACACAACGGATCCGGCTTGATCCAGCGTAGCGATGATGAAGAATAAAATAATACAAAATTGCTATGACATACAATATTAACACAATTGTGCTGAGTGTCAGTGATGCCAACCAAATTGATTTTCGATACTAAGCAAACACTTAAAAATCATTTCAGTTTTTCTAGTGATATGCAAAACCGATAGTGATGCATCATACAATTAATACAATATACAATACAATTATTGTAACGATAATTTAAAAATAAGAAACAATGCGCAGTCGTTCCTCAACACCCCCATACAAACATATTTTCCAATTTTGAGTTTTTGTAAGAAAAAATTCTTTATTATAGTCAATATTAGGTTGAAATGCGATATAGTGCCATTTTATAGACAGCCGTTTAACACATATAGACTAATGGGCGTGGCCCGCCCACTTTATGGGGTAGCCCCCATACAAACTCACAGTGCAATTTTGTGTTTTTTATGAAAAAGTTCTTCATTTAAATCAATATTAGCTTGAAATTTGATTTGGTGGACTTTAGTGGACAACCGCTTCATATACTTCTACAAATGGGCGTATCGCGCTCTTTTTTTTTAGGTCACTTTTATGCATTTGTATGGTAAACGTCAATATAAACTTAAATTCGATATGGCGGCATCGTACACATCTACTACTTCGCTTCATACACATCTACTAGTGAGCGTGTACCGCCCACTTTTTGGGGTAGCCCATATTTAAACCACCACTTTTAAGTTTTACAATACTATTTAAAATTTCTTGTGAATGGCTTCGGTTCAACCGTTAACGTTTTTTCTCTTTTTTTTCGTATGTAAATGCCAATCGGTTTACTTAAAAACTATAATACATTTAAAATGAAAAAGCTAAGATATTCGCCAATCACCTGGAAACTATCTTCACACCTTTTAACTTCTAGAAAATTTCCTGGCTATGACAATATCGATGCGCACTCCATTCGTGCTTTGCCTTATAATGTCCTCATCTTTATAACTTCCACTGCTGGAGGAAGATCACATGATTTTACCAGTTCGGGTTGAGAAGACGCCGTGGATACCCTAGAAATTCGTCAGTTTTGTTCGGCTGCCTTTCTGGATATTCGCCAAGCATTTGACCGAGTGTGGCATCCCGGATTTTTGAAAAAGCTCAAATCTCTGCTGCCGGCGCCATACGATTTGGTATTAAGGTCCTATAGGACTTTTTACGTCAGCTGTGAGGGAAAGGAATCTGAATTAAAGTCCGGTCGAGCTATAGTTCCACAGGGCAGCGTGTTAGGCACTGTCCTATACACGCTTTTTACTGCAGACCTCCCGTTATTGAGGGACGATAAGCTAATGATAGCCACGTATGCCGACGTCACTGCTATCTTGGCTATGGACTGCAATCCGGTTGCTGCGTCGAGACTTCTGCAGGACCAGCTTCACCTACTATAGTGATGGAGTGAACACACAAAAATCTACCCACGTAACATTTGCAATGAGCTATCCTCCAGTTTTTCTCAATGGCGATGCCATCCCAATAAGCACAACAGCAAAGTATCTTGGCTTAACATTAGGTAGACGGCTTACTTGGAAACTCCACATAAAACTAAAAAGAAAGTAGTTTGATCTCAAACTCTTCAAGATGAACTGGCTGCTGAATTTAAATTCGCAGCTGAGTTCGATAAACAAAATAAAAATGTTGTACAAGGTAAAAATAAAGCCGATGATGACATATGGTATAAAGCTCTGGACACGGCTTCCTACTCATTGCAAATGTTACGTGGGTAGATTTTTGTGTGTTCACTCCATCACTATAGTAGGTGAAGCTGGTCCTGCAGAAGTCTCGACGCAGCAACCGGATTGCAGTCCATAGCCAAGATAGCAGTGACGTCGGCATACGTGGCTATCATTAGCTTATCGTCAAAGATTCTGCGTAGACTAGTTGCTGCGCCATACTATGCCAAAAGCTCAGTTATTAATTGTGACTTACTGATCCCGTCAAGAAGGAAATTGTAAGGTTCAGCAATATGTACAGGACACGCCTAGAATCTCAATTATTGTGCGGTGAACCTGCTAGACAATATCCTGCAGATGAGAAGGCTCAAGCGCCTGCCCCCTGGATATTTGCTGCAGAAGCTCAGTGAACTGTGCTTTTTATTTTTTTTTTTTTTTTATACTATAGTTACGTTTTTGATGTCATTTTCCTTCCTTTTATATAATTCTGATTCTTTTTAACACAAACATTACTTAAATTTAAGGTAATTGGAATATTTTAGATTAGTGTACCATTCACACATCTGAAAGTTTGTAACGCATTAATGGAGGCATCGTAGACCCCATAAGGTATATATATTCTTGATCAGCTCGACGAGCCGAGTCGATCTAGCCATGTCCGTCTGTATGTTGTTGCGCATTTTTTGGGGACCAACTTTTATGCTATCCAGTCAAAATTTTGCACATCACTTCTTTTTATTGCAGTTTAATAGAGTATTAAGATTGAACCGCCACGCTTTTTGGGGTAGGCCCCATACAAATCCACCGCCCACTTTTGACTTTTTTTATGAAAACTTATTTATTAAAGTCAATATTAGGTAGAAATGCAATTTGGTGCCTTTTTATGGTCAGCCGCTTAAAATATATTAAAATATATATATATATATATTTTTAGGGTAGCACCCATAAAAATATACTGCCCACTTTTGTGTTTTTGTAAGAAAAACTTCTTTATTAAAGTCAACATTAGGTTGAAATTGCGATATTGTGCCTTTTTATAGACATCTGCTTAACGCCCATAGACTAATGGGCGTATCCCGCCCACTTTTGGGGGTAGCCTCCATACAAACCCACAGTGCAATTTTGTGTTTTTCATGAAAAAATTCTTCATTTAAATCAATATTAGCTTGAATTTTGATTTGGTGGGTTTTAGTGGTCACCCGCTTCATATACATATACAAATGGTCGTGTCCAGTCCACTTTTTGAGGTAGTCCCTTATAAACTTACAGCTCACTTTTATGCATTTGTATGGAAAATGTCAATATCAACTTGAAATTCGATATGCCGGCATCGTACACATCTACAACATCGCTTCATACACATCTACTAGTACCGCCACTTACAATACTAGACACAGTTATGTTTTATAATGTTAATCAACTTAGTATTTTCATCAGGTGCACAGGTCCCAGATACTGAAGTTAATGTTAAAACTTTCATTGACAACATTATTAGACATAATTTTATTAAATTCAAACATTGTTGGATTACACTGGCCTACATGAGTTTTGCGAATAAGATGGGACCTAGTGTTTCCGAATGGATTTTTCATGCTGAACACTTACTTACTTACTTAGGTGGCTCTACAACCGTCTACCGGCCGCACGTAGGAAAGCGCACCATTCGGTGTAGTTTAGTGCGCGCCGGCGCCAGTCGCTGGCAATCCGGAGCTTCTTCAGGTCATCATAGACCTGATCTTGCCATCTTAAGCTCGGACGTCCTCTCTGACGCCGTCCACCAATCAAGTTCAGGTTTACCTTTAGTGCTGTAGCTTCGGGGTTCATCCGGATGAGGTGACCAGCCCAGTGCAGCTGCTGGAATTTAATGCGCTGGACTATGTCAACCTCATCATACAGCTCATGGTTCATACGGTTCCTAAACTCGACGCCAACTCTAAAGGAACCAAAAATCCTACGAAGAATCTTTCTCTCGCACACTCCTAAAGACGCTGTATCCGTTGATGTCAGTGTCCATGCTTCTGCGCCATACAGGAGGACCGGGATTATCAGTGTCTTATAGTTTTTTATCTTCGTAGTTCGAGAGAGGGCTCTATTTCTAATTTGCTTGCTGAGCACAAAGTAGCAGCGATTAGCAAGCGTGATTCTTCGTCTGACCGCTCCCAAGAGAAACGGCCAAAGAACTTTCCACTTCTGCTAACGACCCCATCCCCCAATGCTGAACACTAATCTGGTTAAAAAACCATCATGTCACATTTTCGAGAAAATAGGGGTTGAACCTCTTAAAAACAGCGTTTTTGCAGTTTTTGAAAAATCGTGGGGCAAAAAGCTGACGTGATATAAACTTCGCTAGTATCAAAAATTAATGGCTGAAACAAGTTCTATGTCAATTTAATCGCATGCGCCCTTAGAGCGGGGTATTTCTGAGACCATATAGCAAAAATTGTTTGTAAACAATTGATTGCACTGCCGTGCAAATTTCAATTTTTTGGATGCGAATAAGATAGGAACTAGTGTTTCCCAATGGCTTTTTCATGCTGAACACGAATCTGGGTTCAAAAAATTTCCATCACGTCACGTTTTCGTGAAAATAGGGGTTGAAACCCCTAAAAAAGGCGTTTAACAATGTAACTGCATATTCGTAATCAGCTACCCTCAAAACGCGCAAGTAACAAGTTTTAAGCGATTCAATTAAATTTTAAATAAATACCTTTCTGCATTCAAAAAATTGGAATTTGCAGGGCAGTGTTATATGTAGTTCCACGTGATCTTATTAAATAAATCTAATTTTCTAGATGGTCTTGGTTTAGCTTTGAAGTTGCAACAAATAAGACTTCAGACCTTTCACTCATAACACTTTCAGCCAAGGAAAGAATGGATGAAATGGTTAGAATATTTTTGGATATTTTAATTCCTGAAAAAATGACTATTGAGGTAGTCAAATAATCTTCTATAATTTTCCGCGAAACTAAGCCGTCGGGCGTAGAAAGATTGCGTTTCATAATTGCATTTTGTATCGATTTTATAAGATGTGGGACAACGTACATCGCAAATATTTCTTTGCCGTTAATATTAAAGCTGGGATTGTTTATATTAATTGTTTATATTAATTCCATCTTGTAAAATCGGCTCTATTACTTGAGCCCTGGTCGCAAATTACCGCTCTTACATTAAGCCCTAAGGTCTGTGAAAGTCCAATGTTAAACTCACATTTTTTCTTAAGGGCTGTATGTTCTATGCCTTTTTCAGAAACTGTATAGCTTAAAACATACTTCCAGTTTTCATACAATCCCCATAAAAACACAAACTTGCGTTCCTAAAATACGTTTTCTTTTTTCGCCATCAACTTCAAATCCTTGATCAAGAAGAATTGTATTGAAGGCCTGGTCTGATGTATAAAATCGTTTGTGCGTATGTTGCTGCTCTTATCAGTCGTGAACCACTGAAGCTATTCATATCATATTCACACCACATGTTGGTCTGGCCTTCCGGTTTGCATTGCGCTTTGGTCGAGAAAACTGAAAAATCTGTATTTAGCCGACAAATGATTTCTCTGTCAAATTTAATTTTCTTATTTTATTTCGTAAAATTTATATTCAGAGTTTGCTGTTTTATAATTAGCAATGTTTCTTATTTTATTTCGTAAAATGTTTTGTTGGGAATATTTCGTTGAAAAAAAAAGAACTCAATAGATCGAGCGTAAAAATCCAAAACAAACAAAATGGATTCCCAAATAGAAAAAGGGCATAACACAGATGCTCAAAGAACAGTGGTCCAAACCCGGTAAAGAGATAGTTGTGTTGATCGAAACAAAAGCTTTCGGCTCGAGCTTTCTCAGTTTGATTTGGGAAATTTTAAATGGAAAACGATTGGAATGTTCTCAGCTTTGCTGTGCTCCGTGAGAATTGGGAGATGTGTTAGATATAGCGATCAAGCGGTTTATACGGAATCCGAATGGATTTTTTTGATCGACTTAGGGTGAACGACCTAAAAATCGTACGATTTTACTTGTAAGCCAGTGATGTGCAAGGACTTGTGCTAAATTGAGGCAGAAGCTGGAAAACTAAGGCGAATAAATTGTTGTCCGAGTTATCGACAAGAGAAGATATGAAAATGGCCACCAGCCGAATTGACCTAGAAAATTCGACAGTCAGTTAAGAGGACCAGAGTGGAGTGCTTGGGACGAAACAGAAAAAATTAAACTGAGATTAATTTAAAAAAATGGGTGGAAATAAAACAGATTATGCTTCTTTTTTACTCGTGTGGAGTGTATAATATAAAAAAAAAATGGGGACAGCGTTAGGGGTGGTTGGAGAAGGGGTGGAAGGGACAGGAGAAAAGGGGTAGTAGAATTGGAGGTACAGTAATGGGGCATGGGAATGAGTGGCATGGGACGGAGAGGCAAGGGGAGGGGGAGTGTACGAACTCAAATTAATGAGCCTAGTAAAATAAAACACGTTTGTCCAATAACGCAGCTTATTTCCATCTAGTCTAATTTTCAATATATTTTATCTGCTATGTACATGTATGTGTGTATATGTGTATGTTTGCTTCGAGATGGTAATTAGATAATATCAATTGTGCAAATCAGTAATTATAAAGATGAATAAATATAAGAAGTAATATAACGTAATTTATCAATTCAAATTATTAAGTTGCTAAGGTTGATATAAGTAAAAGTAAGAAATAGATCTCCTCGAAGATTCTCCGCCCGTTGAAACGACGCTGTCAATAAATTTCTTGGACTGGTAGAGGAGCTACTTTGTGTACTGGTCGTCGTAATATGCCCTTTTTGGTTTGTATGTCGACGACTCGTACGTGCCCTACAGAGCTTGGAGATGTATTTGTGATTCGTCCAAGTGACCACTGCTGTGGCGGGGTGTTGTCATCGTGGATAATAACCAACTGTCCAACTGAAATGTTCGCTTCTGGTTTAAGCCACTTAGACCCAAGTTGAAGAGTATGTATGTAATCCCGACGTCACAAGTCCCAAAAACGCTGTTTTAAATACGTGATCCTTTACCATGTGGTGAGGTAGGATACTTTGGTGGTGTCGAGATTCGGCTCCACTGTTGACATTAGCGATGTACCAAAAAGTAGGTGACCAGGGGCTCTCAGCGCCTCTCCATCATTTGGAAAGCTGTGTAAGTGGACGTGAGTTTAGGATCGCATCCACTTCGATCAGCAAGGTGTGCAGCTGCTCGAATGATAAATTCGAATTACCTACATTTTTAGCAGAATATTCTTCATTGACTTAACGGCCGCCTCCCACAATCCGCCAAAGTGTGGGGTGCGAGGTGGAATGAACTTATACTCGAAGCCGAAGCCACTGCTGAAGCGCTCCAAGTTGTCAATCGACTGCTCTCTAAAAAAATTGATGCTTAATATCATTGAGTTGTGACTGTGCACCAACAAAATGTGTGGCAATATCACAGTAGATGCGTTGTGGAAAGCCAGGTCGGCCGATAAAAGCTCTTTAAACAGAGAATAAAATTATTAGATGACAAATCTGATATTAGTTCAGCATTAGAGCTGGAAAACTGTCGATAGTGTGACTATTTTCTTAACGATAGTCGAAACTATCTTCACTATCGATAGTACTATTGTTTTACAAAAAAAAAATTTTAATATTTTCATTTGCATTGATATGAAATTTAAGGGTGTAAATGATATAATTAACTATAAAGAGCCATTATTGGCAGAGGTTTCATTCCAATACTCGATTGGACTATTATCTTGTGATGCGTGAGACTTTTTGAAAGATTGTCGTAGTGCAATGATTGCATCTACTCTATTTGTTTGCTGAAAAATGCTGTTCTTGTGGATAGCTTTGTACATTGGGTGTTGGAAACTCGGAGAAAATAAGTTTTTAGCAATTTTGCTGCCTTATCCGCATTGTTGCTGCTTCGAATACCTGCCTTCTTGTATGGAGCATCCAATAGTGTTGTTAGTCTGGCACTTTTCGGCTCCCACAAGGAAAACGTCGACAATTTATCTCTGAGGCATCCAAAGTTCATAATAGTTTTCATAGTATTTAAGCTTTGATAAAGACCGTACGAAATTGTGGCGAAATCGTGGCAAAGTTACTCCCTGATACCTGAGTAGTAGCAGTATTAATGAGGTAAATAAGTTCACCTAGTCTTTTAATACTTCTATATCCTTCACTTTAAGTGGCTGAGGTGCCTTTGAAGTACTGAAAAGGACACTAGAAATTGCGTGTTGGTACTTCTTGACTTAAGCTGTATGGTATTTCAATTATTACTTTGCGCAGTTCTCAATTTTAAATATGCGATTGAGCTTCTTTTAGAGTACGTTTAAAGTGTTAGCAAAGCATGGTAAATGTTTTATTTTAAGTAATTGGCAAAGTTTAATCATAGACGCTGCGTTGTCTGATACAACCAAAGTAACTTTGTAAAGAACATACCACTCCGAGAGTACACCATGCACTGAATCTGCTATATTTTGTGACGAGTGGTCAGTATCTTCCAGTAGTTTATTAGTTCACAATACATCTGACCGTAATTTGAAGTCGCTTGTGATAAAATGGCATGTTACAGTCAAGTAATGGGAAGAGTATACTGAGTGTCTAAAAAGTGCACAAAATTCTGTTAGCCTTTGTCCTCAACGATTCGAAATGTTTTGCATTTTCGATGGTATCGTTAGCAAAAAAAAAAACTCGATAGTGCGGCCCAAAAGAAACTTTCGATACTACAGATAGTACTATCGATAGTTTTCCACCTATATTCAGCATGCACAGCCTTTGATGAAAAGCAGACGAAAACTGCTATGTATGTTTTGAATAGATCCTTTCCCCTGATACGATATGATGTGAAGAACGCGCCACACAAATCGACGCCTGTCACTAGAAACGGACGGTGTGCTAGTAAGCGATCTGCCGGTAGCGAACCCATTATCTGCTGTTCTAATTTCGGCTTATAATGGTAGCAGTGCTCACATGAATTTACCACTTTTCTCACTAGTTGACGTGCACTAATATCCCAAATTTGTAAACGTAACAATCCGAACAAAGCCTTTGGGCCAGCGTGCATATGCTTTAAATGCAAGTGCGTTACAAACTTTTGAGTAAATCGTTGATCTTTTCGCAGCAAAACTAAAAATTTGGCATCGTACTTAATCGTGCTTGACTAAGTCGCCCTTCGATACGTAAAATCAACTTCTATGATGTTTGCAATGCCGTTTCAACCAAAAATGGTGTAAGCCTTTGCAGTTCGGAATTGAGTGTTTTGCTGCTTTGAGTTGTTTAATTGCTTGCTCATATGTTGTATGTTGAATGGATGACACTATGACAAGAATGATTGATGTAGCTCACTCGGCGAAACAAACAAACCTTATTAAATATTAAATATTTGCAGAACATATGAAGTTATTCTGAGAATTGGACGAAACGAAGAGTGTGTTGTGATGATGTTTTCGAGGAAATTTTTATCAGTATTATTGGCAGAACACTTTAAAGCAATTATTTTCTGATGCTCTAACTCAAGTTTGCTAAAAGAAGAATTGTTGTGTGTCGAATCTTCTGGCGACAGAGCCTAGTCTTGAGAAAGAAACTTTGGCCCAGTAAACCATATTGTATTTGGTAATTGAACTGCTGAACAGCCACGAGAAAGAATGTCAGCTGGGTTTTCTTTAGTGGGTACATGTCGCCATGTTACGCCTTTCGACTTGTCTTGAACTTCTGATACTCGGTTAGCTACAAAACAATTTAGTGTCGACGAATGCATTTTAATCCAATGCAATACAATTTTGGAGTCTGTCCAAAAGTATACATTTCGTGTATATGGGGCCAATTTATGTTTAATATTATCCCATAAAGTACACAATAACACAGCTGCGCATAATTCAAGACGTGGCAAGGACACTTCTTTAATCGGCGCAACTTTAGACATGACATGGACATTTGTTTTTACGCGCATGTGTTTGGTAATGATGAACTAATATATCTGGGTACCTCAATATGGTTCAAATGATTAAGATGTCCTTCGATTTGCTTCCAGTATGCATTCAACTCTTTAGGTAATGGGTTGTCAAAATCATGCCGATGAACCCACAATTCTTGTACGAACATTTTGCATCGAACTATTATTGGATTCAATTAACCGAGTATGTCATACAATCGAGCAACTATTGATACTACAGTGCGCTTTGTGGCGACGTCTACAGTGGGCAACTATACCTAAAGCAAAAGATGTCAGCTTGAGGTTACCATGACATGCCTAGTGAATTTGTTGCATCGCTCTCTTCGAGTTTAAGGCGTACCTCATCAGACTCCCTTTGCCAACCGTTGTAATTGCATCTCCATTTAGCTAGCCGCAGTCCTGCCTTCTCTAATACTTTAGTAACTTCAGTTGCTTTTATCTGAAGGTATTTAATGTTGTCTGAACCAGTTAATAGATCATCGAATTACATATCTTGTTGTATAGTCATCGAGCCATTAGGGAATTCCGACCGTTGGATATCTGCGATCATTTGTAAACTTCTTATTGCCTAAAACGGAGCGCATGCCATGCCGTACGTTACGGCATTTAACTGAAACATATGTAAAGGTTCGTTAATAGACTCTCTCCAAAAGATTAAGTGATACCTTCTATCTTGGGGTTCAACAAAGAACTGTCGATACATTTTCGACACGGCAGCAGTTTGTGCATAACGATGCAAACGAAATGCAAGTAGTTTTAAGATCAAATTTTGTTTAATAGTCGGTCCCACCATAAGTAAGTCGTTGAGAGAACAATGTGCTGTAGTCTGTGCTAATGCGTCAAATACAACACGTAGTTTAGTCTTTCTGGTCGTAAGACACAATGATGTGGTATAAAATAGTGTGGTAATGTGTCATTAAAATCATTTACTTGCCTCATTACCAAGCTTAATGTATTCATCCATAAATGATACGAACATATCCCTTAATTCACTTAGGCGTATAAAACGACGTTTAGCAGTAGCGATCGAATCTTAAAAAAAGATTTGGTGACTGCTTAAACGGCAACGAAACTTGAATATGGGCATCAGTGCGAACTATGGCGTGTTCTGTGAATTGAGTTTCACATTGTTGTTCTTCTGCGGTGTATGTGGTATGCTTTAGGCTGCTGAGTGCAAACTCCTCGATTTCCCAAAATTTCTGTAGCATTGTATCCAGCGTATGTGATCGTGCAACATTGCATTTATAAACATTCGAATGTAAAATATTATTACATTTTCCACCAACAATCCAACCTATGGTCGTGTTAAGTAAACACGGTAACCCTTAACCAAGAGAAATTTCGCCGCCAAGGAATAAATCAAAAAATGCATTAGTGCTCAATAGCATATTTTTTTTTTGTGGTTTAAAAAATAAAGGATCAGCCAAGGCAATACTAGTTTGTTGTGTCAATGCTACTGTCAGGTTGATTAAGTGAAATACATTTAGTGACAGCGAATTGTGAAGACCATTCATTGTTAGATATTCTTTATTTTACTGTTGCTGTGACAGAAAACTTTAGTTGCGTACGAACATCAGCAATACCAGATACTTCTTGATTACTTCTCTGAAAAATAAGTTGTAGCCGTTTAGCTAATTCTTCCGTAATGAAATTTGATTGGAGCAAGAATCCAGTAATGAGCGAATTAAATAACACTTTAGTACTATTGTTGTTGAAATAAAATTCGGTTTTGATTTATTATCGTTCCGATTTTATTAAAAATATTAAAAATTTTAAAATTATTAAAAATAAAATATAAAACTCGGTTTTGATTTATTATCGTTCTAATTTTATTAAAAATATTAAAAATTTTAAAATTATTAAAAATTAAATATAAAACTCGGTTTTGATTTATTATCGTTCCGATTTTATTAAAAATATTAAAAATTTTAAAATTATTAAAAATAAAATATAAAACTCGGTTTTGATTTATTATCGTTCCGATTTTATTAAAAATATTAAAAATTTTAAAATTATTAAAAATTAAATATAAAACTCGGTTTTGATTTATTATCGTTCTGATTTTATTAAAAATATTAAAAGTATTAAAAATAAAATATAAAACTCGGTTTTGATTTATTATCGTTCTAATTTTATTAAAAATATTAAAAATTTTAAAATTATTAAAAATTAAATATAAAACTCGGTTTTGATTTATTATCGTTCCGATTTTATTAAAAATATTAAAAATTTTAAAATTATTAAAAATAAAATATAAAACTCGGTTTTGATTTATTATCGTTCCGATTTTATTAAAAATATTAAAAATTTTAAAATTATTAAAAATAAAATATAAAACTCGGTTTTGATTTATTATCGTTCTAATTTTATTAAAAATATTAAAAATTTTAAAATTATTAAAAATTAAATATAAAACTCGGTTTTGATTTATTATCGTTCCGATTTTATTAAAAATATTAAAAATTTTAAAATTATTAAAAATAAAATATAAAACTCGGTTTTGATTTATTATCGTTCCGATTTTATTAAAAATATTAAAAATTTTAAAATTATTAAAAATAAAATATAAAACTCGGTTTTGATTTATTATCGTTCTAATTTTATTAAAAATATTAAAAATTTTAAAATTATTAAAAATTAAATATAAAACTCGGTTTTGATTTATTATCGTTCTGATTTTATTAAAAATATTAAAAATATTAAAATTATTAAAAATATTAAAAATAAAATATAAAACTCGGTTTTGATTTATTATCGTTCCGATTTTATTAAAAATATTAAAAATTTTAAAATTATTAAAAATAAAATATAAAACTCGGTTTTGATTTATTATCGTTCTAATTTTATTAAAAATATTAAAAATTTTAAAATTATTAAAAATTAAATATAAAACTCGGTTTTGATTTATTATCGTTCCGATTTTATTAAAAATATTAAAAATTTTAAAATTATTAAAAATAAAATATAAAACTCGGTTTTGATTTATTATCGTTCCGATTTTATTAAAAATATTAAAAATTTTAAAATTATTAAAAATTAAATATAAAACTCGGTTTTGATTTATTATCGTTCTGATTTTATTAAAAATATTAAAAGTATTAAAAATAAAATATAAAACTCGGTTTTGATTTATTATCGTTCTAATTTTATTAAAAATATTAAAAATTTTAAAATTATTAAAAATTAAATATAAAACTCGGTTTTGATTTATTATCGTTCCGATTTTATTAAAAATATTAAAAATTTTAAAATTATTAAAAATAAAATATAAAACTCGGTTTTGATTTATTATCGTTCTAATTTTATTAAAAATATTAAAAATTTTAAAATTATTAAAAATTAAATATAAAACTCGGTTTTGATTTATTATCGTTCCGATTTTATTAAAAATATTAAAAATTTTAAAATTATTAAAAATAAAATATAAAACTCGGTTTTGATTTATTATCGTTCCGATTTTATTAAAAATATTAAAAATTTTAAAATTATTAAAAATTAAATATAAAACTCGGTTTTGATTTATTATCGTTCTGATTTTATTAAAAATATTAAAAGTATTAAAAATAAAATATAAAACTCGGTTTTGATTTATTATCGTTCTAATTTTATTAAAAATATTAAAAATTTTAAAATTATTAAAAATTAAATATAAAACTCGGTTTTGATTTATTATCGTTCCGATTTTATTAAAAATATTAAAAATTTTAAAATTATTAAAAATAAAATATAAAACTCGGTTTTGATTTATTATCGTTCTAATTTTATTAAAAATATTAAAATTTTAAAATTATTAAAAATTAAATATAAAACTCGGTTTTGATTTATTATCGTTCCGATTTTATTAAAAATATTAAAAATTTTAAAATTATTAAAAATAAAATATAAAACTCGGTTTTGATTTATTATCGTTCCGATTTTATTAAAAATATTAAAAATTTTAAAATTATTAAAAATTAAATATAAAACTCGGTTTTGATTTATTATCGTTCTGATTTTATTAAAAATATTAAAAATTTTAAAATTATTAAAAATAAAATATAAAACTCGGTTTTGATTTATTATCGTTCTAATTTTATTAAAAATATTAAAAATTTTAAAATTATTAAAAATAAAATATAAAACTCGGTTTTGATTTATTATCGTTCCGATTTTATTAAAAATATTAAAAATTTTAAAATTATTAAAAATAAAATATAAAACTCGGTTTTGATTTATTATCGTTCCGATTTTATTAAAAATATTAAAATTTTAAAATTATTAAAAATTAAATATAAAACTCGGTTTTGATTTATTATCGTTCTGATTTTATTAAAAATATTAAAAATTTTAAAATTATTAAAAATAAAATATAAAACTCGGTTTTGATTTATTATCGTTCTAATTTTATTAAAAATATTAAAAATTTTAAAATTATTAAAAATTAAATATAAAACTCGGTTTTGATTTATTATCGTTCCGATTTTATTAAAAATATTAAAAATTTTAAAAATATTAAAAATAAAATATAAAACTCGGTTTTGATTTATTATCGTTCTGATTTTATTAAAAATATTAAAATTTTAAAATTATTAAAAATTAAATATAAAACTCGGTTTTGATTTATTATCGTTCTGATTTTATTAAAAATATTAAAAGTATTAAAAATAAAATATAAAACTCGGTTTTGATTTATTATCGTTCTAATTTTATTAAAAATATTAAAAATTTTAAAATTATTAAAAATTAAATATAAAACTCGGTTTTGATTTATTATCGTTCCGATTTTATTAAAAATATTAAAAATTTTAAAATTATTAAAAATAAAATATAAAACTCGGTTTTGATTTATTATCGTTCCGATTTTATTAAAAATATTAAAAATTTTAAAATTATTAAAAATTAAATATAAAACTCGGTTTTGATTTATTATCGTTCTGATTTTATTAAAAATATTAAAAGTATTAAAAATAAAATATAAAACTCGGTTTTGATTTATTATCGTTCTAATTTTATTAAAAATATTAAAAATTTTAAAATTATTAAAAATTAAATATAAAACTCGGTTTTGATTTATTATCGTTCCGATTTTATTAAAAATATTAAAAATTTTAAAATTATTAAAAATAAAATATAAAACTCGGTTTTGATTTATTATCGTTCCGATTTTATTAAAAATATTAAAAATTTTAAAATTATTAAAAATAAAATATAAAACTCGGTTTTGATTTATTATCGTTCAAATTTTATTAAAAATATTAAAAATATTAAAATTATTAAAAATTAAATATAAAACTCGGTTTTGATTTATTATCGTTCCGATTTTATTAAAAATATTAAAATTATGAAAAATATTAAAAATAAAATATAAAACTCGGTTTTGATTTATTATCGTTCTAATTTTATTAAAAATATTAAAAATTTTAAAATTATTAAAAATTAAATATAAAACTCGGTTTTGATTTATTATCGTTCTGATTTTATTAAAAATATTAAAATTATTAAAAATATTAAAAATAAAATATAAAACTCGGTTTTGATTTATTATCGTTCCGATTTTATTAAAAATATTAAAAATATTAAAATTATTAAAAATATTAAAAATAAAATATAAAACTCGGTTTTGATTTATTATCGTTCTGATTTTATTAAAAATATTAAAAATTATTAAAAATATTAAAAATAAAATATAAAACTCGGTTTTGATTTATTATCGTTCTGATTTTATTAAAAATATTAAAATTTTAAAAATATTAAAAATAAAATATAAAACTCGGTTTTGATTTATTATCGTTCTAATTTTATTAAAAATATTAAAAATTTTAAAATTATTAAAAATTAAATATAAAACTCGGTTTTGATTTATTATCGTTCTGATTTTATTAAAAATATTAAAAATATTAAAATTATTAAAAATATTAAAAATAAAATATAAAACTCGGTTTTGATTTATTATCGTTCTGATTTTATTAAAAATATTAAAAATTATTAAAAATATTAAAAATAAAATATAAAACTCGGTTTTGATTTATTATCGTTCCGATTTTATTAAAAATATTAAAAATTATTAAAAATATTAAAAATATTAAAAATAAAATATAAAACTCGGTTTTGATTTATTATCGTTCCGATTTTATTAAAAATATTAAAAGTATTAAAAATTAAAAATATTAAAAATAAAATATAAAACTCGGTTTTGATTTATTATCGTTCTGATTTTATTAAAAATATTAAAATTATTAAAAATATTAAAAATAAAATATAAAACTCGGTTTTGATTTATTATCGTTCTGATTTTATTAAAAATATTAAAATTATTAAAAATATTAAAAATAAAATATAAAACTCGGTTTTGATTTATTATCGTTCTGATTTTATTAAAAATATTAAAAATTTTAAAAATATTAAAAATAAAATATAAAACTCGGTTTTGATTTATTATCGTTCTGATTTTATTAAAAATATTAAAATTATTAAAAATATTAAAAAAAAAATATAAAACTCGGTTTTGATTTATTATCGTTCTGATTTTATTAAAAATATTAAAATTATTAAAAATATTAAAAATAAAATATAAAACTCGGTTTTGATTTATTATCGTTCTAATTTTATTAAAAATATTAAAAATTTTAAAAATATTAAAAATAAAATATAAAACTCGGTTTTGATTTATTATCGTTCTGATTTTATTAAAAATATTAAAATTATTAAAAATATTAAAAAAAAAATATAAAACTCGGTTTTGATTTATTATCGTTCTGATTTTATTAAAAATATTAAAATTATTAAAAATATTAAAAAAAAATATAAAACTCGGTTTTGATTTATTATCGTTCTGATTTTATTAAAAATATTAAAATTATTAAAAATATTAAAAATAAAATATAAAACTCGGTTTTGATTTATTATCGTTCTGATTTTATTAAAAATATTAAAATTATTAAAAATATTAAAAATAAAATATAAAACTCGGTTTTGATTTATTATCGTTCTAATTTTATTAAAAATATTAAAAATTTTAAAATTATTAAAAATTAAATATAAAACTCGGTTTTGATTTATTATCGTTCCGATTTTATTAAAAATATTAAAAATTATTAAAAATATTAAAAATATTAAAAATAAAATATAAAACTCGGTTTTGATATATTATCGTTCCGATTTTATTAAAAATATTAAAAGTATTAAAAATTTTAAAAATATTAAAAATAAAATATAAAACTCGGTTTTGATTTATTATCGTTCTGATTTTATTAAAAATATTAAAATTATTAAAAATATTAAAAATAAAATATAAAACTCGGTTTTGATTTATTATCGTTCCGATTTTATTAAAAATATTAAAATTATTAAAAATATTAAAAATAAAATATAAAACTCGGTTTTGATTTATTATCGTTCTAATTTTATTAAAAATATTAAAAATTTTAAAAATATTAAAAATAAAATATAAAACTCGGTTTTGATTTATTATCGTTCTGATTTTATTAAAAATATTAAAATTATTAAAAATATTAAAAAAAAATATAAAACTCGGTTTTGATTTATTATCGTTCTGATTTTATTAAAAATATTAAAATTATTAAAAATATTAAAAAAAAAATATAAAACTCGGTTTTGATTTATTATCGTTCTGATTTTATTAAAAATATTAAAATTATTAAAAATATTAAAAATAAAATATAAAACTCGGTTTTGATTTATTATCGTTCCGATTTTATTAAAAATATTAAAATTATTAAAAATATTAAAAATAAAATATAAAACTCGGTTTTGATTTATTATCGTTCTGATTTTATTAAAAATATTAAAAATATTAAAATTATTAAAAATATTAAAAATAAAATATAAAACTCGGTTTTGATTTATTATCGTTCTAATTTTATTAAAAATATTAAAAATTTTAAAAATATTAAAAATAAAATATAAAACTCGGTTTTGATTTATTATCGTTCTGATTTTATTAAAAATATTAAAAATTATTAAAAATATTAAAAATAAAATATAAAACTCGGTTTTGATTTATTATCGTTCTGATTTTATTAAAAATATTAAAAATATTAAAATTATTAAAAATATTAAAAATAAAATATAAAACTCGGTTTTGATTTATTATCGTTCTGATTTTATTAAAAATATTAAAATTATTAAAAATATTAAAAATAAAATATAAAACTCGGTTTTGATTTATTATCGTTCTGATTTTATTAAAAATATTAAAAATTATTAAAAATATTAAAAATAAAATATAAAACTCGGTTTTGATTTATTATCGTTCTGATTTTATTAAAAATATTAAAATTATTAAAATATTAAAAAAAAATATAAAACTCGGTTTTGATTTATTATCGTTCTGATTTATTATATTATTATAAATATTAAAATATAAAACTCGGTTTTGATTTATTATCGTTCTGATTTTATTAAAAATATTAAAATTATTAAAAATATTAAAAATAAAATATAAAACTCGGTTTTGATTTATTATCGTTCCGATTTTATTAAAAATATTAAAATTATTAAAAATATTAAAAATAAAATATAAAACTCGGTTTTGATTTATTATCGTTCTGATTTTATTAAAAATATTAAAAATATTAAAATTATTAAAAATATTAAAAATAAAATATAAAACTCGGTTTTGATTTATTATCGTTCTGATTTTATTAAAAATATTAAAATTATTAAAAATATTAAAAATAAAATATAAAACTCGGTTTTGATTTATTATCGTTCCGATTTTATTAAAAATATTAAAATTATTAAAAATATTAAAAATAAAATATAAAACTCGGTTTTGATTTATTATCGTTCTGATTTTATTAAAAATATTAAAAATTATTAAAAATATTAAAAATAAAATATAAAACTCGGTTTTGATTTATTATCGTTCTGATTTTATTAAAAATATTAAAATTATTAAAAATATTAAAAATAAAATATAAAACTCGGTTTTGATTTATTATCGTTCTGATTTTATTAAAAATATTAAAATTATTAAAAATATTAAAAAAAAAATATAAAACTCGGTTTTGATTTATTATCGTTCTGATTTTATTAAAAATATTAAAATTATTAAAAATATTAAAAATAAAATATAAAACTCGGTTTTGATTTATTATCGTTCTGATTTTATTAAAAATATTAAAATTATTAAAAATATTAAAAATAAAATATAAAACTCGGTTTTGATTTATTATCGTTCCGATTTTATTAAAAATATTAAAATTATTAAAAATATTAAAAATAAAATATAAAACTCGGTTTTGATTTATTATCGTTCTGATTTTATTAAAAATATTAAAAATTATTAAAAATATTAAAAATAAAATATAAAACTCGGTTTTGATTTATTATCGTTCTGATTTTATTAAAAATATTAAAAATTATTAAAAATATTAAAAATAAAATATAAAACTCGGTTTTGATTTATTATCGTTCTGATTTTATTAAAAATATTAAAATTATTAAAAATATTAAAAAAAAATATAAAACTCGGTTTTGATTTATTATCGTTCTGATTTTATTAAAAATATTAAAATTATTAAAAATATTAAAAATAAAATATAAAACTCGGTTTTGATTTATTATCGTTCCGATTTTATTAAAAATATTAAAATTATTAAAAATATTAAAAATAAAATATAAAACTCGGTTTTGATTTATTATCGTTCTGATTTTATTAAAAATATTAAAAATTATTAAAAATATTAAAAATAAAATATAAAACTCGGTTTTGATTTATTATCGTTCTGATTTTATTAAAAATATTAAAATTATTAAAAATATTAAAAATAAAATATAAAACTCGGTTTTGATTTATTATCGTTCTGATTTTATTAAAAATATTAAAATTATTAAAAATATTAAAAAAAAATATAAAACTCGGTTTTGATTTATTATCGTTCTGATTTTATTAAAAATATTAAAATTATTAAAAATATTAAAAAAAAAATATAAAACTCGGTTTTGATTTATTATCGTTCTGATTTTATTAAAAATATTAAAATTATTAAAAATATTAAAAATAAAATATAAAACTCGGTTTTGATTTATTATCGTTCTGATTTTATTAAAAATATTAAAATTATTAAAAATATTAAAAATAAAATATAAAACTCGGTTTTGATTTATTATCGTTCTGATTTTATTAAAAATATTAAAATTATTAAAAATATTAAAAAAAAATATAAAACTCGGTTTTGATTTATTATCGTTCTGATTTTATTAAAAATATTAAAATTATTAAAAATATTAAAAATAAAATATAAAACTCGGTTTTGATTTATTATCGTTCTGATTTTATTAAAAATATTAAAATTATTAAAAATATTAAAAAAAAATATAAAACTCGGTTTTGATTTATTATCGTTCTGATTTTATTAAAAATATTAAAATTATTAAAAATATTAAAAAAAAAATATAAAACTCGGTTTTGATTTATTATCGTTCTGATTTTATTAAAAATATTAAAATTATTAAAAATATTAAAAATAAAATATAAAACTCGGTTTTGATTTATTATCGTTCCGATTTTATTAAAAATATTAAAATTATTAAAAATATTAAAAATAAAATATAAAACTCGGTTTTGATTTATTATCGTTCTGATTTTATTAAAAATATTAAAAATTTAAAATTATTAAAATATTAAAAATAAAATATAAAACTCGGTTTTGATTTATTATCGTTCTGATTTTATTAAAAATATTAAAATATTAAAAATAAAATATAAAACTCGGTTTTGATTTATTATCGTTCTGATTTTATTAAAAATATTAAAATTATTAAAAATATTAAAAATAAAATATAAAACTCGGTTTTGATTTATTATCGTTCTGATTTTATTAAAAATATTAAAATTATTAAAAATATTAAAAAAAAATATAAAACTCGGTTTTGATTTATTATCGTTCTGATTTTATTAAAAATATTAAAATTATTAAAAATATTAAAAAAAAATATAAAACTCGGTTTTGATTTATTATCGTTCTGATTTTATTAAAAATATTAAAATTATTAAAAATATTAAAAATAAAATATAAAACTCGGTTTTGATTTATTATCGTTCCGATTTTATTAAAAATATTAAAATTATTAAAAATATTAAAAATAAAATATAAAACTCGGTTTTGATTTATTATCGTTCTGATTTTATTAAAAATATTAAAAATATTAAAATTATTAAAAATATTAAAAATAAAATATAAAACTCGGTTTTGATTTATTATCGTTCTGATTTTATTAAAAATATTAAAATTATTAAAAATATTAAAAATAAAATATAAAACTCGGTTTTGATTTATTATCGTTCGATAAATATTAAAAATAAAATATAAAATTCTCGGTTTTGATTTATTATCGTTCTGATTTTATTAAAAATATTAAAAATATTAAAATTTTAAAAATATTAAAAATAAAATATAAAACTCGGTTTTGATTTATTATCGTTCCGATTTTATTAAAAATATTAAAATTATTAAAAATATTAAAAATAAAATATAAAACTCGGTTTTGATTTATTATCGTTCTGATTTTATTAAAAATATTAAAAATATTAAAATTATTAAATAATATTAAAAATAAAATATAAAACTCGGTTTTGATTTATTATCGTTCTGATTTTATTAAAAATATTAAAATTATTAAAAATATTAAAAATAAAATATAAAACTCGGTTTTGATTTATTATCGTTCTGATTTTATTAAAAATATTAAAATTATTAAAAATATTAAAAATAAAATATAAAACTCGGTTTTGATTTATTATCGTTCTGATTTTATTAAAAATATTAAAATTATTAAAAATATTAAAAATAAAATATAAAACTCGGTTTTGATTTATTATCGTTCCGATTTTATTAAAAATATTAAAATTATTAAAAATATTAAAAATAAAATATAAAACTCGGTTTTGATTTATTATCGTTCTGATTTTATTAAAAATATTAAAAATATTAAAATTATTAAAAATATTAAAAATATTAAAAATAAAATATAAAACTCGGTTTTGATTTATTATCGTTCTGATTTTATTAAAAATATTAAAAATTATTAAAAATATTAAAAATAAAATATAAAACTCGGTTTTGATTTATTATCGTTCCGATTTTATTAAAAATATTAA
>JAWNNQ010000251.1:0-176567 GCA_035044765.1 Leucophenga montana
CGTATTGCTGCGTACGTAGCAAATATATATGAATGTAAGCATACATTATAATAAATTTTCTTCTTTCGATTTTTTTTTTTATTCTCTATAGAAATTTATTTAATACAGATTTCATGAGTATTTTCGAACAGAGCTGATATAATAAATATAAATTAATTAAAGTAAAGATTAATAAAAAGTCAATATTACACTTGTCGGCGTTAATTTTCCTTTACGTATAAAATATTACATAGTAAATTTTCATAATTCTGAATCATCGGTTTTACTATTGATATCTCTGTATATATTGAACCCTTCTCCCTCGTATACTTATCGGTACTAAATATTGAAATAAATGCACTATCCGATAAAAATGTGTAGCAAAATATAGTTATAAATAAGAATAAAAGTCAACATTTGAATTTGTCACAATGATATATAGTATATATATATATATATATATATATATATATATATATATATATATATATATATATATATATATATATATATATATATATATATATATATATATATTCTCTCTCTCTCTCTCTCTCTCTCTCTCTCTCTCTCTCTCTCTCTCTCTCTCTCTCTCTCTCTCTCTCTCTCTCTCTCTCTCTCTCTCTCTCTCTCTCTCTCTCTCTCTCTCTCTCTCTCTCTCTCTCTCTCTCTCTCTCTCTCTCTCTCTCTCTCTCTCTCCGCGCGCGCGTCGTCGTCGTCGTCTCTCTCTCTCTCTCTCTCTCTCTCTCTCTCTCTGCGCGCGCGCGCGCGCGCGCGCGCGCGCGCGCGCGCGCGCGCGCGCGCGCGCGCGCGCGCGCGCGCGCGCGCGCGCGCGCGCGCGCGCGCGCGCGCGCGCGCGCGCGCGCGCGCGCGCGCGCGCGCGCGCGCGCGCGCGCGCGCGCGCGCGCGCGCGCGCGCGCGTCTGTGTCGCGCGCGCGCGCGCGCGCGCGCGCGCGCGCGCGCGCGCGCGCGCGCGCGCGCGCGCGCGCGCGCGCGCGCGCGCGCGCGCGCGCGCGCGCGCGCGCGCGCGCGCGCGCGCGCGCGCGCGCGCGCGCGCGCGACTATATATATATATATATATATACATATGTATATATATGTATATATATTACAGTCATTTGGATATTGTTTTAATATAAGACGAAGTAAATTATTCCTGTATAATTCGAGCAAAACCAAAAAATTCACTCGGTCCGGATGGTCGAATTTCGACGAGGAGTATGTATAAATAAGCAAAGGCAAAAAAAGAGTAGACTGCAAATTCTCGATAGTCGCGCCTACCGCATAGAGGGTGATAGTTTTTTATACCATTCACACATAATAAGAAATGGTATTATCAGTTTGTCTGAAAGTTTGTAAAGTTAAAGGATACATCGTAGACCCCATAAAGTATATATATTCTTGATCAGCTCGACGAGACGAATCGATCTAGGCATGTCCGTCTGTCTGTCTGTCCGTCTGTCCATCTGTATGATTTTTTGGGGACTAATTTTTTTGCTATCCAGTTGAAATTTGGCACGTATACTTCTTTTTATTCTAGTTTAATAGAGTATCAAGATTGACCCGCCACGCCCACTATATGGGGTAGTCCCCATACAAACTCTCCGCCCAATTTTGACTTTTTGTATGAAAAACGTTTTTATTGTAGTCAATATCAACTTAATAATTGATATAGTAACTTAAAGTAGGCGGATGCGTGACATATACATTAATGGGTGGGCCCATTATTTGGGCTAGCTCCCATACAAACCTACTGCCCACCTTTGACTTTTTGTAAGAAAAACTTTTTTATGAAAGTCAATATTAGGTTGAAATGCGATATGGCGAAATTTAAGAGGCAGCCGCTTTACATACATAGACAATAGGGCGTGGCCCGCCCCATTTTTGATCTCACCGTGCAATTTTGTGTTTTTATGAAAAAATCCTTCATTTAGATCAATATTAGCTTGAAATTTGATTTAGTGGATTTTAATGGCCAACCGCTTCATATGCATTTACAAATGGGCGTGTCCCAACAGTTCACTTTAATGCATTTGTGTGGAAAACGTCAATATCAACTTGAAATTCTATATGCCGGCATTACACATCTACTACATCGCTTCATATACATCTACTAGTGACCGTGTACCACCCACTTTTTGGGGTAGCCCCTATTTAAACCCCCACTTTTATGTATTACAATACTATTTAAAGTTTCGAGTGAATGGTATTAGAGCTTCGGTTCAACCGAAGTTAACGTTTTTTCTTGTTTAAACTATCGATAGTCACACCACTTTTTAAAAAAGAAAATAGAAACTAACTGAATTTATATTTAACTAGCTCTCGAATTTCAAGTTTGGAAACATAGAAACATTCTCTCACACTTGTGTACCATTCATACATAGTGTGAAATGGTTTTATCTGAAAGTTTGTAACGTTTGCCCGCCTGTTTGAGTTGCGCTTCTTTTGGGCATCAGATTTTCAGATACCTTGCACAAATCTTAAGCTTATTTTGTCTGAAGTTTCAAGAGTATCCATATGATTTACCACGCTCATATAATCCCACCGTGTTTCTGTATGAAAAACTTCCTTATTTAAGTCAATATCACCTTGAAATTCGATATTGTTGCTTTTAATTGACGGTAACAATCGCTTCATATACATATGCTAATGGGCGTGTCCCGTCAATTTTTTTGGTAGCTTCCATACAAAATCATCGCATACCTTTGTGTTTTTTTTTGTTATTTAAGTTATTTTAATATCAGCGTGCAATTGAATATGGTGGCATACATATACTAATGAATCGTTCTGCCCACTTTTTGAGTATCTATTTTATAAACCTAACGGTCTCTTATGTTTATTTTTTTTTTTTGTATTATAGTCAATATAAATTTTAAATTTGATGTAGTTGTTTTTTATGGACAGACGATTCACATTTATATAAATGGGCATGTCCCACACAATTCTAGGGGTAGCACTCATAGAAGCCTATCACCCACTATATAGCTGTTATACAAGCTGAAATTACGTGAAAATGGTATCAGAGTTTCGGATCAAACGAAGCAAATTTTTTTTTTCTTTCATAACATTACAAGTCGCGCGTGAACAAAATTTCGGGAATCGTACTAGTTTTTTTCTATTGCCTATACACATATGTAAGCAGTCCGTTGTTGCTATTGCTTCATTTGTATGGACCCTTTTCCGATTTTATTTTCATTTGTTACATCAAATCTATTTAAATGTCAAATTGTGGAAAATTGGTAAGTTGTAGCAAACACACTCAAAATTAAATGTGCATATTGAACATTCATATGTGCATATATTAAAAATTAATGTATAATACATATATTTGAATAATTACGTTATGTAAGACAGGCTCCAAAAAAAAAAAATGAAGCAATACTGTGAACAAGCATATTTTCGTTAAGTTCTCCAAAACATTTAATAATACATACAACTATTTACATATTTATTGTATATTGTTTATTGTACTCTGTGAAATGCGGTCCATCGCAACCGCAACCTAATTTGAGCATATAATTGCACCTTCATTTTAGTTAGAGCACATCAGAAAATAGACAAAGCAGAAATTCTACGGTGTGAAAGGTTGAAATATTGTTCAATCAAAAAGTAAGACCATTGAAAACCAATTGGAAAAAAAAAATATACATATATATATATACATACGGCGCGTTGCTGCCCTTCCCCTTGTCACTCCTTTCGGATGACACTCCTTCCCCCTGCCAATTGACTTCTCTCCCTCTCTCCATCCTTAAAAACCAATATATATATATATATATATATATATATATATATATATATATATATATATATATATATATATATATATATATATATATATATATATATATATATATATATATATATATATATATATATATATATATATATAGAGAGAGAGAGAGAGAGAGAGAGAGAGAGAGAGAGAGAGAGAGAGAGAGAGAGAGAGAGAGAGAGAGAGAGAGAGAGAGAGAGAGAGAGTATATATATATAGAGAGAGAGAGAGAGAGAGAGAGAGAGAGAGAGAGAGAGAGAGAGAGAGAGAGAGAGAGAGAGAGAGAGAGAGAGAGAGAGAGAGAGAGAGAGAGAGAGAGAGAGAGAGAGAGAGAGAGAGAGAGAGAGAGAGAGAGAGAGAGAGAGAGAGAGAGAGAGAGAGAGAGAGAGAGAGAGAGAGAGAGAGAGAGAGAGAGAGAGAGAGAGAGAGAGAGAGAGAGAGAGAGAGAGAGAGAGAGAGAGAGAGAGAGAGAGAGAGAGAGAGAGAGAGAGAGAGAGAGAGAGAGAGAGAGATATATATATATATATATATATATATATATATATATATATATATATATATATATATATATATATATATACCTCACCTTATTTTACCTCCCAATCTCCCTGCCCTCTTCGACCCCACTAACATGCATACAACATTTCACCCATCTATCTTATATGCTACTCTGCGCGTTGCTGCCCTTCCCCAGCCTCACCAACCTAAAGCCATCCATCACAATTCCCCTTACCATACCTCTCATTCCGTTACCCCTCTACCCATGCCCCCTTTCCCTACCACCATTCTCCCAACCTCCCATTCCCTTTCCCATATTTGCCTGTCCCTCTTCCCTCATGCACCATCTTTCTCGTCCAGCTCTTTCCCATCTACCTCTTCCCCAGCAGTCCCCTTTCCCCTTCCCTCTTCGAACACATATACAACTATTCATCCCACTATCTTAAATTTGTTAGGCCAGGAACCCTCGCTGGCATTCACAGTGGATCGAACTGTGAATCTTAACCATTCTCAAATCCCCATGAACGAAAATTTTTATCAAAATTTGTGCAGCCGTTTAGGATAAGTTCAGTCACGTACACACTTCTTCTTTCGCTTTTTTTTATAATATTATAATAATATTTTACTATTTTATAATAACATTAATTAGGTTCTACGTTATGTTTTATTGCAGGCTGGTACCGAGGCGAAAAAAGTGCAATGAAGTTTGCAGTGCCGAGAATTTGGAGGGAACCCAGTGATCATCACACAGACTGTTATTTTTGCACTATGAATCCACTCAAAGGTTATTAGCATCGCGGTTAAAACAATGGAATTTACTTAATAAGAATTTTCTTCTTTCTTCAGTAAGGAAGATAGACTCGGTTTTTGTCATGACGTGAAAGGTTTATGTGAAGAAATTGCTATTCCATGTCATATAACTGAATGGCGCCTTTTTATTGGCAGCTCAACAAAAAGTCTAAAAGGTGTTCTACTACACAATGGGAACAAATTTCCATTTATTCCATTGGCACATTCCGCACATCTCAAAGAAAATTACGTATTCGTAGTAAACTGAAAGCATGATGGGGACTATATTTGGGGGTTAATAAGAGAAACTTCTATTTTAAAACTTCTATTGTAAGTGAGAATCATAAATGGATATTCGGTATCTTTTAATAAATCATCTCTTTGTCCATTTTTTATGTATTTTATTTTCATTGATTTGAATTTTTCCATTTTTTACACATTAAAGCAAATTCAGAACTATTTTTTGTTCTTATTCTTATTCCTAGGTATAAAAGCAATAAAAATAAGGTATGTATAACCCGTGCGCAAAAAAGCTGTAGACCGGTGTAATTAGTCTATGTTTTAAGATGAAAAAAAAATTAAACAACGAGTTTGCTTGAAATTTTGTTTTTCCAATGGAATAATCGTCCATCCACCTCTGTTAACGACAAAAAACAAAATCCAAAATCGTCGTGTTGGCATTAGAAAGATAGCAGAGACACTAAAAATCTCTTATGGATCGCCTCAACACATTTTCTTTGATGTTTTGGCCGATCGGGCGAGGCGTATAGCAAGTGTATAGAAAATTGGATTAACAGTTGGCATGCTTGTATTGCCTCAAAAGGAACCTGTTTTGAAGGCGACAAAAATTTTTTTTATTAAAATGCATAAAAATGTTGTTTATTTTTAAAAAGTCCTGTGTCTTTTGCGACACACCTTGTATCAAATATACACTAAAATGTACTGTTTGGTATGGACTTTTGACCGTCTTGAGGATGTGAAAATTGATGCCCAGAATTTGAGTTATATGAGGATACAAAAATACTGGAAAGCATGAGTAGTAATGAGTCCTCAGACATTGTAAAGTCTTTGTCTGACTTCGATGGGCGACAAGAGTGTTAAGAATGCTGAGCAGTATCAAACTGTTGCAATAATTAGAAACAAGATTAAGGATCCAGTAGACTCAATCTTGCCATCCTTCAACACTCCTTTGAACATCAGTTCGATAATCGCGCAACTGACTTCTCGTGTGCAGATAACTCAATTAATTGAACAATAAATGTCTATCTGCGACAGGGTAGCATGACTCTTCTACAATTCTATGACGAGGTCGAACGAAAACTGACCTTACTCACTAACAAGACAGTTATGACGTACGACAGCACGGTACTCCCATTCTTGAATGCAAAGTACAGAATGGAAGACGGGAAAGGAGAAGCGGCTCCTTATCGACTTCCGAAAGTTAAATCAGAGAATTATAGATGAAAAGCACCCCATTTCTGACGTAAGGTTAATCCTAGCCAATCTAGGGAAAGCAAAATTGTTTACAACACTAAACCTAAATTCGGGTTTTTGACCAGATAGTTTTGGCAGAATAAGACAGGGAGAAAACAGCCTTCTGGGTTTGGTCTGAAAAACGCGCCTAGTATTTTCCAAAAGACAATCAATGATGGCCTTAGGAAACGAATAGGCAAGAGTTGTCATGTTTATGTAGATGATGTAGTAATCTTTTCAGAAACGGAAGAGGACCATGTAGAGCATATAGCATGGGTCCTGAAGAAGCTAATGAAGGCTAACATGAGACTCTCCCGTGAAAAATCCCATTTTTGTTAAAAGAGTAGAATATCTAGGTTTCACCATAACACAAGAGGTCGTAAAAACCAGTCTCAGCAAAATAGCGGCCATTTGATATTACGTCGAACCGACTACTCTTTTTAACATTAGATCATTCCTCGGCTGCTATTATAGATGTTTTATAAGAGAGTTTGCCCTCATAACGAAACCAGTAACCGATATAGTGAAGGGAAACGGCCGAGTAAGCGGTCACCAATCCGAAAAAGTTCGAATAATATTGAACGACGCTCAGTGAATGTCTCCGAAAAAACCTATACGGTTTTCGAACCTTGAACATTTTCACCGACCACCAGCCGCTCACGTTTGCCGTTTCGGACAGAAACACAAACGCGAAGCTTAAAGGCTGGAAGGCATTTGTTGATGAGAATAACGCTCAAATCTTCTATAAACCCAATGAAGAAAACCATGTCGCTGACGCACTGTCGCGCCAATATATCAATGCCTTGGAGGAGGAATCTGCGACATGCAACAATCTACAGCGAGCTGGTACAAACTTACATTATCCAAAAGACGAAAAAGTCTGTGAACTGTTTCAGGAACCAGGTTATAATAGAAGAGGCCCTATCGGATACACATGAGACTTTCATAGTGTACGGTGAAAAGACCAGGCATCTTATCAAATACTCGAATAACGGAACGTTATTGTACAAGGTTAAGTAATAAACCCTAGCGTGTTTAATGCCATTTATTGCGATCTACTGATGTTAGCGCAAGTACAGGGTGGAATTTCCCAGCAACTAAATTTTGGCATATTGAAAAATTTATTTACGATAAACTTGCTAAGGATGAACAGAGAGAGATTGTAGTTGCTGAACACAATTGTGCTCACAGAGCAGCCCAGGAAAACGTAAAACAGATTCTAGATGACTAATTTTTACCCAAGATGTTCAGATTAGCGAATGAGGTTTGCAAATTTTAAAAATTGTGCAAAATCGAAAAGGCATCCAAAGAAACAAAAAATAAGCGAAACTCCTTCCCTCTCAAATACTGGAAATACTACACATTGATATATTTTCTTCGGACAAACAACATTTAATAACGTGCATCGACAAATTCTCAAAATTTTTCATTGGATATAAAACCGACGATCCTACAAGTAGTAAATATGTACCTGAACACGAACACAATTGTTTGCGCTTTGCACTATGAGGTACATGTATCGAATGCCCACCCCTTCACAGTACAAGTAATGGCCAGATTAAGAGATTTCATTGTACCCTTCTAGAGATTGTCCGATTTATTAAATTGGATAAGAAAATTGATGATATCGTCGATCTAATTTTGTGAGCCACCATTGCGTATAACAGGAGTATTCACTCTATCACTGATAAAAACCAATAAAAGTAATTCACTTAGTCCCGCCGGACCTACAGAAGGAAATAAGTAATAGAATCCAGAAGCGTGAGACACTCAACTAGTAAAACACATTGAGTCAAGGCAGAATCGAACTTGTACGTGTAGGGGAAAAGGTGTCGGTAAAAACCAATAGGAGATTAGGAAACAAATTCTCGCCTTGGTGTGTTGAAGAGATAGTGGAAACCGACTTAGGGACCAGTTATTAAAGGGAGAGTGGTCCATAAGGACAACATAAAGTAAGATGTCGTAAGATAACATAAAATAATAGAACCAAAACGCTAACGACTCACTACAGGATCATACTGATGCTGCTGATGCTTGTAGCAATGACGACATCGAAGTTGACTGACTTTACCCGTGCATGTTACATACCAATAATAGACGGAAATGAAGCGACGTCATCATTGTACCATACTTTGACAGTATACCCAATTGCAGCAAAGTTGAAGTTAAAAAAGCTCATATAAATGTTTTCTAGTAAAACTTCCATATCTTGTATCTCTTTTTCGAACTATATTTATACCAACTGGTAAATCCATACTAAGTAATATTATAATGAGAGAGAGAGAGAGAGAGAGAGAGAGAGAGCGCGGAATTAAACCTATTTGAAAAATTCTTGCACTATTTGAAAGGTACAGATGGACACGCCCCCATAAAATACTAAAAACAAACGAGTTATATCTCATCAACTTTTTGACTGATCGTTACGAAAATCATATAGTATGTCAATTTCGATCAAGAGATGGTTTATGACTATATATTCCTTGAAAAAAAAGGGCGATACCGTGCCCCATATAAGAGTAATCAAAATTTGTCGAGAGAAATAAGGTCTTTTCCAAAAGTGGCCGGTGTCACGCTTTCTATATACTAGAAAAACCAAATTTGAGGCAGATGGATGAAAGGTAAGTACCACCGGGGAAATTTATAACCACTAAAAAACTGGACGATGCCATAAAAGACATATAAGCTAAAAATGGGGCGTAACAGTCTAAACGTGGTATACTAGGTATTGACCCTTTGTTAGTTCGACATTTTATGGAATATGTAAATGGTACAGGGAGAAAAAAAGATTCATTAGAAAAAGGGGAGGTGTCATGCCCCTCAGATAAGAGAAGTACCAAATGTAATATATAAAGTAAATGAATGAAATTTGGTACATCTGTAAAATCCATCGAGAGAAAAAAGATCTACTAGAAAAATATACGAAGTTATGCCTCCATACAAGAAAAAAAAAACGGGGCGTGGCAGTGCACTTTCTAGTTCTTAATAATTCATTTTGTTTTTTCTCTTTCCCTTGTATTTCACGCAATATCTGCAATCTTTTTAGAGAAGTAGTCAATGGGAGTACATTTGTTTCTTATTCAACATCCTTTGCATGTATATTTTATTTAAAAATTCTATTTATACTTTACAAATGGTGGATCCACCACATGCAAACCTTTAAGAAATTATGTACAACATTTGACACTTTTTATGATATTTGTTTTAATTTCCATAATTTAGAATCCACAAGCGGATGAAATAATTGTGAAATGACTAAAAAATATTTCCTTTGATCTGTATAGTGAGCTTAAGTAACAAAAAATACCTGCCTTCAATACCTCTCCACTTGTAAATGAGCACTCTTCGGACTTGCCTTATAATTGCGAATACTATTACAAATTGTAATCGAAAGAAATTGTATAAATTAAAAATCTACAAAATCAAGATTTTCAGGACTGATTTAATAGTTTAATCTACAGACTAAGGAAATGTATTGAACTCAATGGTGATTATGTAGAGAAGTATTGTGTCGTTTGCAAAAGTCCACATTGTTGGGAAAATTATTGTTTTCCATTTACTTTTGAATGGCCAAAAACGCTTCTATCGCAAACGACTCAATCACAATCATTAGTTAGATCACGTATCCCCTGGGTGGTTCCGTATCCGTTTCGAGGTGAAAAAATTGTGAGAAAGCAGCGTCCCTTAAGTATGAATTGGTGCATGGGTTTTGTTCTTGCCAACAAAAATCTTGCACTCGGGAGGATACTCAGGAAGTCTCGGAAGCGATCCTAATAAGTAAGAATCGAGAAAAACTTCCTTAGTTAATTTAAAATTAGCTTGAAATTCAATATGGCGGCTTTTGAATGGTCACTGCACACACATATATTAATTATATGTGTATGCAGAGACAATCCATAACTTCAAATAGTGGGCGGCATACGCCCATTTGCATATATATGTGGAGCGGTCATTCAAACGAAGCCACCATATTCATACACAAAATTAAAAGTGGGCGGGTGGTTTATATGGGGGCTACCCTAAAACGCTGTGAAACAACCGTTCGTAGGAAGCCACTATGTCCATTTTTAAGACAGACAGATAGCGTTTTGAAGGCTTGGTAAGTTAAAGTGTTTTCTTGTCTTTTTTAGGCTGTTTCATGATACAGTATGTATAGTTTGATACCTTGAGCCAGCGGCACCATTAGATGTAGAAAATCGAACATCTACATAATTATTCAAATATATGAGTATGTATTGTTAATTAATTTTAAATATATGTAAACCACCGAATAATTGTATTTGCTATAACTTACCTTTTTTTAATGTAACAAATTAAAAAAAAAAATACGAAAACAGACTCATATATAAATGTGGCTGTATGTATAAAGCTATCCCTTTCGCATGGTCTCTGTCGTGTTTAAAATCCCAGAGCAATGAAGGGGAAAACAATTTGCTGACTGTATTCGTGTGTCATACGGCCATTAACCACAAACACATACATACATTCAAACTTTGACTTGCTCTCATTTTGGACAAACCTGCTGGAAGGAGAGTTATAATTTTTTATGTGTGTGAAATGTTATTATCAGTTTGTCTGAATTAAAGTAGCCCCCAAACCCACCGCCCACTTTTGACTTTTTGTATGAAAAACTTTTTTATTGTAGTCAATATCAATTTATTAATTTTTTTTATTAAATTGATCGTAATTCGTTTATCATTTATAAAATTACTATTTTGCTCTATGGGGAAAATTGACACTTTTTGTAGCAAAATTTGAAAACTTTAAAGATAAAGCCAAATTTTTGGGTCTAGTACTAATAAGCGTACATTATCTCAGTTTAATTATCATAATGTATTAATTATAAAAGTTCGTTATTTAAAATTCTTTTATCCCACATAAAGTATCCATTTTCCCCAAATACGTAAACGTTTTCAAATACGAGGGACATGGAGTCACAAGGGAATGTAACATCAAAAATTAATGTTGAATTGCTTAATTTGAAAACTCACATGCAACCGTGCGAAATTTGTAGCATATATAAAAATATGTGACATATTTTATGAGGGTCTACAATAACAAATTACATATAAACATGTACACATATTTTTACTATTTTGAAGCATATTTCAATTATGTGGAAATATGCTAGGTGCGACTCTAGTGTAACGAGAGCATAAAATAGTTTTATGAAACATTGTTTTGAAAGCATTGGGTTAAAAGTTAATGACAAAAAGTTTAATTTCAAACTCAGAACGAAGTCTACTATCAGAAAATAGGCTTTATTTATTTATATAAATGTGGCAAAATAAAAATATAGAACCAAATAATGCCTTAAAAATTATAAACATTAAACATTTCTGTTTTGTCCTATTTATTCGTATTTTTTGTCGACAAATATAGTAGGTAGAGAGAACAATTACTAAATATTGTAGTACCAAAAAAATACGTGTGAAAGAATTGGCTTTAAAAAATATGTTTAACAAATGATTTTTTATACCCTTCACACAAAGTGTGCAAATATATTGCCAGTTTGTCTTAAACTCTGTTACGCATTAGAGCGGCCCTATAAAGCATATATATGTACACATTATTTTTCAAATGGACAGGCTATCTGTCCATAATCATCCCTCTGTCTGGCTCCTAATACTATTTTTCATTTTTCGAATATAATTTAGTCACAATGCTTGCAACGCATTAAGGGAGAATGCATAAAGTATATGTATTCATGATCAGAACGACAAGATGAGCCGTTTTAGACATCTCCGTCTGTCTGTGAATTTATCTGCTATTAAATATTGGTTTACAAGTTGGTATGAAGATTATAACCATAGCCAGTACAAGTATCAAAATGATCGCGACTTACCCTCTAGAAAGTATAGTTCCCATAAAAAAACAATTTGTACTTATTTTATTGTATCGAACATGTTTGAACATGTTTACATACAAAAGGCGCATTAAATTAATAATAGTAATAATGTACATATTTTACATTTGTATCATCCCCTCACGATCCAAAACATTTTTAAACTTTAATTTAATTCTTTCGAACTATTTCTAATCATTCGCATCAAAATTATCCACATCACTCTTTTTCATCCATAACCGTAAAAATGGATAGATTTTATTTTATGTAGGTGATAAAGACGTTAAAACCAAGTATGATTTCCAAAATATATAAACTTTAGTAACACCAGCGTTGTCGATCAAAAAGAGAAACATATTACAGTGAATTGCATAATATTTAATTTTCGGTTCCACCGAAGTTAAAGTTTTTTCTTATTTCAAATTCTCATAAGGTAACATGAAAAAACTATATTGTGAATAAAATTTTAATTTTCTTTAGTATGATAATTCTTTTGAAGGGCATCAAGCATAGGTATTACCGAAGTTATTGATTTTTAATGCATTTGCAAGCTTATTAATTTTATTTTGTTTCCTATGGAATTGCAATTTAATGTGAAGGGTATGAAAGCATCGGTTACACCGAAGTTATTGGGTTTTTTTTTTTCATCGAATGCATTTAAGTTATTCATATGTAATAGTTTTACACGTATCGGAAAAGTATCAGGGCAGTGCTCGATACATATATATATATATATATATATATATATATATATATATATATATATATATATATATATATATATATATATATATATATATATATATATATATATGTGTATAGAGTGTCTCAGGATTTACGCAGGATTTGATTTTTAAATAAAAAACTGTTGTTTTTTGAAGATTTGTGAAACTTTCATTGAAACATAAAGTAGACATCATGAGGTTATGTATGGAATAACACATCGGGTAAATGGCCGTCTCGGCTTTGCAGACATATACGCTCTCTTTTCGTGATTTCATTGATGCAGCGTGTAATTTATTCTTTCAATGCTTCATGTGTTGTGGGCTTATTCACATAAACTTTGTACGCATGAAAATGCAAATCTTTTGTCACGCACAGCTGCGATAATTTCGTTTGAACGACCAGGACTATCATGCGTTAATGGTTTCACATCAATAACAGACCCTTTTTCATTGAATTTTTTAATTAATCTTCGCGCAGTTTCTTCATTTAGGCCATTATGAATACCTTAAATTGAACGCAGTTTGCGAACTGTGGCCGCGAAACTTTCACTATTTTAATAAAAATTTTTAACAATGAGAATGCGTTGTTCTTTCATGTAGCGCTCCATTTTGAATAACCTCACACTATCTACATTTCACATGTGAATCTACATGCTGTATCAATGAAATACAGCAACATTTATGTATGCAAAACGGTTATGGAAAATTTCACGAAAAGAGCACAACATTTATGTATGCAAAACGGCATTTTCTTGTTGTTGTAATCCAATCAGGCGCAAAGCCTGAGACACCCTGTATATACACCCTATATATATATATATATATATATATATATATATATATATATATATATATATATATATATATATATATATATATATATATATATATATATATATATATATATATATATATATATATATATATATATATATATATATATATATATATATATATATATATATATAGAGAGAGAGAGATGATGATGATGAGTAGTAGTAGTAGTAGTAGTAGTAGTAGTAGTAGTAGTAGTAGTAGTAGTAGTAGTATATATATATATATATAGTAGTAGTAGAGAGAGAGAGAGAGAGAGAGAGAGAGAGAGAGAGAGAGAGAGAGAGAGAGAGAGAGAGAGAGAGAGAGAGAGAGAGAGAGAGAGAGAGAGAGAGAGAGAGAGAGAGAGATATATATATATATATATATATATATATATATATATATATATATATATATATATATATATATATATATATATATATATATATATATATATATATATATATATATATATATATATATATATATATATATATATATATATATATATATATATATATATATATATATATATATATATATATATATATATATATATATATATATATATATATATATATATATATATATATATATATATATATATATATATATATATATATATATATATATATATATACGTGCATTTATAAATGCATCTAGTTTACCACGCTCTGCCTTGTAGAGGTAAATATCCACCGCATTGTTGCTGGTGCCCATTTGATATAAAATTGTTCTGATTTCGATAAGCCATTGCTAAGCTGTTGGACATTAAAGCATTATTGCAGGGTTGTTGTAACATTTGTGCATTGTGTCCTGTAACAGTTCCATTATAACTTGCAATAAGAGATGATGATGTATCAGGAGAGTGAGAACTTGGTGCTTCACCAGTGATGAGATTTAGGCCACTTGTAATACTGCTGGGGACAGAACCAGATCCATTGTTAGGCAAGCCACCAGGATTGCTGTTTCCCCCGTTGCTATTTGCTCCACCATTAGTAGCATGCTGTTGTACTTGCGTAGAACCATTGTTAACAGAACATGGTTTTCCATCTTTTACCAGTACTGGTACGGCTACCCTCCTTGGAGAGCTGGCAGACTGAAATTAAAATTGGAAACATGGATTAGAATATTTTTTTTTGTTGTGATACGAAAGTGCAAAGTTACTTTTAGTTAATATTGCAGTAGTGTTTAATTGATAGTGACAATATAGCATATATACCGGGTGTTCCAAGTAGAGCGCCGGACTTGATTTTTAAATAAAGCACTGTTGTTTGTTTAAAATTTATGAAACTTTTTTTTTGAAACGTAAAGCAGATATCATGAGGTTATGTGTGGAATAACACATCGGGTATATGTTCGCCTCGGCGCTTAATTTGTTTAAAAAGTATACAAATGAAAAAAAAAACTATATCTTCGGTGGTACCGAAGTTTTAATAACATTCACATAAATTTTCAAGCTGTGAAAAAGTAAAAAAAGTTTTTGTCAAATTTAACAACTTAAGTATGGAATGTAAGTTTATAAGAGCCTACCCCTAAAAGTGGGCGTGATACGCCCTTTTGATATTTATACGAAGCGTCAGTCCATAAGAAGCCACCATGTCAAAGTTATTCATGATAAATCATAAAAGTGGGTGGTGGGTTTGTAATAGGGCTGCCCAAGGATGAAAACGAAATTATTTCTCCATATGTGAGACGTTCGTCTATAAGAAGCCACTATATTAAATTATAAGTTGATATTTATTGTAATAAAACATTTCAAAATTGGTCGGTAAGTTTCTATGGGGGCTACCCCTAAAAGTGAACATGACACGCCGCTTGATATTTTTGTGATGATCTGTCCTTAGGATGCCGTCATGTCTATATTGACTGCAATAAAAATATTTTTCATACAATAAGGTATGGGGGCTACCTAAAAAGTGGGGTATTGCACCCATTTATATAAATAGTGCCCAAAGAATGCGCAGCAACATCCAGACAAACGAACAAGACTAGATCGGCTTGAGCTGATCAATAATATATATAATTTATGGGGTCTATGATGCCTCTGTGAAGCCTCAAATTAATTAGGTAATAAAGCTCCGATGCCGTGTGTTTGGTAGCTTTAATTAGACTGACTAAATTACCAATTGCTATTAAATATTAGAAAATGATCATGAGAGCAAAAAAGAATACAAAACTGCAAGTAACTCAATAGAAGTGAAGAATTTAAATGAGCGTGATGGACTCCGAAAGAGATTACACTGTTTTACATAATTCATTACAAATTTGTTCCTTGCGTACTTGCATAAACTTTCTTAAATAAAATTTTAAAACATTCAAAATATCAAAATTGATTAAATGCATGAACTTATTAAATAGAAATGGTTCTGCCCATTGAAAGGACCTAGTCTGGTTATTTCAAATTAATCATTGAGTGGTAATGGGCGGGCTTTTGGATAGGTCGACGTACTACTCCTTTAGCTGTTTTTATGTCACCGACTAGTACTAGGCCGTCGGCTCCAGCCACCTTAGCAACTATACGCCGCAATAGCCAGTGCTGGTGTGGTAAATTGTCATCATGGATGATGACTAGCTGGCCTGTAGATATGTTAGTCTCTGACTTTAACCATTTCGATCGTAGCTGCAGTTCGTGAATATAATCACGACGCCAAAGATCCCACAAGCGTTGCTTCAAATAGCTAACGCGCTAATAGTGTGTGAGATGTGACACCTTGTTGTCACCGAATTTTTGCTCTGGAATCACAAGCAGCGAAGAGCCAATTAACAAGTACGCTGGGGAGAGCACTTCGCCGTAGTTCGGGTCCTCTGACAGTGTAGTGAGTATGGCTTCAACCTCGATCACCACTGTCTGCAGTTCCTCAAAAGTCAAGTATGATTTGGTCATGTTTTTGACAAAGAGCGTCTTCATCGACTTGACTGAGGCTTCCCACAGCCCACCAAAGTGTGGGGCACGGGTGGAATGAAACGAAATTTGCATCCCAGAGCTGTGCAATCATTTTCTGTGTTGGTCATCACTTGTTGATCGAAGAAGCGCTGTTTGAATTCGTCAAGTTTGGACTTGGCGACAACGAAGTTGGTTGCGTTATCACAATAAATGCGCTGGGTCGTTCGGAGATTAACTATACGTTCACTGCCTTGCTTGCAAAACAAATGAATATGGCTACATATGTTTTATAGGGTGGTTTTCCACGTATGCGATATGTAGTATAGAATGGACCACACAAGCCCACACCGGATACTAAGAATGGCCGATGTGTACGTAGACGTTCAGCAGGAAGCGATACCATAATCTGATGCTGAAGCCTAGGCTTGTAATGAAAGCAGTGGATGCAGCTTCTTACAACTTTCCTCACCAACTCTCGTGCATTTACAATCCAAATTTGAAGTCGTAGTATTTTCTTTGTAAATATTCGACGAATAGTTTGGTAAGCTGAGGATTTTTTGGTAGTAGTGCTGGAAACTTTGCTTCGTAGTTAACTGGCGCCTGTGATAGTCGGCCTCATACTCGGAGCAAGCTAAAATTTCCAAACTGTGTATATGTTTCATGCAAAAACGGAGTTAGTTGTTGCATTTCTGGTCTAAGCGACTTGTTCAATTTTTGAAGTGCTATATCCTGAGCGTATACTTGATGTAGTATAAGCGAAACGATGCTGATTGCGATGCAACTGCGAAGCCATGCATCTCGCAAGCCTATCGAGGAATTTCGATGGTTTTCGATTGCATCAAATCGTTTTCTATATGTAGCCATAAGTTTTTCAGCGCTATTGGAAGAGGATCGTCCCATCCTAAACGTTGAATCCATAATTCTTGAACAAGGATTTTGCAGCGGATGATAACTGGGCTCAACATTCCGATTAAATCATATATACAGACAAAATTGATCGTTTTGTAATAAGTTGTATGATTGGCAAATTTTATCTAAAGCAAAATGTGTCTTGGCGTGGTTGCCACGACTTTCCAAGCGCTTTTGTCATTTCATGGTCGTCTACCTTCTTGAGTATTATCTCTCCATTGTTCCTTCCACTTTGCCAGATGCAAACCTGCTTTTACTAAAAGAAAAGTTCAATTCTTGTATGTTATTTGCGCCCGTAAGTAAGTCGTCCACATACATGTATTGGCGCAAAACAATGGGGTATTGATTCTCGTATTTATCAACAATAAACTTCAAGCTCCGTATTTCTAAAAATGGTGATCCAGGTCATGTGTGCGAGCAACATTGCATGTGAATGTGTTTGATTGGCGTGGCTGATTGAATTTACCACCGTTTTTTACCACAGGTTTTTGATACCAATGATGTAGCAGCTACCATGGTCGAGCCTGCTTGGCCAGTACCTTCTTGATTGAGTTAAATCAAGTGTTGATCTGAATTCGTTGTGAATTTATGCAAACTTGTGTGATGTGTACCATTGCACATTCTGCAACGCGACTTAGTAAAATATTTTGCCACTATGTTCCCTTTTCGTAATCAATTTAGACATAGAGGTGGTATAATTTTACGAACTTGTATTGTTCTGGAACTGGAAGCGATAAAAAAGATGGACAAGCTCCTAACACATGATCCGTACTCCGACATTGAAGACAAGAAGATTGGTCACTAACGAATGCCTTTAGGTTTCGCAACGAAGCGCTGCGACAGTTAACAATTGTGCGAAGCGACGATGCACCTGACTTATTCATGGTCTGTACATTAAAAAGATTGTTAATGCGTTCGAGAAATAATAGATCTTCTTTCTCATGCCGCTCCATTAGCTGTTTAAGTGCTTTCGGATAATTTTCCTCTGTGACGTGAAATGGCTAAACGACCTTCAATACGGCTCCTGAGAGACAAGTTAGCAAATGATTAAAGTCTATAACTGAGATTTATAGATCGTCATCCAAGATATTTGCAAACGCTGTTATAAACAGCTTGTAATCACTATACTTGCCATCAAACTTGGATAACTTGAGGGCTGGTAACCGATTTTGTCTGGGAAACACGATGTTGATTATAATGCTGCTTCCATGTAAGCAACACCGACGATTTAAAGATGTATATACTTTCTAGTCCAATAACTCCACGTTGTGCGAACTAACACGATAGATGGTGAAACAACGTTTATGATGCCGAATTAACACGATAGTTAATTAACCTTGGAAATGTGAACAGAAATGGCCTTTTGCCATAATATCATTTCACTCTATCAAGCTCTGCTCTTAGCATCTTTATATTGTACCTATATAAATATTATGATCGCCACATGGCAATTTAGAAGTATCTCTAAGGCTTCAAACTATCATAGAGCATTGATAAGATAAGACCCAGAAATTTGCTAGACGAAATTGTTAATTGCATATGTAAACTCATCAAATCATAATAATTACATTTAGCACATTTTTTTATTTAATTTAAATTTATAAAAATGTGTATTGTTTTCAAGTAAATATGTAAAAAAATGTATTTACATAGTTTACGGGCTTACGTTCCTAGAAATCCTCGTGTTACCCGAAATCGTGTTAAATGAGACGTGGGTTTAATACAAAATATGGGGTTACGTTCTTATATTTCCACAAAGGTAAAGAAAACAGTTTTATTGTTAAAATTAAAGTTTAAAAAACATATCGAAGCAGTTATTATAAGGTGTGTATAGGGGAAGTCGTCCCAATCATGGCACCCTCACGAGAACTGATACACAATAACAGCTTTTATTTATTGGATTCATATTTTGTATAAAGTTGACCAATTTTAAGACAATTACGATTATCTATATATAAATAGGCGAAGGAAAATATTTCCATGCTTTAAACACAACCTATTCGTTTATTTATTTATTTATTTTTTGATGTTGAAAAGGTTGTGAAGGCAGAGCGCAATCCATATTTTTTATCTCAAAATCGTCTAAACATTTTGGACGTAACACACTTTAACCATTTTTACACACAAACAGAGTTTGTTACAATTTGCAAAAAGCTTATGCTGTTAGAAAGTTAAAACTTTCAAATCAATCGGGGCGTCGCTGAAAACGCTTTCGTCTCAAAATACTTAAAACTTACTTTTAGAGGCGATATCATGTTTGCATTAATATCCCTGTATTAATATTTTTTAAATCGGTACATTTAAGACAAAAGTTTGAATAAAGGAAGAATGGAGTAGTGATGTATTCACGAACACGAAATATCCTTGGTGAGCTATTCAGTTTAAAATTTTATATAAACATAATTTTTTTTTCATTAAAAATTAATTAGAGAAATGAATTTGATGTTCTAGAACAAAAATTGTATTTTGTACCAAAAAAAAAAAAAAAAAAAAATAACGAACAAAACTTGTATTTTACTTGTATAAAATACAAGATCGTAAAATAGTTTTAAATCGTGGAAACTCGATAAATTCGAAAAAAAACCATTAAATATCTTCTTAATGAAGTACTATTTACATTGTAAAGCAAAGGAAATTCTTAAACCCTTCACACACAACGTTAAAAAGCACTAACGTTGACAACAAAGTATCGGTGACAAAAAGTATATATATTCCTGATCAGCTGGACGAGAAGGGTTGCTCTAACAATATAGAGCTTCTGACTGTATCAATGCTATTACGCTTTTTATATGCATTAAAAGATGCATCGTAGACTCATAAAGTATATATATTCTATCAGCTCGACGAGACGAGTCGATCTAGTCATGTCCGTCTGTCTATCTGTCTGTATGTTGTTGCGAATTTTTTTATCACCAATTTTTGTGCTATCCAGTTGAAAATTTTCACACACACTTCTTATTATTGCAGCGCTCATACAAACCCACTTCACATATACATTAATAAGTGGGACCCGCCCACTTTTTGGGGCAGCCCCCATACAAACCTACTGCCAAATTTTGTGTTTTTGTATGAGAAACTTCAATATAAAAGTCAATATTAGGTTGAAATGCGATGTGGTGCCTTTTTATGGTTAGCAGCTTAACATACATAGACTAATGGGCGTGTCCCGGCCACTTTTTAGGGTAGCCCCCATACCAACTCACCTACCACTTTTGTGTTTTTATAAAAATATTAATTATTTAAATCAATATTTGCTTTAAATTCGATTTAGTGGACTGCTGGATAACTGCTTCATATACATACTGCTTCATATACATATACAGGGTGTATCAAAAGAAAGTTCACATTTGATTTGCTAAACGTAATTATTCCGAGGGGCGCGGGGGGTATGTCAATCGGTAGCCTAGCTTTTGGGAATTTAGTCGAGCGTTTCTCGGGAGCGGACCGTGCGTTGTGCGTACGTGAGTTTTACAAAAACGGTAATTCAGCGACTGTAGTGCGTAGAAAATTCTGTAGATGTCGACATGTTCGCCATTTAAATGATGCGCCAAGCCCTCGACTCATTGGAAAATGGGTCGAGAAGTTTGAAGAGACCGGTTCAACGCTGTAAAAATCAAAATCCGGGCGTCCAAGGTCTTCGAGTACGTTCGAAAACGTAGACAGTGTTACTCAGTCTGTTCATGACAACCCGGACCTTTCGATTCAGGAGCGTGCTGTTGCTTTAAACGTGCATAGATCATCATTGTTCTGAATTTTTAGCAACAACACACACGTCCAACAGGTCTCTACCACGAGTTCATGAAATTTTTCCTGGCAAATTGATCTCCAGGAGAGGTGACATAAATTGGCCTCCACGTAGTCCCGATTTAACCCCTATGGCCTTTTTCCTGTTGGGCTACGTCAAATCTAAAGTTTATGGCAACAAACCGACTTCCCTGGCACAATTAACGCAACGGTTTACATTTGGACAATATCATTTTTAAGAAATAAATTCCCAAAGTGTGTATTTTAATATGTAATAAACATTTTTTCAATAAACTACATACTTTTTTATCGATTTTTTAAATGTGAACTTTCTTTTGAGACACCCTGTACAAATGGGAGTGCCCCGCCCACTTTTTGTATTAGTCCCATACAAACGAACAGCTCACTTTTATGCATTTGTTTAAAGAACGTAACTATCAACTTGAAATTCGATATGGCTGCATCTTATAGTTTTATGTTTTACAATACGATTTGAAATTTCGTGTGAATGGTATTAGAGCAACCGAAGTTAACGTTTTTTCTTGTTTTTTTTTTTAAATAAGCTTAAATCTAGCTGAAATCTCCTTATCTGAGGTGTCACATAAATCTTTTTCACACCAATTCCGACCAAAATCAATTTCGTAGGTATCACAGAAATCTATTTTAGACCTTAAACTCATCAAATCATAATAATCACATTTAGCACATTTTTTTATTTAATTTAAATTTATAAAAATGTGTATTTTTTTCAAGTAAATATGCAAAAAAATGTATTTACATAGTCTACATACCTGGCCCTCGATTATCGCGGGGCTTACGTTCCTAGAAATCCTCGTGTTAGCCGAAATCGTGTTAAATGAGACGTGGGTTTAATACAAAATATGGGGTTACGTTCTTATATTTCCACAAAGGTAAAGAAAACAGTTTTATTGTTAAAATTAAAGTTTAAAAAACATTTTCAAAAATAACCAAAAGTTACTTCAAGTGTTAAATATTTAACAGATTCAACTTTATAAAGGCAAACATTTTAAACATAAATAGTTAAAGCATGTTTTGTAATATAAAATATGAAATCCATTTGGTGACATTTATTATGTAAGCCGGTTTCATACTCAACATGTTTTTTTTTTGCGGTGGCTACTCTTGCTTGGCAAAAAAATCAGTCATTTTTGATTGTTTAGTGGCCTTTATAGCTTTTTTGTAGCACTCCTTATAAGGTAAAACAGATTTTTCGAACTCTCTTTTAAACTTTAATTGTCTTTCGATGAGCGGATCAGAATTTGCAACGAACAATTCCAAGCTGCTGCTAACCATTAGTTCTTGAAGTTTTTCTAAGGTTAAAGCATTTACAGGTTCGGTTTCTTCAGAGCTGCTGTCATATAATTTTGAAATGCTCGCTTCATTCTCAGCCAACTCCAGTAATAATTCGTCATCTATCCCATTATCTTCAAACAACTCTTGCACATCATCGATAGTCATATCTTCGTATCCTTCACCGTCAAATAAATGAGCAAATTCTATTATTTTACGGAGTTCACACTGTGGTGTATCGTGTTTTTAAACAACTGTTGGCCATAATTTCTTCTAGCATCCGTTCAATGTTGACTCCTTAAGCTCTTTTAAAGATAAACTAACCAATTCAAGGCAATCTTTAATATAAAATTGCTTCCAAGCACTGATTCAGTCAGTTTCATTTGTATCCAAAATCCAACGTATAGAGCGCCTCACATAGTATGTCTTGAAAGTGTAAATTATTCCCTGATCCATTGGCTGCAGAAGTGATGTTGTATTAGGTGGTAGAAATTAGAGTTCGACATTCGGATGGCTTATATTTTTTGGATGACCTAGGGCATTGTCCAAAAACAAAAGTGCTTTAAAGTGCAATTCTTCTGTTTTAAATATTTTTCAACTTTAGGTACAAAGTAATTAAAGAACCAGCCTTTAAACAGTTCTGCTGTAACCCAAGCTTTGGAATTTGCTCTCCAGTAAACGGATAATGTGCTCTTCTCTACCCATTTAAATACACGAGGATTCAGAGACTTATAAACAAGCATTGGCTTTACTTGAAAGTCGCCTGATGCATTACTACACAGTATAAGTATAAAACGATCTTTTTGTGCCTTAAATCCGTGTGCTACTTTTTCTTTTTTTGATAAAAAAGTTCGACTTGGCATTTTTTCCACCAAAGCCCAGTTTCATCAGCATTGAAAACTTGCTCGGGCAAGTATTCTCCCTCTTCAATGAATCCTTGAATTTCTTCTGTGTATGTGGTAGCAACTCTATCATCGGCTGATACCGTTTCACCTTTAATTTTAATATTATGAATAGAGAAGCGTTTTTTAAATAACTCGAATTACTAGCAACAAAATCTGTGCTGGAAGAGGGCTCTCCATTTTGCTTGAGCAGTTTATAAATCCTAAGTGCCTTTTCTTGAATGATGCGCTGGCTTAAAGGAAGCTTTTTTTCGTAGCTATCGTCAATCCAAATGCTAAGGGCTCTTTCCATTTTCTCTAATATAGGTGCACGTGTTCTATTGGTAAATTTGGTGGATATAGATGTCCCAATACCTGCTGCGCGTCTTATTTGAGTTTAATTTTTTCATTCAAATTTTTTCATTTCAAATTTTTTCATTTCATTTTAATTTTCATTCAAACCGAAGGTTTCTTCCAATTTCGGTGGCTGTTTGTGATTTCTCCAAGCAGTTTAGAATTTCAATTTTTGTTTGTAAAGAAATAACTTTTCGTAGTGGAGGTGCTTTGATCTTTTTTTCTGCCATGGTAGAAGCAGCAAAAGATCAAGCTTTGTTCACCCTCTCAAAAATTTCCCATTCTAACAACTGACAATATCAAAAGTGAGATTCCCCTTTTTCTGCACGCAACTGCGTAGCGATACATACACAAATACATACCCTCACGCATCAATAAAAAAAAAAAAAACGATATTTTGAAATTGTGTAAGATCGAGATTTTTTCTCGTGTTAAAAGGGAGAATGTAGCAAATTTACAATCTTGTTAGACCGAGTTCGCATTAAAAAGATTCGTGATAAGTAGAGCCAGGTGTAATGTATTTTTGTTATCTACTACAACTCTGTTAAAATCAAATCCCTACACGGAATATTGTCTACAGATTTCTGTGACACCCCAATAAAACTTATTTTGCTAATAGCCCTGCAGAGTATCCATTTCAACATACCACGAGTCCATTTTTGGAGTTTTGCATGAAAAACTTTTTTTATTATAGATAATATCGATTGAAAATTTATTATGGTGGCTTTTTCTGGAAGTATACTTCATGTAAACATCAAACTTACTGTTGGAGCAACGCTATCCTGCCATAGCCACATGGGGTCAAACATTTTCGTATTTGCACATACATATGACGAACGCATGCCGAAGAGAAACAAATATTCGGCATAGTTATGTTGCATTGGCACACTGTACAAAATATGACTTAGTCATTACTAAACGTAATGCTACTTTGATATTGAAAGATAGGCATAAAATATCGAGCACTGTAAAGCAGACACATGTATTCAAACTTTGGCTCCTCTCTTTTTGGATACCCATATTTTAGAGACTGTCAAATATACATACACAGAGACCGTTCGAAAATTGAGTTTTGTCGCGACGAAAGAAATCAAGCACGAATTGGTCAATCCGTGCTTATTCCAAGAACAATTTGCACTTTTTAGGAAAATTGTTCTCGAAGGAAGCACAAAAGGGCAGAATATAAGTATAGAAAAACTAAATACTTAAAAAAGAGCAAAAAATATTGAGAAATGTGCTCCATGCTCTCATCTGTTTGCTCTCCTTTTCGCATTGTTATTGTTTTTATGCAGAACCGACGCGCTGCGTGCGTCGATAATTAGTGAAAAGTCAGTTGGGGTTGCAATTCGAAAATGTGCACACATGGCGCAAGAAGAAGAGGATACAGAAAATTTAAACAAATTTTTAACAGAATCAGATTTAAAAAGTGTTTTTCCGTACTTAGAAGGTAAGTTTTGGGTTATGAGTGGTGTAAATGGTGTTACTAAATGTACCTTAAAAATAAAGTGAAGTGCATAAATTGGTTTTAGCAAATTTTATGTGTCAATTACATATAATTATATATATGTAAATTGTACATACATACATACATATGTACATCAAGCTTAAAAAAAGGTGTAAAAAAAGTGCTCTTATGATGCTTAATAAATGTGTATAAAAACTTTGAGCTTTGTTTATTAAAATAAATAAAAAAGCAACAATTATGCATTCATAACTACAATAAATATTCTTATCCAAAATCGGCTCACATACGTACATACATATAAGTGGGTGCATGTTTTTTTGTGTCATTTTTTTGACGAGATGACGCCGATTCATTTCACACACACAAATGTATCAAAGTGCCATTCATACATATGTGAGTCTAGCGGTGTACTGCTAATTTTGATTTGTGTGTGTTTTTTTTTTTTGTATTATTAATTTACAATCTATCAATAAAACAATAAGTAAGTTAGTTGAAAGTTCATAATATAACAGAAATAGCTGTACTCCAGTGAGAACAGCTATTATATTCAAAAATCTATAATTAAGAGTTTTTTTACAATATATACAAAATTTAATCTCTAAAAGGTAAATCTAACACATGATTTCTTTTAAGTCTTCGAGTTGTATCGCTATTATCTAGTAGGCCTATTGCCAAAACATTTAAATGATCATGTAGTCTCTCAACATACCTTGTGCTTATTCTACGTATTTCATCTTTAATGTATGGAATATTTAAATCTTTGTGAATTTGGTCATTAGCCACAAACCAGGGGGCGTCAACAATAAGTCTAAGCGTTTTGGACTGATATCGTTGAAGAATTTCTATATTTGATTGGCTTGCAGTTCCCCATAGTTGGATAGCATATGTCCACACATGTTTTAAAATGGCCTTGTAAAGCCGAACTTTGTTCTCCAAACTAAGCTGCTATTTTCTCCCAAGCAGCAATACATTTTTTTTGTTTTTATGTTGAGTTTCTTTGTCTTGCCTTTAATATGACTTTTCCAAGTTACTCTCCGATTTATATCGAGTCCAAGATAATTTGCGGAATCACTATGAGGAATTTGTGAATTATTTAAAAATACTGACGGACAGTCTCCTCTTCTCAGAGCAAATGTGACATGTTTCGACTTCTCAGTATTAACCTTTATTTTCCATTTCTTAAGCCATCGCTCTATTTCAACTATTTCATTTTGAATATCTTGAGATACTTCTGCCGCAGTGTCTTTAGATGCAATTATAGCTGTATCATCAGCATAAGTGGCTTCTTGAACATCACTGATAACAGGAAAATCGGCAGTGAATATTGTGTAAAGGACAGGTCCCAGAACACTGCCCTGTGGAACACCAGCATGGATACTATATAGTTTCGATGTTTTTCCTTCCATTTGAATATAAAAGTGTCGATTGCTTAGATACGATTTCAATAAGAGGAAAAATGGAGCAGGAAGCAGTTTTTTCATTTTATGTAACATGCCTGGATGCCAGACTCGGTCAAATGCTTGTTGTATATCAAGAAATACTGCCGCAGAATACAGTTTCTTCTCGAATCCACTTGTAATTATATCCACTATACGATGACAGTGCTCTGGAGTCCCATGACCTCTCCTAAACCCAAACTGATGTTCCGGTATTATATTGTATTCATCCAAAATTGGTAACAATCTACTCATAAGTATTCTTTCGAATACTTTGGAGAATGTCACCAGCAAGCTAATAGGACGGTAGGACGAGAGAATATTTTCAGGCTTGGTTGGTCTTGGAATCATTATCACCTCCGCACATTTCCATTGTGTAGGAAAGTGATCCAGCCTCAAAATCGCATTGTAAATTAGTGCTAAAAATTGAATACACTTTTGAGAGAGCATTTTCGTAACTCTTCCGTCTATTTTATCATAGCCTGGTGACCTTTTTTGATTCAGTTTTGCGAATTCTTCTTTGATTTCAGACACAGTAATTCTACGAATTGGCATGCACATTTGACAAGGTACATCCAGAAACTCTATTATTTCAGTATCTTCAGGCGCAAGATTTGAATTTGGTTGAAATGTTGAGTGTAAATGTTGTGCAAATGCCTCAACCTTAGCTTTGGCGGTTTTACACCATTCTCCATTATGATTACGCATAGCAACATTTCGTTTTGCAGGTCGTTTTAAATATTTGGTAGCTCTCCAAAGGCTGTATTCATAGTCTTTCGTGTTAGGATCCAGACTTTTGAAAAACTCTGCAGTTGCTTCATTTCTTACTTCGTGCAAGCGTTTTTTAAGTTGGAATGAGGCTGTATTGTACCTAGTTTTATCTGCTGGACATCTACTGGTTTGCCAATTTTTCCGGAGCTTTCGCTTATTATTTATAAGGTTCCTAAGCTCAGCTGATATAAAAACAGTATTTGCTATAGAACTTTTGGCTGGTGCAGTACACAACAGACCTGCTTCATGTATAATGTTTGTAAATGATTCCACAGCCGTATCCACTTCTAAACCAGTTTTGAGAGATATATTAGTATTTAGTTTCGCATCTATCCAATCTTGAAATGCTACAATATCTGTCCTAGATGTGACAATTTTATATTTATTTGATAGTGCAGGAAGAGCAGTGCCATATGTAATTATAATCGGCGAATGGTCTGAACTTAGGTCGTAGTTGTCCGAAATTTCCAGATGATGCCGTGGTATTCCAAAATAAACTGCAAAATCCAAAAGATCCGGTATTTTGCGGGGGTCTGATGGCCAATACGTTGGTTTTCCCGTAGACAGTGTTGAAAAATTATTGGTGTTTATGCATTTATATAGCTCCTTTCCTTTGGGATTTGCTAACCTTGATCCCCACCAAGGGTGTTTGGCATTATAATCTCCACCAACAATAAATTTACAACCAAGTTTTTTGAAAAAGTTACAGTAATCTTGTTCTTTAAAACAAAATCGTGGTGGATAATACACTGCACAAACTGTAATATCAAATGACATGCATTCAACATTAATGCAAGCAGCCTGTATAGCATTTTCTTTAACTATTTCCATGATATTATATTTAAGCCCTCTTTTAATTAATATTGCAGAGCCGCCATGAGCTCTATTATCTGGATGATTTGCTACTATTAGATCATATCCATGAATTTTAAAGTGTGTCCTGTTGGTAAAATGAGTTTCTGATACCAAGAGGATAACAATGTAATTAGATTTAAGGAAAAGTTTTACTTCTTCTGTGTGGTTGGAAAGCCCATTTGCATTCCATATATCAATTTGAAGATCTACTTGCATATTTTTGATATTAACAGAGATATCATGTTGAGGAGGTTGTTTGTTAATTCAAACTGTTTGGCTAATAAACCTTCGATTCTTTGGATAGGGTCTTCGTTATTTGAACTTCTGTTTTCTCGTAGTACTTGCGCATAAGATGGGTGGTTTCCGGTGGTATTAAACTCATTTGGTCTGTGCGAAGATGAAAAGCTATGCTCCTGAGGTGGTTTGCTTGAATGCTGACGAGAAGAATGGCTATTAGGCTATGCAACTAATTCTTGATAAATTTTGCATCCCTTGTAGCTAGCAGCGTGGTCTTGTAAACAGTTAACACATTTGGCAGGCAAATCCTTGTCTTTCTGACACTCTGAAGTAGGATGACACATTGAACACTTAACGCATCTAAATGTTTTTGTACAATACATCTTGGTATGTCCAAACTCTTGGCATCGAAAGCATTGTACAATGTCAGTTACTTTCCTGGGAGGCTCTACTTTAATTACTGCATTGCTTAGGTATTTCAGGTCATAAATTTCTGCATTGTTGTTGTTCGGTTCCAGATCAATAAAGAATATGTTCAATGGATGCTTGGTAATACGACTCCTAACATTGCTTATATTCCTTACGCAATGACCTAACTCTTCAATTTCATTTTTAATTGAGTCATTTGGTGTAGAAAAATGTAGATTTTTAACTACAACTCTAAAATAACGCTCTTGTTTTAACTGGTAAGTGTGAAACAAAACCTTATCTCTCTTAAGTGTTGTTATAAACTTTCAATAACTATCCACAAATTTAACCATAACGCGTATTTGACCGGTTCGTTGGGACTTATATGTAAAATCTTCTTTCGAAAGAGTTTTGGTAATATAATTTATCATACCATTTATGTCATTAACATTAGCCAGTATTATTGGCGGAGGCTTCGGAGTAGTATTTCGCTCAGTTGATTCCTCTTTGTTTTTTCCTATTTTCGCTTCAGCATTTTCAGTTTCCTCTTTATCCTCCTCCGTCTCCACACTGCCATCTCGAGTTCAGCAAAACGATTTGTGCTTTTAGATGTACTATGTGTTGGGTCTAACAGCAGTTTTTTCTTCGAAACGTTTGGCGAGCTGCAGATTGACCGTTTGTTTGTTTTTGTTGTCTCAATTCGTTGCCAATCCATAGCTGCTTCAATACCGCCGCCGCTACTCATGATGCTATTTTTAGCACAGATGCAGCAGGTGCAGGCGAACTGATAACGGAAGTTTGTTTTTATTTAGGTTGTTGTTGTTTCTTTTTTTTTTTTGCAAAAGAAATAGTAATGTGTATTGTGTAGTTTGATCGCAGACTACGTCTTTACACTTTCACAGTCCGATTGTAACTATTTGTGTGTGTGAAATGAAGCGGCGTCATCTCGTCAAAACAATGACACAAAAAAACATGCACGTACTTATATGTATGTACGTATGTGTGCCGATTTTGGATAACAATATTTTTTGTAATTATGAATGCATAATTGTTGCTTTTTCATTTATTTTAATAAACACAAACTGAATTTACGAAAATGTTATTGCACAAAGTTTTTGAACTCATTTATTAAGCAGCATAAGACCACTTTTTTGCACTATTTTTCAGACTATTGTATGTATGTTCATTTATATGTATTTATATATGTATATATATACTTACATATGTATATTAAGAAATTGCTAGAAGCAATTTATGAAAACGGAATGTTCTTCATACAAGAACGGAATGTTCTTAATACAACAATGGAATGTTCTTGATACAAGAACGAATAAATTTTACTGTGTAAAATTTGTTTAGCTGCAAATGTTACATACAGAAGCTTTCAGTACATGAAACAAGAGGACATAAAAGAAGCTATACCCCCTCTTGGACTTAGGATGGAGTTTCGAAAAAACTGTTGATATGGAAGAAAAACATGGTAAGCGTTTAAATGATCGATATAAGAGGCAACATTTTTAATGCAATAAATAAAATAATTTTAGTTTGGAGCGAACGATGAAACAATGTCAGTCCCATCGAAGGTTAATTCTTGGTTGGAAGAAAGTTTGTCGAAAACTGCTTCGTTCAACGGGAAGCACGTTCTAAACAAGGTAAGAAAGGTCACAGTTTGAATGTATTGTTGTGGATTCGATGCAAATTTTCATTCATTCATTTTTTTTAGACGTTGTATTCGTTACTTAAAGAAACATCCAAAGGAAGGAACATCCTGGCTTATGAGAACACGCATAAAACTTGAACAGACGAACTAAACTAGTTAGTCTGGTTAATGCAAAGGTATAGTAAACTTTGTTGGTATTTTAGGGATTTCTATTTTATTGGACGGGGTTCGCGTTGCAATGCCAGTGGCAAGCTGTACTCTAAGTACAAGAATAGACGAAACAAAAAGATGAAATTTAATTCATCTACAGTTTGCAGTCAAAATGAAACATTAAATGCGAATAATTTTATGACCGAATTTGATGAAGACCTCGCTGAAGCTGCGAACACTACTTTAAATCGAGATTGTGCAGATTGGGCGCAGGTTTGCCACGATTGGACAAAAACTTTTCAGCTTCGCCAAAAGGACTTGAAGCAGTTGAATAATTCGGAATTTTTAAAGTAATGGAGCATATTTGCACATGCTAAAGTTTCTGATTTGGTAAGAATCAGTTTAAAATAAGTACATACATAAATGTCATATTTTGGTTTTTGTTTTTTCTTATTAAATTTAAATCATTTTTAATTTGCAGATTGAAATTGATTTCAAAATTATGTATCCAAGCAAATAAAAATTGCTATTTGCAAAATGGGAAGCTTTTAAATCTAAAGTTTTTGCTTTTTATGAAAAAAATATAAGTAATCCTTTTTGTAAGCAGCTTCTCGCTTATATAAAAGTGGTAAGTAAATTTTTGTTTTTTTTTCATAGACACACAGGATTTACTATACACCATATTGCTCAACGCTGTGTTACCAAGTTCGCTTTAAGGATGAATTCGGGAAGAAAAACAAGAATCCCACATTAATCGATTCGCAAGAGAGTATGGTGCTAAGATTGACAACTTTAAATGACTATGGTATAAAAGTAAATGAGGTAATTAATAATTATTACTCCTCTGGATTGACTGTGCAGCCGTTCATTATTGTTGAAGGAATATCCGATTGCAGCATCACTGGGAATTTCATTTATTTTGATAATAACCTTTTAAAGTTAAGTCATACCTAGAAAGTCTTATTTGTTTTAAAATCATTAGAGTACCCGAAAGCTTGTCAGTCATCTTGGCTGTTTATACAAAAGTATTTTTTTGACATAACCACAACGTATGATTTTAAATCCTCAAGTGTAACATCTCTTATAAATTTTCTAAATTGTTGAATTGTGCTTAAAATGTATATATGTTACCGCTGCTTAAAATCTTTTTTAAAACTCAGTATATAAATATATTACCATACAAAGTTAATTGTTTGACAAACAAAGTAGTAATAAAAAAATTGATGAGCTTATGAGTCTACTACATCTTTATCCATTGAATAAGGGAAACTCATATGTTAGATTTCGTTCTTGTATTAAGACAAGTCGTTCTTGTATTAAGACAAGTCGTTCTTCTGTTAAGACAAGTCGTTCTTCTGTTAAGAACCAGACGTACTAATATTAAAACAATTCTATTCTTAATGCCAAGAACATCAAGACTTACTTCAAGAACAATCCTTTTACATTTCGGGAACAAAATGTACTTATATTGAGAAAATTCGTTGCTAAATTAAGAATGATTTGTTCTTAAAAAAAGTACGGAATGTTCTTATTATAAGTCCTAATGTTCTTAGAAATTTACCAAAATAAACTTGAATCAAGTTGATTTCCAACTTGAAAAACGTGAACATTGTTCTTGTAAGCGCTCTTGAAGAGCGACCACCGACTCAAAGTTTCGGTATTCATTTTTAAAAGTTTCCAAACGTTGCTCGTTCGTAGAAATTCACCATGATAAAAATGTAAACCTTGACTGTTGTCTGGACGTTGACAGATTCTAAAAAAAATTAAGGGTGCGTAGGTATTAAAATACAAAATTATTATATCCCTATTGAACCGTATACAAATGCACCACTCACTTTAAACTTTTAACGTAATATTATTGGGTGTACATCCTGTAGTGTATAGGCACAAAGGCTATATCTCCAATGCATTTATAATCCAAGCCGGCGACACAAGGCAGTGTTCTTCGTCCAACGCTCTACTTAATATACACTTCGGATATTCCCACAAATCGACGCCTGTCGTTTGCCGTCGATACTGCAATACCTAGTTTTTCCGATTACCAAACATGGCGTCAAGACAGGTTGGCAAACTGGCGGATAAAAGTGAGTGAACTGAAATGCAAAAAACGTAACTTTCACCCTAAACAGAGATACGTTTCCACCGGTTCTCCTAATACAATCAATAGTTCCACAGGTGAATGATGTGATATACCTTAGAGGCCATCTCGACAGACATGCGCAACTATGGGGAAACGTACGTAGAAATATTAGTATCATTCATGGAGCTCAGTCTAAAGTTTTATAAACAATTACTGGTGCTTCCTGGTACATTTGTGATGAAAATATTCACAAAAATAAAAATATCCCACTTGTTAAATCTGAAGTTACCAGCATCTAAAACAAATCTATACATATATAAATAAAGTCGCCTGCTTTTTATGTTGGTATGTTACCTCCAATCTCAAAAACTAATGTGGTGATTTTCAATTGGTTTCCACAAATAGAAAGGACGGTTCCCGAGGAAGGTTTAGGTATATGTATATACAAGTATATATTCGATTTCGGTACATATATTTAATGATAAATTAAATGCTATTTGTCGATTAAGTTGGGCGCTTCATTGAACAGCTGATGCATCATAAAAATGCAGGAGACACAAAAAAAAGCCACTTGGTGTAGCTAATTTTAATATTAATATATACATAATTAAATTGAAGACGTATCCCGGTTATGTCTCTATGTTATCTCCAATTTCAGAATCTACCGCGGGAATTTATTTTCACAAATAGATAGACAGGTTCCCGGAGAACGCTTACGTATAGTTATATTTTGGGCGGTACAAGTGTATTTTAGGAGGTACCACGCCCGCTATATTAGAGAAAAGCCAAATTCGTTATATCTCAGCAACTATTTGACGCAGATGGATGATGCAAAGGACAACGGGACAAATAAGGTACAGAATTGACGAATTCTGCTATATAGTACTGGTAGATATAATATCCACTAAAAACAAAAGCGTTGCCTCGCCCTTATATAAAATGTTAGCTAAATTCATTATCTCGCATCATATATTCGACGCAGATGAATGACATTCCGTACATACATATAATAATATGGACGGACAAAGGAAAAGCTTAACATCGTCCGCGTACATTATTATTTTCGCATTGAGAATGACAGATGGGAGGTCGCTTAGAAACAGAAAGCATAATGATGGGCTCAAATGACTACCTTGTGAAATGCCAGAAGCAACGTTGAACATTTTATAAGTTTCTGATCTAAAAATTATACATTGTTTCCGCGCACAAAAATAAGATTTTATCCATTGAATAAAATTTAAGGGAAACACGATTTTATATAACTTAAAAAGCAATATTTTATGATTAACACTGTCAAATGCTTTACTAGAATTTGGATAAATTACGCCGGTCTGCTGGCCATCAGAAAAAGCACTAATCGATCTCGAAGTAAATTCCAAATACTCTCTATATGAAGCGTATAGAAATTTAAGTATGTTTGTATTTACTTACAGTTCAATTAATTAGTTTATGCCAGGGATCGCAAATAAGAATTATGAGTCGGAAACAAATCCATTCCTAAAAATTTTTATGCTTTAAATTATTTTTAACTTTTATTTTTAATTTTTAAAATAAAAATTGAAAATGAAACTTATTTTTCAATTTTTATTTTAAAAACTGCAAACAAAAATAGAATTGAAATATATTTTGATCGGGAGGGCCCATTTCATAAATCGGCCTATATACAGGGTGTCTCAAAAAAAAGTTCACTTTTAAAAAATCGATAAAAAAAGTAAGTAGTTTATTGAAAAAAGGTTTATTACATATTAAAATACACACTTTGGAAATTTATTTCTTAAAAATGATATTGTCCAAATGTAAACCGTTGTGTTCACGGCATTCATTTAATCGAGCACTAAAATTTCCTATGACGACTCGGCAGGTATTCTCAGTGATGGCTGCCATTTCGTGACGGATATTTCCTTTTAATTGTGCCAGGGAAGTCGGTTTGTTGCCGTAAACTTTCGATTTGTCGTAACCCCACAAGAAAAAGTCCATAGGGGTTAAATCGGGACTTCGTAGAGGCCAATTTATGTTACCTCTCTTGGAGATCAATTTGCCAGGAATAATTTCATGAACTAGTGGACGTGTGTGAAGTTGCTATAAATGCGGAACAATGATGATCTATGCACGTTTAAAGCAACAGAACGCTTCCGAATCGAAACGTCCGGGTTGTCACGAACAGACTGAGTAACACTCTCTACGTTTTCGAACGTTCTCGAAGACCTTGGACACCCGGCTACAGTCGCTGAATTACCGTTTTTGTAAAACTCACGTACGCACAACGCACGAAGAAAGCCCCTAAAGTATATATCTTCGTGATCTGCGCGACAAGACGTGTCGATCTGTCCGAGAGAATTCTCAGTCTAGAGAAGACTTAGATCAACTAAACTAGCGAAATAGAACCAATTTGCTATAATTTTATAGTATGCCTTGATTTGCAACAAAAAATGTTATATGTTTGTGGGAAGTAAAATTGGGAGGCATATCAAAAATATCTCGTGTACAGGCTATATTATACGAAGGACGAAGAAAGGATGGTTGACATAGTTATGGAAAATAGTTGTATTACTCTCATTATAAATAGTCAACAAAAAAGGATCGTATAGTAATTATATATTTCAACCGTGGAATAAATCCAAAAATTAATATAACATAAAAAGTTTAAAGTGAGAGACACTCGCCGTTTGATGTTTACGTAAAGTATGCTTCCACAAGAAGAAACCATATGAAGTTTTCGGTTGATATTAACTATAATAGTTCGCACATGTTCGTCGACAGACAAGAAATATCCTGGCAGGCAGGGATGTAGTTGAAGCTCTCAGATTCCCAGCAACCGGGGCATAGACGGTAGTGAAATGGCGGATATTAAAGCAAGAGAAGGTGTCGGTCTACCGCGAGAAGTAACGACAGCCGCACGAATCTCTCTACAGACGGTATGTAGCAAATTGGAAGAGGAAGCCTGGACTAAAACTGGATAGAGATGGAAGAACACGTCCAACTGTACAATATCAAAGATAATGTGCAAAGAACGAAACAAACAGTTCTCACACATCCTGCTGCAGTTCAAGAGGAGTGACTGCAGATTTTTGGTAGGCATTCTAACAGGCCATTTTCTAGCAGCCGCACGTGCGAAAAAGCTAGGAATAACCAACATGGACGGTTGTAGGCAATGCTAGGAAATGGGATTCATGGAAATTGTGGAACACCTCATCTGCAGCTGTCCAGCAATCTAAAAATCAAGATTAAAATACCTTCACACCATCGCATTCGCGAACCTGGAAGAGATGGATAGAATGAGTCCTAGCATGCTATTACTCTTCGCAAAACTCGCCATAAATTCTACAGGACTCTAATAGCTCCTGAACGACCTCCATCATCATGTGACCTCTATCAAGGGGTCAGCCAGCGTAACCTAACCTAATTGTAATTAACTTCTTCATGCAAAACGCCAAAAGTTGGTAGTGCGTTTGTATGAAAGGTACGCCTAAAATTGTCAAATTTCAGCTAAATATCATAAAAATATATTTAAAACGACAAGCAAATGTTAAATTCGGTTGAATCGAAGCTCTAATACCATTCACACAAATTTCAATTCAATTCAGTTGTTCGTAATTGCCAGGAGAAGGTTTTTATGAAAGAAAAGTTTAGGAAATGTTCCTTTAATTATGCTGTTTTTCATTATACAGCTGTATTTTCTATATTTTCCTCCCCGGGTCTAAAAAGCAATCGTCAAAATATTCTGTCAACTTATCGGCAATTGTACCTCTTTTACCTCCTCAGAATAGTGCTTGAATAGGAGTCATTCCTATTGACCTAATAACTGAATTATTGGGAGCAAACTCAATTTTTTCCAACAGCTGAACCCAATCACCATAGTCTACTGGGTCACTTAATTTGGCTAACATACCAGTCAGGCTCATGTTTACTCTTTCGACTTGACCATTCGCCTGTGGTGAATGCACGGCTACCTTTATATGATCTATGTTTCTATCATTCAAAAATGTCTCAAAATCTATTGCTGTAAAACACGTTCCTCTATTAGTTATACATCTGCTCGGTCTGCTATAATAATTACAGTATTTTTATAGAGCTGCTGTAACTTCCTTGGTACTAGTACTTGCAACTGAATAAAGTTTGACGAATTTAGTAAATGCATCAATGACAACTAGTGTCCTCTTTGACCTTAGTGATGGCAATGGCTCAAGTGATCTAAATGAATTGTATGAAAAGGCTGCGAATTTTTTATAATAAATATATGCATTTCTCACATTTGGATGTGGGGGTGCAGAGTACATTATGCACCTTAAACAATTAATTTATTAATTTTCAGATCTGCAAACCAGTAATACTCTTTCAATTTCTGGTAACATTTGTCCACTCCTTGCTGCCCTAATTGCTAATGAATTTTCCTAATGATTTCTTTCTCAAATTCTTCTGGTACCCATAATCGTCGTCCGTCGTTTTCTTTCTTGAAAATAACTCCATTTTCCATTATATAACTGTCCATGTCATCAATTTCCAGCTTCGACTTCATCGCTACGATATTTTAATCTCTTGACTGCATTATTTGCATTTGAAAATCTATGTCCTCAGTTTCTATTACACCTAATACATTATTCAAATCATAGTTTTCTAGTTCTAATGCCCATCTAGCGATTCTGCTGTTAACAGTTTACTTTTTGAGTGTCATTGCTGACGAATTACAGTCTCTTATAATTTTGAACCTCATACCTTCCACATACACTCTAAACCGCTTTAAATCATAGATAATTGCAATTTTTTTCAACTCAAAGCTGTGATATCTACTTTCACTTCTGAAATCCTTTTCGAAAAATACGCTGCCGGGTGAAATTGGTTATCGTCTTATTTTTGCATTAGAAAGGCTCCAAAACATATTGCACTAGCATTGCAATGAAGTTCAGTTTCTCTTGTATTCCCGAATACTCGTACATAATACTGAGTCAGATATTAAATGATTTCTTCGCATCTTTTTTGAGAAGATCATACAATGGGCGAGCTATTATTGAAAACGATTTGACAAATTTTCTGAAATATGAACGTGATAAATGATTGCAACTCTCTTTGAGATCTAGGATTTAAATATTTTCTTATTGCCTTTGTGTGATCATCTGATGGTTTAATATCTTCTGAACTTATTTTGTATTCCAAATACTCGATTGCACTGTAACCCAACTTACATTTAATATGCTTAATTTCAAGTCCATTTTTTGTGATTTGTTGCATCACATCCCACTATTTTCACATTTTCCTCTACAGTTTTCGTTGCTATAATAATATCATCCATATAAACTACTATTTCGTTATCCTCTATTAACATTCTTAAAACTTTAGTGATAAATCTTTGAAATGCTACAGGACCATTCTTCAATCGAAATGGCATTTTTTTGAATTCATACTGGTCAGTTGGTACCACAAATGCTGTATAGTGAATGGCTTCCTCACCCATATTGATCTGATGGAACCCCGACTTAAGATCCATGTCCGTAAAATCTTTGTTTCCTTCTAAATATTCCAAACAATCTGCTATAAGTGGCAGGGGGTAATTATCTATTAAACTCATTTTATTCAAGTCTCTGTAATCTATGCACATTCTTGTTTCTCCAGATTTCTTTTTCGTAAGTACTATAGGTGACGCATATGAAGATTCACTATGCCGAATTATTCCCTTATGCAATAGTTCGTTTATAATACGGTTAACTTCGTTCTTCGTTCGTTGAGCCTGCTACGGATGTGGAAGTTCTCAGCACCGTGTGTTAGACTGCCAAAAAAGGAAGACCGTCAAACGATCGATAAGCAACGAATTTGTAAGATTAATAAATAAAAAAAACCTATTATTTTAGAATGCCTCATAGACTTTGGAAGCCCGGTTAGTTCTATCAAAGTGTCTTACTTGAAGGAAAATTTTGAAAATTTTGATTTAAAAAACTGTAATTGCGAAAATTAGAACAACATTAATTATTTTGGTTTGAATAAGAGTAAACTGAAAGTATTTGGAAAATTAAACAGTTATTTTTTCATTAAAAACAAACGATTTGACTTTGATTTACTAATTGTTGTGAACGAGTCAATCATCTATGAAGTAGTATTAGGTAGAAATTTTATGTATACTTGTAAATACAAAATTACGTGTGATTATTTAGCGAACACTAAAACAAATTAACAGAAAAACTACAATCTACAAGAAAATTCTCAAACTGATTATAAAAAGTATAGTAGCCCACATTAAAATGCACAAATGATAATTATCCTAAAATAGAATGTACAAATCTCGATTGTTCAGAGGAAAATTATATAAAAGATGAATCATTCAATATTTTTGCCATAGAATATACAGATCCAAATGAAAAGTTTGATGACCAAGTAGGAAAAAATGTTAGCCATGATATAATTAAACGGCTTAAATAAATATTTGAAAAATATTACCAAACAACCGAACGGCCTATAGTTCCTGCAACGAAATGTGAAATGAAATTAAATTTAGAGACTCCAAAACCATTTAATTGTCAAATCTTGTTAGACGAATATTTAGAAAAAGGTTATATGCAAGCAAGCGAGTCCGACTATGTGACGCCAATTGTGTTAGTCAAAAAGAAAACTGGAGATCTAGGTATGTGCGTAGAATATAGAACACTCAACAAAAGCACGTTAAAGGATCACTATCCGATACCATTGATCGATGATTTAATAGACAAGCATCAAGGAAAAAATTTATTTACTAAACTTGATCTCAAAAATGGGTTTTTTATGTTTATTAGATTCCGATTAGAGAATATGAATGGTTACGTATGCCTTTTGGGCTCCGTAATGCCCCTTCAGTGTTTTAAAGATTCGTAAACAAGGTGTTTGCAGACATGGTTAGAGAAGACATGGTCATTATTTATCTTGACGACATAATGATAACAAAAAATGATAGCAATAAACATATAGAAATATTGAAAGAAGTATTCAAACGATTAGTGGCAAATAGGCTAGAGCTAAGATTAGACAAATGTGAGTTCCTTCAATCTGAAACTAGGTATTTAGGATATAAAATATCAGGTCAAGGAATTAGACCGGACGACAATGGCATACAAGGGGTCAAAGATTTTCCGGTACCATCCAAAGTACATGAAGTTCAGAGCTTTTTAGTACTATTATCTTACTTCCGAAGGTTCGTGAAAGATTTTTCAACAATAGCCAAGCCACTGTATGATTTAGTAAAACCGGAAAAAGTTTTTAGCTTTGGGAAAACCGAACTAAGATGCTTTGAAATGTTAAAGCAAAAATTATTAGAATCCCCTATATTAGCTCTATACAACCCAAATGATAGCACAGAACTACATTGGTTTTGGTGCAATCCTTATGCAGAAGAAAAAAGATGGAAAGTTACACCTAACTTTCTATTTTTCAAAACGGACAAGTGAAGTTGAATCGAAATATCCCAGTTTCGAGTTGGAAATTCTAGCTATAATATATGCACTGCAAAGATTTAGAATCTGTCTGCACGGTATAAAATTCAAAATAGTAACAGATTGTAATTCCTTAACGATGACACTCAACAAAAAAGATTTGAACCCAAGAATTGCCCGCTGGGCATTAGAGTTACAAAATTACAACTACGATTTAGAACATAGGTCAGGAAATCGAATGCAGCATGTGTACGCGTTAAGATACGGTGTGATTTATAGAAAAAAGAAAGGTGGTTCGCTTGTATTTTGTGTACCGGAAGAAATGGAAAGCCACAAATACCATGATGAACTAGGACATATAGGAATAGACAAAATGACAGATATAATATCCAAAAGCTATTGGGTTAAAAAGATTAGAGTCAAAGCAGGAGAACATATAAAAAATTGCCTCAAGTGTATAGCATATTCAGACAAACACGGAAAAAGCGAAGGACTTTTACATAGCATACCGAAGGGGTCACTTCCCTTTGAAGTTGTTCACATAGACCACTATGGTCCCGTTGATAAAACTAGATGGAAAAAACATATCTTTGTAGTGATAAATTTGTAAGGCTTTATACAACAAAAACGACTAACACAAAAGTAGTAGTTATAGCATTGAAAGACTATTTTCGAGATTATAGCAGACCAAAAATGATAGTATCGGATAGAGGTAGCTCATACACTTCAAAAGAGTTTGAAGAGTTTTTAAAACAAAATGAGGTTAAACACGTAAAGATAGCAACACGATCGTTTCAAGCAAATGGGCAGGTAGAACGAATAAATAGGAGTATGGGCCGTTGCACCTATTAAACCTTGGCTTAATAAAAAATGATAAAAGAAATGAAATATATAATTAACCAATAAAAATCTGTTAAAAATAAAATAAACTAAAGAAAGAGAATTAAAAATGAGTATTACATGAAATATAAAATATTAAGTACAAATTTTAAGAAAACACAAAATGTACATATAAGTAATTTTTGATAAAAGATAATGAGAGACTGTAAAATGGTGTATATATAATACAAAAAAATTAATTAATATACTAAAGCATAAAATTTAGAAAGAAAAAAAAAACCAAAAAACAAATTTATAGATATAAGTAACTTTGTAAAAATGATAGCTGTATACATATAGGTAAAATGTAATATTTGAAAAACACAGAGATCAGGAGCTCTCAAAGTCAGGATGGCCGATTGTAGTAGTATTTATGGTATCACCCTGTATGTATACTAAGATCACTAACCATATAACGTAAAGATAAACCCAATCCTATACGAATACGACACTACAAATTTCTTATGCGACAGGTCCCATGCTCTCACGATTGGGAAAGAAAGAGAGCAATTGCTTACTCAGCGAGCATTGCTAGACCCAGAGAGAGTCGTGTGTGTTCGGATTTGTATTCGTCACATCACATGCATACGTACGTACATATACTATGTATGTATGCATGTTTGTTTATTTATTTTCTTTACATGCGCTGGTCGGTCGCCGCTAACGCATTTTGTTTTCATTTCTTTAGCAAGAGTATGTATGTATGTATGCATTTAACAGGCTTGTTTGGACATTTATTTAATTATTAGCATCAGCGACTGGAAATAATGATAATAATAATAATTCAATATTTAGTTAAAAAATCATTATGGAATGATTTCTGGGAGAACAAATGGACCATTATTCAATATTTATATTTATTGAAATAAAAGCAATTATATTTATTTTTGATTTTTAATTTAAGAAACCAAAATAAAAATTAGACAACGATTTTTAAATTGATATAATTTTTTTTTTTTAGTTGGACTTTGATTCCACTGTCATAATATACCAATAATAATTGGTTTATCATACGACATAAATTTTCGACAAAAGTTGTTAAGCTAATTTATCGCTGCATAAAATAAATGCTTTTAAAAGGTATGACTTTTTAACAAGTTCTTTGATCATATATGTATGTACATACATGTGCTTACATTGAGCAGGACCTGTAATGGACATGTGATGTGACGAATACAAATCCGAACACACACCACTCTCTCTGGGACCAGCAATGCTCGCTGAGTCAGCAATTGCTCTCTTTCTTTCAGAATCGTGAGAGCATGGGACCTGTCATTTACACTTTCACAATATTTTATATCTTCTATTATCTTTTGATCATATGTTTCCTCTCTTATTTCTTTGAATTTATTAGCCCAATCTTTTGGAAATCTTGGATCTATATCTACCAGCTCTTTTAATTCTTCAATACTAGCTATGTTCGCCAAAGCCTCATACATCAATTCATCACTATTGCCCCTTTCTTCAATTTTTTCAATTCGTCTCTCTTTTACTTCATTTAAATTTAAACTGACTTCTACAATATCACAATTTCGTAATGTCTCATTGTCATTGGGTTACAGTACTTTCTTGCGTACACAATATATTTTTAAAACTATACAAAAAATCTCTGCCCAACAACAATTCACATTGCAGTAATTCATCTCTTAAAACAAAAGGTTTAATTTTCGATACGTTTTCTTAAATGTAATTTTTGTCGCTATTTTTCCCATTGTGACAATAATTGTTTTTCCAATTCTTTTCAACTTCCTTCTATTTCTGTTTAACAGCACTTCTTTTGTGACTAACGACTGCTTTATCAAGCTAATTGGGCTACCGGTATCAAAAAGCGCACTAATTAGTTGTGGATTTTTACAGTCGTTAACGAAATCAAACCTCACCATTGGTTTAAAATCAACTTCTTTCCAAATCGGACCTCGTTCTTTTTGGCAGAAAAGCGTTGTTTTCGCCGAACACTCCTTAACCTGATGTCCAAGTCTCCGCGCTTAAAGCAAGAGTTTCTCAAACGAGTTGGTTTCTGGCACTTCTTGGCAAAATGCCCGAAAATTGAGCAGTTGTAACATATTACTACTTTCATCTCCTTATTGTTGATCATCTTGTGTTATTCTTCGGTTTTACTACAAATTTTCTCATACCGCAAGAAGTTTTCCTTCAGCTGCTGTAGGGTTGTCACCCCCTTGAACTTTTTCGCCGTTATTGGGTTGCCGCTGATTCCATCAACAATATATTCAACTAGTTCCTCCTCCATAATTGTCGTTTTCCGAGTTATTTAATGCATATTCATTACGTAATTGAGTAGCGATTCCTCGCCTTTGCGCCATTTACGAGACTCCAACTTTTTCAATGTGACTTTTGGTCCTACTGGCTTGTCAAACTCTTTCATTAAATCGTTCAATTGTTTCCATGAATATGCATTATTTGATCGCATCCGAATTTGTGCATTGACTCTCATTAACTTTCGAAATCAGTCAGCCACTGGTCGACAGTTATTTCGTCCTCACCCGAAAATATTTTCATAGCGACTTTAATGTCACTTATTTGCATCTGTTTGTTTCCAGTTTCAATCTTTAACTGGTTTATTTCTTGTTGAAGTTTAAGAATACGTAATTGTTCAACATTTTCCAGCCTTGTTCGGCTTCACTTTCGAAAGGGTTCTGTTCTTGGTTATGTGTGCTTGTCTGGGAAAGTATTTGTTGTTGTGCGTTCACGGCTCTGGTAACACTCTGCGACTGTTGCATGCAGTAATATTTTCCGAATATTTTCCCAAATTTTTGTCTGGTTGACGTTGTTCATTTGCACCGCTCGTTTCATATACTTCCAAAAGCTCATATTCTTGTGAAATCGTAGCTGTTTTGTGAAATTGTAGGTTGTTTTAATTGCGACTTGGTGGGTCTTATGTCTGCCACACCTGACACATTCATGTTGGTTTGCTTGATAAAATCCTTTTTATTTCTCCTTAATCGCGCTATCACACTTCATTCCCCATCTTAGGTCGTACAAGAAAGGCGTCATCCTCGTCAGTGTTTCCTTATTCTACTTTCTTATGTACGTTTTAATTAAACCATCCTTATAACTAAATTACTCGTATAACACAATACTTAATTTTACTGTATTATATATATATATATATATATATATATATATATATATATATATATATATATATATATATATATATATATATATATATATATATATATATATATATATATATATATATATATATATATATATATATATATATATATATATATATATATATATATATATATATATATATATCCACTTGGTGTGGTTATATATATATATATATATATATATATATATATATATATATATATATATATATATATATATATATATATATATATATATATATATATATATATATATATATATATATATATATATATATATATATATATATATATATATATATATATATATAGGGATATTGGGCGACGTGGGGGACATATCACCATCTCCATCATCATTTGTTTGATGTATACGTGTTTTTTTGTTATAATTGGAGCGTTGACAATGGCGCGTACAAAAACAATATTTCGAGTTTGGTCTATATCCAATTCATGCAAAAATATGGTTCTATGAATACTTTTTACATCTTTCTTACAAGTTCGTCATCAAAAGGTGGCAGGTTAGAGCTAAAATTAAATGTATTGGAAAGAAAGCAGAAAATTCAAACGGAATTTCGTGAAAAAATGGCTTTAATAGTAGACAAGCCCAGAGATGGAGGTAACAATTTTTTTTCTAATCCAAGATTGGCTTCAGAAATTACATGAGTTAATGAAAATCTGATCCATTGTTGTGTCACTGTACTTCAAGCTATGGCATCGGGGTACAAAATTAATGTGGACAAGTTTAATGAATATGCCCTCGATACTGCCAAGGAACTGATCAAAGAGTATCCATGGTACTATTTGCCGGCTACAATCCATTAGTTGTTAATTCATGGATCTGCTCTGATACAGCATGCGATAGTATGAATTGGAGAGCTTTCGGAGGAAGCTGCCGAGTCAAACAATAAAGAAATAAAGAAATGTAGAAATAAATAAATAAATATCTATATGTATATATATATATATATATATATATATATATATATATATATATATATATATATATATATATATATATATATATATATATATATATATATATATATATATATATATATATATATATATATATATATATATATATATATATATATATATATATATATATATATATATATATATATATATATATATATATATATATATATATATATATATATATATATATATATATATATATATTATATATATATATATATATATATATATATATATATATATATATATATATATATATATATATATATATATATATATATATATATATATATATATATATAATATATATATATATATATATATATATATATATATATATATATATATATATATATATATATATATATATATATATATATATATATATATACATATACATATTTATTTATTTATTTATCCGAAAGCTCTCCAATTCATATATATATATAGTATACTTTGTAAAAAGCAAAATTTTGAGGCAAATTAAGGCCTACTATGAAAAACAATATGGCGTGAACTAATAATATAGTCCAGCACATCGACTATACTCACATAGTGGGAAAACAAAAATAGTTGAAGTATATACATATAACTGTCTAACGATTTAAAAAGGCAGGTTGAAAGGTATAAAAGCTAACGTTCCACCGAAGTTAACGTTTCTTCCTGTTTTTGGCTTCACAAAAAGTATTTGTATTAGGTTCGTTGAAATGTGAAAATGTATATAAAATAGACCCATAAAGTACATATACTTGTGATGATCGCCTAGTGATCAATCGATCTAGTCATATCCGTTCGTCCGTGCGTCGGTCATTACTACAAATATTTCTACCTAGTAATATAACTTGTAGTAAGCATACTATGAAAAAATACGGTACGTATTGACCATAATATACTCGAACTCCTCGACTATTTCTCTTATATGATTTTTATAATACTATATTTTTATATTTAAATTTAATTTCTAACATATTTTTATTTTCTACCCACCAGTTAGATTAAATAGATTAGAAATACTGCAACGAGATTTAGTGAAATACCTTGGAGGACATCTTGAGGACAGACTGACATGGAAGGTGCATATCACAGCGAAACAAATGCAGCTTAATTAAAAAAATAAAAGAAATAAACTGGCTTATTGGAAGAAATTCATAACTCAGTTTAGAGAATAAGGTTCGTCTGAACAAGGTAGTTCTAGTACTTGCTCGCCTTCATATTTTCAATTTATGGTGCACAAAAAAGGGTACCAACGCAGAAAATTTACAACATAATATTGAGAATAACCTGAATTGACCGAACTTATGAAGTCTATTGGCTACATATGTTAAAAAAATGTTTGCTTTTTGGACTCGTTACGATCGTAAAAAATCTTCAGTTCTCCAATATCAATGTGATTGACTAAATGAAAAGGAATCAATTTTATTAAAATGCACTCATAATATATCTCAGCAAACTTTATTTTGCGAATACAAGCAAAAGTTTTCCAATAATGATTTGGAGGACAAGAGCTTATTTGTTACATCCTACATACCTCTCCAATTAATTTCAAACAGTGACCATAAAAAAATTTGGAGAAACCCTTGGCCTTCGTCAACACGTTACTGCAGGCCAGTTCGATTTCAGTTCAAAAAAAGAGACAACCAAACTATCAATCGAAGAGGAAATATATTTAAAAATAAACCTTCTAAAGCCTACAGAACTATTTATTTATAATAGAAAGATTTACGTTGAGCATAGTTTACAACTGACTATGGTGGATGGAAAAGTATGCAACGCCTTAAGTGAGTCATCCTCTGCCAAAGGTTACATATGTGGTCACATCCAACAGACATGAATAAATTGGCCAAATGTTTAAAAAAAGGCGTAAAAAAACAATATTTCGAATTTGGTCTATATCCAATTCATGGAAAAATATAGTTCTTTGAATACTTTTTACATCTTTCTTACGTCTTACGTGATGACGAACTTTCTTACGTTAGTTCGTCATCAAAATGTGGCAGGTTAAAGCTAAAATTAAAAGTATTGGAAAGAAAGCAGAAAATTCAAACGGAAAATCGTGAAAAAATGGGTTTCATAGTAGACAATGAATATGCCCTCGATACTGCCAAGGAACTGATCAAAGAGTATCCATGGATCTGCTGTGATAGTATGAATTGGAGAGCTTTCGGTGGAAGCTGCCGAGTCAAACAATAAAGAAATAAAAAAATGTAGACTTAATCACAGCCGGAAAATGTCACGCATTATAACAAACACCGACATATTGAATTCACTCATTTTACGGTCTGACCAATTTAAAACCGGACAGAGAAAGCTTGGAAAAAAGGATAAGTCAACGTTACTTGAATCTGTATATGGCTTATTAGAGGAGACATTATAAATTTGTGTAATAATAATTATTGCTCTTGTGCAAATTTTAAAGTATTAAAATAGTTTATAATTTGCTTGTTTCCTTTATTTGATAAATTTTGTTTATTGGCTATGGTTATAGGTGGGGTTTGGGGGTTGGGTGCGTACGGTGTGACATTTTTAAAATATTTTTTAAGAGCCTTGCTGAAAATTTCAGCACTCTACTAGCATTAGAAGTATTTTTGGACGCGCCTACATACAAGAGGAACCACAGTACAGTGTTATCAGTCAAAAACTCTTCGAGCCATTGTCAACGCTCCGTGTTTTGTGTAAAACGTTGAAATTCACAAATTCCCAATATTAAAAATTCCCAATATTATAGATGAAATAGGCTTGTTTAGTAGTTGGTATATAAACCGACTGCACGACCATGATAATAGTTTAGCAACAAATCTATTAGATAACAGTGAGACTTATAGAATTCTAAAAAGATTCCATGTTCTTGATCTCCCAGATAGGTATAATTAGAAGAAGTAAGTAATAATTTTATTTTTAATTGAGCATTAAATAGCATAGAAAAAACGTGATTTTTAGCGATCTATAGCAATATTGTAGGCATTGTGTTCATGACATCAAAAACTTTTTTTACATGATCTGCGCGTGAATCAGACGAAAGTTATATCTTTATAGACTCGACTTTCATGCTGATCACGAATATATACACTGTATGTGGTGTGAACCGCCTTCTCCTACCTGTTACATACTTTTGCACAAATTTACTAAATCCTTGGCCGTATACAAATTTATTTATCATATTATTTGCATTTTTTCAACAAGGGCGCATTTCATCACAATTTAAGACTTAAGAATATGATCAAATTTTTACCTGATTTTGCTGGTTTTGTTCTGCCATGGCTTTTTCTTTTGCTTGGCGCTTGCACTTATACCTGTGGTTTTGAAACCATATTTTCACCTGTAATAATTAAAGAGTTTTTGTTAGTTAAGACATAACAATATAGTAATAAAACTAAGTTTTCCAACTTAAATCTATGTTTAGCACGTCGACCTGTCAATGTTTTGCTTATGCATAGTGCATGAACAAGATCGCACGATTTAAAACAAGTGTAAATATTTAAATTGACCTTATGAATCTCTAAAGTCGTACATGCCAAACTAACACAAACATATTTTACGTTTGTTTCGGACCAACTCTTCGTCCTTTACACTTAAGAAAAATTATATTTTGTCTAAAAAAGTGTCATTATTTTGCCAAGGCAAAGTAAAATGCGAAAGACGCTTTTAACTATTTTTTTTTTCGGAAATTATGTATGCTTTTGTAGAAATATTTTCGTTTTATTTCTTAACGGACGTTTCCTTTATATCTAAAAACACAAACTGTTAATGACATTTACTAAAATGACTGCAAATACTATATTTTTTTTGCAGTTAGCACTTTAGTACGTATTAGAGTGCTGCATGACTAAATTCATTGAAGCTGCTTTATGAATATTCATTCATTTAACAAGTATTGGTGATGTCGAGCTGACTTTGAAGCCGCATGTGGGAGACGTCGGGGGCCAGGAATACCAGCATACGTAGCTGCCAGTAACTTGCCTTCCACGACAATCGTCATGTCGGATGTATAGAGCGTATAAAGGACGGGTCCCAGAACGTTTTCCTGTGGAACTCCGGCTCGGACATCTTTTATTTGGGATCTTTCTTCCCCACACCTGACAATGATGTTCCTGAGCTCAATATAGGGTGGTAGTACGGTGCTGATAGAGTTGAATTGAGCTCGTGAAGCAGGCCAGTAGGCTTGCTTTACGTCCAGTAAAACGGCCGACCACAAAACCGTTTTTTCGATGTTGATAGAGTTAAAAAAACTGTCTTAAACTATACATCCTACAATAGTTTTCAATACGTCGTTGGAAAGAGAAAAGTAAAAATTGAGGGAGCTACATGTAAATATATATTGATTTTTTCAGTTTTTTGCGAATTTACCGTACTTTGAACGAAATTAATTTTGAGCTAAATTGGTACAAAACTATTTATTTTTGATACGCAGTTTCAAAAAACATTTAATTTTGCGTCTCCTGCATCTTATTTTATTAAAATCGAGTAATATTTGAGTTATTCAACTTTTTAGGAAATAAGCCATTTGCTCATATCTTAGTTCTTATGTCATTATTGTTTGAATTTGTAACTAACAGTGAAATGAGAGAATGGAGCTTTTGTATGATGAATTGAATTGATGAATTGAATTGAGCAGTTATTGAAAGCAAAGAGAGAACAACTTAAAAAAAAAAACTTTGGGAATAAGCATTGAATCGTGAAATTTTAATTTAAAATGTGTGATAAGCGAAATAAATTTTGGTATGTGTTTGGACTCAGCTTGTCTGAGTGCATAAAAATAGAAATGTAGCCGAATTTTAATTTTCTATGACCAGCCGAATGTGGTCTGCTTTAATTCACTTCTATTTTCCAACTAACTTTTAAATTGTTACAATAATTATGATTAGCCTATGATTGCAACAACAAAATATTAATCTCTCACTCTCTTTAAGAGTAGGAAGCAAATATGAAGTTGAGATGTGCAATGACAATGAGTTTTATAATGAGATAAAGATAATTCAATAGTAATTTAACATGTCTTAGTTTTAACTTATAAATTAATTGATCTCCTCCGACATACTCCGCCCGTTGAAAGGACCCTAGTAGCTTTCAATTACTAGTTTCTATTGGAAGTGGCGCGATCTTTCGTATTGGTCGACGCAGCATGCCCTTTGAGTTTTTTATGTCGACAACACGAACTTGTCCGTCTGCTCTTGCATAAGTATTTGTAATGCGACCTAGGAGCCACTGCTGAGAGGGTGTGCTGTCATCATGGATGATTACAAGTTGACCCAGGTACTATGTTAGATTCTGTGGTAAGCCATTTGGAGCGCGATTGCAATGTGTGAAGATAGTCACGCCTCCAGAGGTCCCAGAGTCGCTGCTTTAAGTAAGTAATTCGTTGCCAACGCGTCAGATATGACACTTTATTGTCATCGACCGCTGGATCTGGTAGTGCCATGAGTGACGAACCAATAAGTAGATGCGCTGGGGTCAACGCTTCTCCATCATTACGGTCGTCTGAGAGTGCGATAGGAGGTCTAGAATTAAGGATCGCTTCTGCTTCTGGTGCGACCGTTTGTAGCTCTTCAAATGTGAGATATGTGTACGAGTAGTTGTTTTATCGACTTCACGGCAGCCTTCCATAGGCCTCCAAAGTGTGGCGCACGGGGTGGTATAAACTTGAAGTCGAAGCCCATGTTAGTGCTGAGATGCTGCAGACTACTAACAGTTTGCTGACTATAAAACTGTCGCTTCCTGTCATCAAGATGTGAGGCAGCGCCAACAAAATTTGTTGCGTTGTCGCAGTATATTCGCTGTGGTACACCTCTTCGGGCGATGAAGCGCTTTAAGCAAAGAATAAACGTATTAGTCGATAAATCGGATATGAGTTCTACATGTACCGCCTTCGACGAGAAGCACATGAATACTGCTAGATACGTCTTGTAAGGAACCTTACTGCGAATACGATAAGACGTAAGGAATGGTCCACATAGGTCTACACCGGATACTAAAAATGGCCTATTGGACAAAAGCCGGTCGGCTGGTAGCGAACCCATTATTTGCAGTTGAAGACGAGGTTTATAGTGGGAGCAGTGAGTGCAACGTCTGACTACCTTTCTTGCGATTTCTCGTGCATTTATAACCCATATTTGTAGTCGAAGTAGCGCAATAAGCGCCTTTGGGCCAGCATGCATGTGGCTTATGTGCAGATGCTTGACGAATCTCCATGTAAATAGGTGTTCCTTCGGAAGTAATGCTGGAAACTTCGCATAAAAAAAAAAAATGGGAACGTGAGTTAATCGTCCTCCAACACGCATGATCGTAACATTTTTACTGGCTAGTTCCTTTTCAGATAAAAATGGTGTCAATTTTTGTAAATCTGGTTTAAGCACCTTGTGTGCTTTCAGCAATGAAATTTGCTTAGCAAAAGAAATTGCTTGTATTGAAGATACAATGAAAATGAAGGATTGCGCTAGTTGTATTGAAGAAATGTGCATTATCCTTTCGACTGTTAACTTTCTATCGACAGGAATTTTGTTAAATACTCGCTACACTTCAGGACTGTTGCTTTGAGTTTTTCTAGCTCTACTTGTCTGAAATTCGCATTTAACAGAAATTATCTGTCTTTGGTTTCCATGACATTCCAAGCGCTTTAGCAATGTCTTGGTCATCTAATTTAAAGTTAAATTGTGCATCAGAATCTGTTAAGTGACTTACATTCCATTTAGCAAGTTGGCCACTTAGATGCGTGTAGTTTAAGAAACTCTGGTCCGGTAAACCACATAGTATTCAACAAATCGATTGCCTGATAGCCACGCGACACGATATCTGCTGGGTTTTCTTTCCCTGGCACATGCTGCCATTTTATATCAGAAGAATTGGTTTGGATCTCAGAGATGCGATTTGCTACGAAACAGTTGAGTTGTGATGAATGCATTCTGAGCCAATGCAAAACGATTTTCGAGTCTGTCCAAAAGAAGAACGAATTAATAAATTTTGTAAATTTATGTTTAATTTTTTAGCCTTATTCGGTGCAACTTCCGATTTAGCCATGACAAGAGTGGCTATGAATGCTCCATTTATGTTTGCGCGTAAGTATATGCAACATCCATATGCTTTCTGCAATGCATCCGCAAATCCGTGGACTTCACAGGCATAACGTGTTGATGTGTGTATGTATCTGGGTATTTCAATACAATTTAAATGTTGTAAATCTGATTCAATTAGAGTCCATTGAATTTGTAACTCCGAAGGTAAAGGAGATTTTGCAGCGTATTATTACAGGACTCAATAATCCAAGTAGATCATATAGGCGCGCAACGACTGATATTACAAACCGTTTTGTAGCACATTGACTTGTAGGTAATTCGTAGTTAAAACAGAAATTATCTGTCTTTGGTTTCCATGACATTCCAAGCGCTTTAGCAATGTCTTGGTCATCTAATTTAAAGTTAAATTTTGCATCAGAATCTGTTAAATGACTTACATTCCATTTAGCAAGTTGTAATCCAGCCTTTGACAATATTTTACATACTTCTGAAGTTTTGTGCTGTAGCTCTGCCATACAGTCTGCGCCAGTGAGAAGGTCGTCAACATATATGTCCTCTTGTAAAGTTAGAGCTCCGGTAGGAAATTCATGCTTTACTGGTCTGCGATGAACTGAAATAATTGCAAAGGGTCGTTAATAGGTGCTCTCCAAAGTATAAGTTGATAGATTCGATCTTGAGGATCGACCATGACATATAAAGAAGTTATAACAATGTATATATAAGATTTTGTTGAATTGTAGGTCCAACCATTAAAATATCATTAATAGAATGTTATGATGACGTTTTCGCTGATGCATCAAAAACTACGCGCAGCTTCATCGTAGTACTTTGCGGGTGCATTACAGAGTGATGGGGTATGACGTAATGCGGCTTTGTGACATCGAATTCAGATTTTGGTTCCATGTGATTAAGTTGCAAATATTCATCCATGAAAGTTTTATACAATAGTTTAAGTGGTGTGTGCCTTTCAAGGCGCCGTTCTAATTGTAGGAAACGAAGTTTGGCACCTTCGAGTGAAATGCCAAGTTTCTCCGGCGGTTGCTTTAATGGCAAGCGCACTTGAACTCGTCAAGTATCTTGGTGTGTTTTGTGATATGTGCTTCACAAAACTACTCCTCCTTAGAATGAGCGCGAGGTTTACTATTTATATTGTTGAAATCCTCGATTTCCCAAAATCGCTTTAATGCATTATCCAAGCCGTGTGAAAATGCCATGTTGCATTTAAATGTATTGGTGCGAATGCCATTTTGCCTCCTGTTAGCAAGTCAAAAAACTCTTGCGTACTAATCAAAAAATCTATTTTGTGTGGCTTAAAGAACTCAGGATCAGCCAACTCAATTTTGTCGGGTATGTTCCAACCGGAAGTGTTTACACATTTTTCCTGTTGTCTGAGCGAAATTGATTTTGTTACAACGAAATTTAATTTCCATGCATCACTAGATAATCTTGATCGAATGGTCGTAGTGACAGAGAACTTCATACGCGTTCGCACATCTGCGATGCCTGCAATTTCATAATTTTGTCGCTGAAGTGGTAATTGTAACCGCTTAGCCAGTTCCTCAGTAATAAAGTTAATTTCCGAGCCGGAGTCAAGCAATGCACATGCGAACTGATATGAGCCATATTGGTCCTGAATGAGAACAATTGCCGTAGGTATGAGTGCACGACGCGAATGACGTGAGAGTAATGAAACAGCATGATTTCTTGAAGTATGCGATTGATGATCTTGATTTGACACCTGCGAATGTGCTCTTGCTGGTATAACTTGCTCTGAATCCGTAAACCGATGAAGAGTCGTGTGATGAAGACCTTCACATACACGACAACGAGATTTTGATAGGCATTGAGTTGCCATGTGGCTCTTGCGCAAACAGTTTAAGCAAAGTGACGACTGTTTTACGAATTGAAATCTTTCAGCAACACTCAATGATGTGAATGATGAACATGATCCGACGAAATGATCCGAAACAGAACATTTTGGACATTTACCTTGAGTAGCTACGAACGCCCTTTTGCTAGTGTCCCTTTGTTTCTCCACTTTTGGTTTCTCTCCTACACTTAGCACTGCTTTCTAAATACTCGCAATGATGACTCAGTGTTTTGTAACAATCTTTCCATGCTGGCAGCACTTCGTACTCCTGCGCGCGATCGTAGGCCTGTTTAGTATCTGTGTCAACGTTTAGCATAATTAAATGAATTAAAATTGCATTCATTATATTTTCTTCAGAGCCTTAATACAGTAGAGATGTTCGCAATGCGGAAACCTTGTCTAAAATGGTACGAAGTGACACTGCATCAGCCTTTGGCATACTAGGAATATTAAATAAACTAGAGATATGTTCATTAAAAATAAGAACCTTTTTGTCATACCGATCTTTAAGCTGTTGTATCGCCTTTGGATAGTTTTCTTCTATCACTTGAAACGAAGACACAACGCTTAATGCAGCACCTGGCAGGCATGTCACCAAATAGTTAAACTTATCAAGTGTTGAGATAGTTTGATCTTCATCCACTAAATGGGTAAATGCTGATATGAAGCGCTTGTAGTCGCCGTACTTGCCATCAGATTTCGGCAACTTTAGCGAAGGCAGACGATTGTAGTGTCCATTGATACTTGTAGTATTAAAAAAACTAGTCTCATTAAGTTTTTCCTTCTTTCCAGCTTGCGTGAGTTTTTGTCTTCAATTTCTTCACGTTGATTATCACTTGGATCCAACTTCTCGATGCCTGTCTATACTCTGTATATTTGTTCAAAATAAGAATCTAAAATTTTAGAATTTTTAACGCGAGCTTTAATGTTAATAATGTTTCTTAACATAGTCGAACGTTGAGCCAAATGCTGCTGTGTCTCCGTTGAGCTCATGTTAGCAACAGCGATAATAACCAAACGCAGAATAAGTGTAGCGAGTGGACGAGAGGAAATTATTCAAGTGTGAGCGAGAACGTGATTTGATGAGTTGCGAATCTCACTCATAAAATGCAGCGAAAACCAATGGTAATGTTGAGTGCTTTTGATTGTGCTCACTCAATCAAAAGTAATAATGAAGAAATGATTACCGTTGCGAGTGAATGACTAAATGTTCAGCAAATGTTATATATTTTAATAAATATGTAAATATTTTTTTTTTCATTATTATTAATTTACAATCTATCAATAAGACAATAAGTAAATTAGTTGAAAATTCATAATATAACAGAAATAGCTGTACTCCAGTGAGAACAGCTATTATATTTAAAATTCTATAATTAAGATTTTATTTACAATATATACAAAATTTAATCTCTAAAAGGTAAACTAACACATGATTTCTTTTAAGTCTTCGAGTTGTATCGCTATTATCTAGTAGGCCTATTGCTAAAACATTTAAATGATCATGTAGTTTCTCAACATACCTTGTGCTTATTCTACGTATTTCATCTTTAATGTATGGAATATTTAAATCATTGTGAATTGGGTCATTAGCCACAAACCAGGGGTCTAATTCTAATCGTTTTGGACTGATATCGTTGAAGAATTTCAATATTTGATTGGCTTGTAGTTCCCCATAATTGTATAGCATATGTCCACACAGGCTTTAAAATAGCCTTGTAAACCCGAACTTTGTTCTCCAAACTAAGCTGCGATTTTCTCCAAGCAGCCAATACATTTTTTGTTTGTTTTTATGTTGAGTTTCTTTGTCTTGCCTTTAATATGACTTTCCCAAGTTACTCTCCGATTTATATCGAGTCCAAGATAATTTGCGGAATTATAGCTGTATCATCAGCATAAGTGGCTACTTGAACATCACTGACAACAGGAAGATCGGCATTGAATATTGTGTAAAGGACAGGTCCCAGAACACTGCCCTGTGGGACACCAGCATGGATACTATATAGTTTCGATGTTTTTCCTTCCATTTGAACATAAAAGTGTCGATTGCTTAGATACGATTTCAATAAGAGGAAAAATGGAGCATGAAGCAGTTTTTTCATTTTATATAACATGCCTGGATGCCAGACTCGGTCAAATGCTTGTTGTATATCAGGAAATACTGCATAGTACTGTAATTATATCCACTATACGATGACATTGCTCTGGAGTCCCATGACCTCTCCTAAACCCAAACTGATGTTCCGGTATTATATTGTATTCATCCAAAATTGGTAACAATCTACTCATAAGTATTCTTTCGAATACTTTGGAGAATGTCACCAGCAAGCTAATAGGACGGTAGGACGAGAGAATATTTTCAGGCTTGGTTGGTCTTGGAATCATTATCACCTCCGCACATTTCCATTGTGTAGGAAAGTGATCCAGCCTCAAAATCGCATTGTAAATTAGTGCTAAAAATTGAATACACTTTTGAGAGAGCATTTTCGTAACTCTTCCGTCTATTTGATCATAGCCTGGTGAGCTTTTTTGATTCAGGTTTGCGAATTCTTCTTTGATTTCAGACACAGTAAATCTACGAATTGGCATGCACATTTGACAAGGTACATCCAGAAACTCTATTATTTCAGTATCTTCAGGCGCAAGATTTGAATTTGGTTGAAATGTTGATTGTAAATATTGTGCAAATGGCTCAACCTTAGCTTTGGCGGTTTTACACCATTCTCCATTATGATTACGTATAGAAACATTTCGTTTTGCAGGTCGTTTTAAATATTTGGTAGCTCTCCAAAGGCTGTATTCGTAGTCTTTCGTGTTAGGATCCAGACTTTTGAAAAACTCTGCAGTTGCTTCATTTCTTACTTCGTGCAAGCGTTTTTTAAGTTGGAATGATGCTGTATTGTACCGAGTTTTATCTGCTGGACATCTAATGGTTTGCCAATTTTTCCGAAGCTTTCGCTTATTATTTATAAGGTTCCTAAGCTCAGCTGATATAAAAAAAGTATTCGCTAAAGAACTTTTGGCTGGTGCAGTACACAACAGACCTGCTTCATGTATAATGTTTGTAAATGATTCCACAGCCGCATCCACTTCTAAACCAGTTTTGAGAGATATATTAGTATTTAGTTTCTTATCCATCCAATCTTGAAATGCTAATATATCTGTCCTAGATGTGAAAATTTTATATTTATTTGATGGTGCTGGAAGAGCAGTGCCATATGTAATTATAATTGGCGAATGGTCTGAACTTAGGTAATAGTTGTCCGAAATTTCCAGATGATGCCGTGGTATTCCAAAATAAACTGCAAAAACCAAAAGATCCGGTATTTTGCGAGGGTCTGATGGCCAATACGTTGGTTTTCCCGTAGACAGTGTTGAAAAATTATTGGTATTTATGCATTTATATAGCTCCTTTCATTTGGGATTTGCTAACCTTGATCCCCATCAAGGGTGTTTGGCATTATAATCTCCACCAACAATAAATTTACAACCAAGTTTTTTGAAAAAGTTACAGTAATCTTGTTCTTTAAAACAAAATCGTGGTGGAAAATACACTGCACAAACTGTAATATCGAATGACATGCATTCAACATTAATGCAAGCAGCCTGTATAGCATTTTCTTTAACTATTTCCATGATATTATATTTAAGCCCTCTTTTAATTAATATTACAGATCCGGCATGAGCTCTATTATCTGGATGATTTGCAACTATTAGATCATATTCTTGAATTTTAAAGTGTGTCCTGTTGGTAAAATGAGTTTCTGATACCAAGAGGATATCAATGTAATTAGATTTAAGGAAAAGTTTTACTTCTTCTGTGTTTTTGGAAAGCCCATTTGCATTCCATATAGCAATTTGCAGAACTACTTGCATATTTTTGAGATATCATGTTGAGGAGGTTGTTTCTTAATTCAAACTGTTTTTCTAATAAACCTTCGATACTTTGGAAAGGGTCCTCGTCATTTGAACTTCTGTTTTCTCGTAGTACTTGCCCATAAGATGAGCGGTTTCCGCTAGTATTAAACTCATTTGGTCTGTGCGAAGATGAAAAGTTATGCTCCTGAATGCTGACGAGAAGAATGGCTATTAGGCTTCTGATTTGCAACTAATTCTTGATAAATTTTGCATCCCTTGTAGCTAGCAGCGTGATCTTGTAAACAGTTAACACATTTGGCAGGCAAATCCTTGTCTTTCTGACACTCTGAAGTAGGATGGCACATTGGGAACACTTAACGCATCTAAATGTTTTTGTACAATATATCTTGGTATGTCCAAACTCTTGGCATCGAAAGCATTGTACAATGTCAGTTACTTTCCTGGGAGGCTCTACTTTAATTACTGCATTGCTTAGGTATTTCAGGTCATACATTTCTGCATTGTTGTTGTTCGGTTCCAGATCAATTAAGAATATGTTCAATGGATGCTTGGTAATACGACCCCTAACATTGCTTATATTCCTTACGAAATTACCTAACTCTTCAATTTCATTTTTAATCAATTGGTGTAGAAAAATGTAGATTTTTAACTAAAACTCTAAAAGAACGCTCTTGTTTTAACTGGTAAGTGTGAAACAAAACCTTAGCTTTCTTAAGTGTTTTTATAAACTTTCTATAACTATCCACAAATTTAACCATAACGCGTTTCGTTGGGAATTATAGGTAAAATCTTCTTTCGAAAGAGTTTTGGTAATATAATTTATCATACCCTTTATGTCATTAACATTAGCCAGTATTATTGGCGGAGGCTTCGGAGTAGTATTTCGCTCAGTTGATTCCTCTTTGTTTTTGCCTATTTTCGCTTCAGCATTTCCAGTTTCCTCTTTATCCTCCTCCGTCTTCACACTGCTATCAAGAATCTCGAGTTCAGCAAAACGATTTGTACTATGTATTGGTAGACCCAGCAGTTTTTTCTTCGAAACATTTGGCGAGCTGCAGATTGACCGTTTGTTTGATTTTGTTGTCTCAATTCTTTGCCATGATGCTATTTTTAGCACAGATGCAGCAGGTGCAGGCGAACTGATAACGGAAATTTGTTTTTATTTAGGTTGTTGTTTTTTTTTTTTTTTTGTTGCAAAAGAAATATTAATGTGTCGTTTGATCGCAATGAATACGTCTTTGCACTTTCACAGTCCGAATGTATACTATATGTATACTGTTTTTTTTTTTTTTTTTTAATCGAATGATGGCTTACGGTTTTGAGTAACTGTTCGATGTACGATTTGTTGTTGCCTAAATTCCACTGTCTGCTTAGATATGTATGTAGCAGCGCCGACGTTGGTATGATGATTATACGTACATACATATGTATGTATATGATGCTTACTCCGACAAATCTCTTCTAGCTTTCGAATGATGAATTTATTGTTGTTGCTTTCGATGTAACACCACGTTGATTGTGCAGCAATAAATTCCCTGTAGACGATTTATGTTGATACTGCAGCTACTCTTCCAGGCGATGTAAGAATCCCGTGGCCAAAGTAGTTGCGTCTTTACACGAAGTATTTAATTTATTTTTGCAGAACGGCCGCCCCGTCCTGTCACGGTCGCCAAATGTTTGGACTCAGCTTATCTGAGTGCATAAAAATAGAAATGTAGCCGAATTTTAATTTTCTATGACCAGCCGAATGTGGTCTGCTTTAATTCACTTCTATTTTCCAACTAACTTTTAAATTGTTACAATAATTATGATTAGCCTATGATTGCAACAACAAAATATTAATCTCTCACTCTCTTTAAGAGTAGGAAGCAAATATGAAGTTAGAGATGACAATGAGCTTTATAATGAGATAAAGATAATTCAATAGTAATTTAACATGACTTGGTTCTAACTCATAAATTAATTGATCTCCTCCGACACTATGTTTGTGGCTTATTTACGAATATTAGTCGTAGGCGGAATTTTCGAAATAATTCTTCTGTAGTGGAAACATACATTTTTATCTTCAATCGGTCTTAAAAAACTAGTCGCTGGTACGAAACAGAATATATTTGCAATTGTTGTTGTACATCATTAACGGCATTGACTTTGCCGTTTTCTGGCATCGTCAGCCTTGTCACAAAACATGTTAAAAAAAATATTAATAAATTGAAGTAGCTTGAAGTAGCTATGTTTTATTTACTTTTACAGTACTTAGAGACACTTTCGTTCTAAAAAAATTCTTTAAGAATTTACTATAAAGTGCTCAACAATATTACGGTCAACAGTGCTATAATAGCGCGACTCATCAACATATTGTGAAAATTTAGTTATCGGAAAATATGTAATAATTGCTAATTATTGACCGATTTTGGAAAATAGACACACGTTTTACTAGTGAAAACGTGTTCTTTTTAAATAATAACACATGTTTAAGGGGCTTCTAATAAAATAGTGTTCAAAAACATCACCAAAGCCAAAAAATTGTAAAAACAAGAAAAAACGTTAACTTCGGTTGAACCGAAAAACCAAAACCGGTAGGAAAATGAAAATTAGTGGATATTTGACGAAGCTATGGGCGTATAAGTGAGTGCATGTGATAAAAAACGGTTTTTAACGGTTTTAGTATGTCACAAAAATCTATTTAATTATACCAACAACCTACGCTTTGTCCCATCCCAGAAGTTTTGTTTTGATTTTTTTTGTCACAGTGTGTTATGTAAATCACTAACTGTTGCTTAACAAGCTGAGCTGTTTTGGTTTGCTTTTGACCTTGCTGAAATGGATTTTATCCTTCTTAAAGTATCGCATTCTGTATACGTTTTCGAAGAATATTAAAGTATTATCTGTTGAACCTCAAGGTATCTCGGACCTTTAATGTTTGTCTTATTTATAAATGATCTTCCTGAGGTTTAATCTCATTGTTATACATTAATGTAAATAATTAAATTAAGTGCAACGTAATAACAACTCTGCACTAGATCGTTGTTCAGTGACCTAGGTGTTCTCTTTGACCCTAAACTTGTTGTCATTGCTCACATAGATTTTATATCGAACCAAGCTATGGGTTTATAAGGATTTATTTAACGATGACCAAAAGATCTCTATGATCCTTATATAACCACTTATGCCACCCTACTCTTGAGTACGCCTCTTGTGTATGGAGCACACAATACAGTGTCCATAAGGCACATTTAGAATGAATTCCTAATGTTAAGTTACCTCCTTATATTCATCGGCTAAGCCTTATCAATCTACCAACACTTGAAATGCGCAGATCGATGCTGCCCATATTATTTATTCAGAAGCTTATCTTTGGTGCAGTTTATTCTCCGTACGTATTACAGCAATTAAACTTTGGTCTACATAAATGCATTTACTACAAATTATGCATGCAACGATCATTGGAATCTCTCCATACCCAAGTTTAGATCGATATTTCAAAAACTATTTTTGATTAATACAGACAGTTGACAGACGGATGGACATGGCCAATTCGATTCGTCTCGTCGATGGTTCCTTCAATGACAAACTCCGTATCCAATTTGTAACATTCATACTACGTGTGAAGAATATACAAATATTTGTTAAGCCAAAGAATACAGGCATGAGTGGTAAGTTTGTACCATGTTAAATTTTAAGTTGATGTTGACTGCGATAAAAATTATTTTCATACAAAAAGGTAAAAGTGGGTGGGTTGATCTATGGGGTACCCAAAAAAAAGAGAATCACGCCCATTGGAGCGTGTGTCTATATTGCACCCTATATTATTAAGTTGATATTGATTGCAATAACAACTTTTTTAAAGAATAAGTGGACCCAAAAAAATGGGGCATCACATCCATTAATATAAATGTAAAGCGTACATCATTAAGATGTACGAAAAAGTTTTTATACAAAAATTCAAGAATGTCTGTGTGGTTTGTATGGGGCTGTCCTAAAATTCTGTCCTGTCCTGGATCGTTGTTGACATCATTCAACAGCTCCTGAGCGATACTCAAAATTCAGCAATTTCGGAACATACTTCACTGTCACACGTTCCATACAGAAGACATCCGAAGAAACGCATGAGCCAACCGATATGCCGACTTCATAAGCACACGTGTAAAAGAAAAAAAAAGCTGAGATTGGCCATGCTCATGTTTATCCGATGACAATACAATATTATATAACCTGATTGTCAAAATGGTAAATAAATATAATAATGAAAAAAATTTCATAAGGATAGCTTGCCAATATTGCTTGTTTTATAATATTAAATTTTATTTTAATTTTAATTTCTTACGAATAATTTCTGTTCTCATTCGATTGGTTTAGTCATCTACATACGGTTCCGACACCTATATGCCACTTAGTACGCTGGAAAAAGTTCAGTCACACACTTAATGGCATTCTGTCCACTGGAACCGGTGATATCGCTAAAAGTATTAGTGTCTTTGTAGCATCGGTCGAAAAAAACTTTGAAAAAAAATGAGCAAATAATAAGTTGTGTTTAACTCAACGTTTCAATTTATAAACCAAGTTTCTGGTGATGATTGTTTGTCTCGTACCAGAGAGTATGAGTGGTTTAAGCGGTTCAAGGAAAGTCGAGAAAACATACAGGACGCTGAACATCCAGGTCCTTTTAAAACCGTGTTTACTGAAAGTAACATTGAAAAAATGTATGAATTCATCAAAAATTAAACGAAATCTTCATTGCGATACACATACAACTTACTTAGTTATATATAGGAGACAGAAAATGCCATTTTCAAAAAGTTTCGATTTCCGTTCGACTGGATGGGTAAAGTAAAATAGTAAAAAAAAAGTTTTAAAAAATAATGTTTTATAAAGTAAAGAAAAACTTTTCAAACATTTTTAAGAGTTTTAACAAATTTTCGTAATCACATGTGAACACATAAAAGCGAATACACAAGTATATAAAAGAGACTACGGCTATCAATACTAAACAATAATTCGTCCATCTAATTACTACACACTAGTCCTCTGGATGGAGACGATTGCTACTATAGCGGCCTTAAATTAATATCACTGGCCTCGAAGGTCATTTCTCCGGAGTCGTAATCTGTAACTTTGCTGGTTGAAAGATCTTGCGACAGAGTTTGGGAGCGCATATACAACTTTACCTCTATTTTTAAGCTTTTGTTAATTGAGCTACATATGCAAAATTTTTTTTTTTGCCACGTAATCCTTATAAAATATTCCATATAACCGCAGATCAGATCGCTATAGGGGTAGCCCTCATACAAGCCCATTTTTGAGTGAAACTTGTTTGTTTATATTTTGAATTAATTGAGTTGATTTGTATTTGAGTCAGTTTGTTTTAGTTGCTGTAAGTTTACCAGCTTGAAAATAATAGGCGAGTGGTCCCATGATATTTCAGCCAGTGATTCGGCAGATACGGAATTGTTTGGGATCGTTCTATTAGTTCACACTCTATACTGTCTGGTCTGCTGTCCAGTATGTACGACTACATTGTGAGATGTAATGAAGCTTGTTTCGATTGCTTATGATGGAATTGTAGAGCTGTTTTCCCTTAGGATTTAAGAGGCGGTAGCCTCAGAAGATATGTTTTTCATTATAGTAGCCAGCAGCTAGAAAGCGGCCACCAAATGAGTGAAAAAAAAGTAAGGGAAATAAACGTCCGACAATATGATATCGCCACTTTATGGATGCACTTATTGAAGTGGCTTGAAGATATTTATTAGCAAATTCCTATAGAGAATAGCGTTTCATCAGAATGCAGATCTGGCATCTGCAAGAAATGTTGATAATTCCCTTTTTTGTCTTTGGAATTCCAAAGCACCCGCACGCATCTGTAAGTTGTGATTACCTATGACTTCTTGCATGGTGCTTTGAATAATTGACTTGAAATTCATGATGCTTTGCTGAATTTTCGTAATCATGTTCAATTTAGTGGATTTAGTGGATTATGAGCATTTTGGGTTGTGCTCTGTTGTTGTTGTTTTTCGTATTTTTGGCTGAGTGTTCGCTATTTGGTTGAACTTGCTTTAAACCTGATTTCAGGGTATTAGCAAAGGACACACAAGGGTGGTTGTGTAACAATATACGTCTGCGGTGCTTCTGCGATTGACTCTTTGGGGAGGGAACGGAGAGAGGCGGTCCGCTGATTAAGACAGCTTTACAGTTCCTTGAATACAGAACAGCTTATGTATGTAGACGTGTGATTTTCCACCACAGTTGCTAAACTTTTTCATGTTGGGCTGTATCGAGGAGTTCTCCAGAATCGTAGCTTACTCTTTGAAGAAATCAATGCACTGTCTCAAAAGTTTTCGTGTTTTCCGTTTTGCTATAACGGAATTACAGTATTGTGCTGCCCGCGACACAAGTTTTAAACAAATTTATACACATGAGTAATGTTTTTCTTTTCTTGATTGACCTTGAGTATAATATTCTTATGTAGCGACTGCTACTAAAGAAAAAGAAATGGATGCATGGTAAAGAGTAGTAGGCTAAGGGGTGAAAGGCGGCATGGGAAGATGGGTAGGAAAATGGGTGCTAGGGTAAGGGGGCATGAGTACGGAAGGATAGGGGAAGGAGTGGCAGGGCATGGGAAGGAGTAGTAGAGGGAAGGAGATGCAGGTGGAGAGGTAGAAACGCGCCGGTTACTAGCTAGTACATACATACACACACACACATATATCAATGATTGAAAACAGCACATTCCACATTTCAACAGGCGAGCCAACCTACTGGCCTAGTGATATGAACAAGAAGCTGGATCTATATTGACTTTTTTATAGCTAAAGCATTACCAAAAAAGAATCTTGCCACGACCTGTCTTCAGATCATTCACCAATCATTGAAAAAATTAGCATGCGTCCCTTTACTACACACAAACACACAATAGTCCATAACAGAAACACAAATTGGTACCTCTTCAGGCGAATAATTAATGAATCGTTAGCATCAAATGTTCCACTCAAAACGCAAATGGACATAGACAATGCTGTAAAACATCTCATTACTTTACAAATATTTAATACAATCTTACGATGTGATCATTTTCCTAGTCAATGGAAAGTTGCGCAGATAATAGCCATACCAAAACCGGCAAAACCACAAGAAGGCGTAAGCTCATATAGGCTGATAGGCCTCTTCCATTAGGTAGCGTGTTAGGACCAATATTGTATACACTATTTACATGCGATTTACCGCTGTCACCACAGACGTATACTGCAACCTTTGCCGATGACACTGTCATTATGGCGAAAAAAGTGATCCTACAGTAACAGCACACAACCTTCAAGATAATCTAAATGAGATAAACGTTTGGCTTGATAAATGGCTGATCAAAGTAAATGAACAGAAATCGATACATGTGACGTTCACCCTCATACAAGGTGCATGTCATCCTGTTTATCTAAACCACTGACAGCTGCCACAGAGAGATGAAGCAAAATATCTTAGAATATATCTAAATAGGCGCTTAATTTAGCGTAGTCACATATTTACAAAAAGAAAGCAACTTGGTTTGCGCCTTAGGTCACTTTATTGGCTTTTGCGTACTAAATCAACTAACTCTTAACACTTGAGAACAAAATTCTTATATATAAAGATATAATCAAACCAATATTGACGTACGGAAATTAATTATGAGGCTCAGCAGCAAGAACCAACACAGAAATAATACAACGATATCAATCGAAGCTCCTTCGACTATGCGTAAATGCATGTAAGTAACATAACTATACACAAAGATTTAAAAATTCCCACAATATTAGAGAAAATAAAAAACGTGAACCGAACACGTCTACTTGCGCACCTAAAACCGTGCCCAACTCAGGCAACTACTTCCATTGGTTTCGAAGATTCGTTCTGGATGACCTGCCACATAGATCTAATTAAGTATAATTAAATATGTAATTAAGTTTAAAATAGTTTAAAATTGTTGAGAGCTTTTATTAACATCCATATTAGTTAAGAATGGGCTTTCTTAATCGCGATACTATCACTAATTATCCAAATTATTGCTTTGTTATTTAATGGTCTGGGGTTGCTTCTCTGGACAAGGGATAGGGCCTATTCATAAGTTCGGTGAAATTATAGATCGTTTCGAGTATGTCGCCATAATAAAGGAAGTGATGTTGCCGTATGCTGATGAAGAGATGCCACTCCAATGGAGGTTCCAACATGATAACGATCTGAAACATATAGCAAAAGTGGATAAGGATTAATTCCAGAGCAATGGGATAGAAGTTCTTCGTATTCCTGCCCAATCGCCCGATTTTAACCCAATTGCGAACTTGTGGGAGATCGTTAACACGATAATCAACCGAGAAAATTGCAAACACAAAGGAAGATCTTTTCGAAGCCGTAAAAATAGCCTGGGAAGCAGTATCACCGGATATAATTAATAATTTAATATCCTCTATGCCTAAACGATGTGCGTTCCAGAATAAACGATTCGCAACGAAATATTAATTCCAATATTAATTTTATTAAACTGAGCAAAAAAGGTGTTTTAGTTTTGTACACTTAGATTTGCGACGTAAAATGTTTTTTCAATTGTAAATATATAAATAAATAAAAAAAAACCAACAAAATTGATTATTATCTTTGTTTTCATAAAAAATTATCATTTGAAAAAAAGTGCTAGGGGAAGGAAGGGGAAGAGGAAGAGCAGCAATATATTCTAAATCTATGCTTCTTTATTCGCAGACGCCATATTATATAAAAATTATATACCCTATGTCACTCCCACATCCAGTAAAAATCTATCTATACGTTACAATTCATCCAAGCTACAATAATGTTAAATAAAATAAAAAATATCTATATACATCTATCATAGACCCCATAAAGTACATGTATTGTTTTACTTGATAATTAATATTAATTATCAATGCTGTCACACCCATTTTTAAGTTATGATCACAGCTTCAAACTTAGTGTGAATGGTATTAAATCTTCGGTTTCACCGAAGTTAACCTTTTGCTTATTTATTAGAAGACCGTATATAAAAATAGAAGTGCCTTATCGCACTATACAACGACAACATATACAACGAAAACTTAAGTTTAAATCCATCAAGCTGTTTAGAGTACAGAGTTATTAAAATTATTGAAAGCCCTATTGACAGACACTATAGAAAATTGTTTTATCCTATAGCACATCTCCAATGAAGACGAATCTAATAGTACCTTAATGGTATGTTAAATTATAATGAGACGTTTAGGCTTCGGAGTGGGCCAAAGAATTTACAGGCTTATATTTTCTATTTGTTTGATGCATCACTGCTTCCGGGCGTCCCCAGATGACCGTGCTTTTTTGGTTGCTCTCGGGTTTTTAGTTGTTCTAATAATTCCTTCTCGTTTCTTGGGTTTTACGCCAAAATGAATGTAATGTGTGCCTCATAGCGAAGGAAAATACGGAAACCCCATAAATTATAAATGATCAAAAAGACATGTCAATCTAGACCCGTACACATCATATTCCATATGTCCCCTCCGGCCAGTCTGTTTTTTTAAGATAAACTTGTACCGCACAGCCACACGTTTATCTCAAAGTTTCATTTTCCGCAAACGTTCTACCCCAAGTATAATTAGGCATAAACCGTTCGTAATTCTTCGTTATATTTGACGTCTTCTTATAGTAGTCATTCTCAATATGAAAAGATGAACATGGGGTCTTTCACCAATACTGATATACCAGATCTTCATTTCTGTAGTACGACAGATACTATTTCATGGAGTTCTGGTATGGTCCTGCCACCATTGAAGAAGTTCACATACCTGAAGCTTATGGAGAGAACCCAACGATAGACATTAGTCTGCATCACGGGGACGTTAAGGTCCACCCCTCAAGAGTACTGGAAACGATGATAGGAGTCTATCACCTGGACATTTGCGCGTCTACTTCCACATAAATATGTTCTTTTTCTCTGATCGACAGGTTCTATGGCGCCACAAAGCTGTGGATACAGCTCAGTTGGTAGGGAGTTCAGCAGTCATACGGACTACATGACTTAAAACTAAACTCCGCATGAAGACTGGCAAATACGTGCAATACAAATATTTTCAGAAGGATCCAAAATGGAGCCAGTAGTTGGAGCGGCGGTATACTGCGCAGAGCCCGATCTGAACCTCTCGTATAAACTACCCGATTACTGCAGCATATTTCAGGCGGAAGTATTCGCAATAAAGAAAGCAGCAGAACGAATAACCATATTCTTCGACAGCCAAGCAGTAATAAAAGCAGTGATGGTGGCCTCTATCTCTTCTTGGTGCTCCTCAAAAAAGGTGCATATCTTTTGCATTCCCAGCCACCGGGGCTTAGATGGTAATGAAATGGTGGATAGTCTGGCAAAAGAAGGCGTCGGGCTACCGCGAGAAGTAACAACAGATCTATCTACAGACGCTATATAGCAAACTGGAAGAGGATTCCTGGACCAAAGCTGGATAGAAGTGGAAGAACACCAGCTGCGCAATATCAAAGATAATGCGCAAAGAACGCAACAAAAAATTCACAACTTAATAGTTGATATGGTACCTTCTAGTGAATGGACGCTTCACATATATATTAATGGATGGGACCCGTCCACTTTTTGGGGTAGGCCCCATTCAAACCCCCCCGCCCATATTTGTGTTTTTGTATGAAACACTTCTTTGTTAAAGTCAATATTAGGTTGAAATGCGATTTAGTAGACAACCCCTTCATATACATATACAAATGGGCGTTTCCCGCCCACTTTTTGGGGTACTACCATGCAAACCCACAGGTCACTTTTATGCATTCAACTTGTTACAGATCATTCAACTTGATCAGCTCGATGAGATGAGTCGACCTAGTCATGTCTGTTCGTCTGTCTGTATTTGTTGCGCATTTTTTGGGCTCCAATTTTTACGCTATCCAGTTGAAAATTTACTCACACACTTCTAATTATTGCAGTTTAATAGAGCATCAAGATTGGCCCACCACGCCCACTATTTGAGGTAGCCCCCATACCAACCCACCGACCACTTTTCACTTTTTGTATGAAAAACTTTTTTATTGTAGTCAATATCAACTTAATATTTGATATGGTAGCTTCTAGTAGACGGACACTTCACATATACATTAATGGGTGGGACCCCCCACTGATTGGGGTAGCCCCCATACTAACCTACTGCCCAATTTTGTGTTTTTGTATGCGAAACTTCTTTGTTAAAGTCAATATTAGGTTCAAATGCGACGAGGTGCCTTTTAATGGATAGCCGCTTAACATACATAGACTAATGGGCGTGTCCCGCCTACTTTTTGGGGTAGCCCCCATACTAACTCACCTCACACTTTTGTTTTTTTTATAAAAAAATTCTTTATTTAAATTAATATTTGCTTTAACTTCGATTTAGTGGATTTTAATGGACAACTGCCTCTTGTACATATACAAATAGGCGTGTCCCGCCCACTTTTTGAGGTAGACCCATACAAATCCACAGCTCACTTTTATGCATTTGTATAAAAAACGTAACTATCAACTTGAAATTCGATATGACGGCATCCTATAGATGGTCGCTCCATACACATCTACTAATGGTCGTTTACCACCCACTTTTTAGGGCTACCCCTTTTTAAACCCCTCACATTTATGTTTTACAATACGATTTAAAATTTCTTGTGAATGGTATTAGAGCTTCGGTTCAACCGTTAACGTTTTTCCTTGTTTTTTATTTAAAAAACAAAAGGTAATTATACTAGTTTACATCTGAAATATATATTTGATGCCACTATCTTTTTCGTATGTATTATGGCTCACTGAATCGAATATCACAACTAAATTTTTTTCTATGGATAAGTTTCCGAGATATATTTTTTTAATTTTCTACATATTATAGGTAATTAAATATCCATCATCAATTCTTTTTTTTTATATGTAGCTTGTGTTATGGGCCAAAATATATGAAATGTAATTTTTTTGGCAAAAAAAAAAAAAACTGAGATTCAAGTTTTTTATTTTTACATATAGATCGCGCTTCTACGAAGAAAATAATATATCAGGGACCGTAATCATTATAAGTTATATAATAAAAATTACATGGTAATGATAATATTTCAATTTTTTACGTTTTTCTTCAATCATTAGTTTTCAGTAATTTTAGAAAACTTAGATCATAATCATTATTTTTGATAAAAAAATAAAACTTAAAAACAATGATTATTAATGATTTTTATTTTGTTCGCTCAAAATAAAACTTTTACGGCTTCTGTGTTAGATTTTTCACCAATAGTATATCTTTGTAAAGGGACCACAAAGGTACCTCCCAGCATAATTTACATAAATAACAACATTTATTTGTGTTATTTATTTATTTATTTATTTATTTTAAATTTTTTTTTTTTAAAACGTTTTTTTTTTAATTTTTTTTTTTATTTTCAGATTTTGTGTTACGTTTAATCATTATTTAATTTTACAAAAAGCAATTTCGCTAAGGACTCGTCAGCGAGGTTGCATATTTGATCCGTAAGCATCATTTTGATGGCCGAAAACGATTTTTCAAACACTCACTTGTATTGCAGGAACCGAGTGTACTACTTTGGCCAGCTGGTATAAATGAAGGAATACGAATCGTCTTTCCTCCCAATACTCCCTAATATTGGAGCTCAAGCAAATTTGCTTTGGGCTATATCCGTCAATTTCAGCATATCCCTTCATTATTTCGTCTGTTGGCCCACCATCTTCAGTTTCATCTTCTGAAGCTACCTCAAGGGTCTGCAAGAACTCGTTTAACAACGAGCAGGTGTTTGAGCTTTACGAAATGAAATGTACTTAAAAATACCAAATTACAATATCCATCAAGAATGATCAATTGCGGCTTAAGGTAAGCATTTCTAAAAATAGTGGTCAAGCGCAGTCGAACTAGGGATCTTCGTAATACCCCCTACGGTACGACTATGAGTAGCTTTCCTTATCTTTTATTTGTTATTAATACATAACAGCAATTGCAGATCGGAAGCCGTTATTTGTGTAGACGTAATTTCAATTAATGAAAATATATACACTTACATAAAAAACACAAATAAATGTTGTTATTTATGTAAATTACGCTGGGAGGTAGCTTTGGGGTCCCTTTACAAGGATATACAATAATATTGGTGAAAAATCTAACACAGAAGCCGTTAATTACGGTTGAGTTTCATTTGGTGCGAAAAAAATAAAAATCATTAATAATCATTATTTTTGAGTTTATTTTTTTTTTTATCAAAAATATTGATTATGATCTAAGTTTTATAAAATTACTCAAAACTAATGATTATCATTGAAGAAAAACGTAAAAAATCATAAATGTAAAAATCATGGTGGAAATGCAAAAAAAAAAATCATTATTTACGATCCCTGCAATATATTGATAAAGATTGGATAAATACGCAAGTTTTAATCAAATCATTTATCATTTAATTATTTATACCTATTATGGTGTTTAATTCAATCAATTCACAATGTAATTCGAATATTTATTTTTAACGGATTTAATATAATTTCCATCGTTTCCAAAATTTATCTCGACATATGGTAACATATGATCGTTTATTTTACATAACTCGTTATAACTATCGTCATAACTATTGGAAATTTTACATAAGTTATAAAATAAAAATATTTTCTAAATATATAGCGATAGTTATTAAATATCTAGTTATGCACGGTACACCGCATACTGAACAAACAAAATAATCATAATCGGGAAAAACACAGACTATGGTTTCTCAGCGAAAAATCTTGATAAACAATGAACACCAAGTTTAATATGCTTTCTTGCCATGTTAATCTTATGAGATGGGCTTCTGGCGCTCCAGAGTAAGTGATACAGAATATTATTACTATACGTATATTATTTATTATTAATATTTACATAATATACAACCATTTTTTTAACATTAGGCGGTTCATGAAATTTGACATTCCAATGATTTGGAGAAAACCTATTTGTCATGGGACCGAGCGCTATGTTAAAAAAAATATATGATGGAAGTATTCAAATGTCGAATCTGTCACGTTTCCAGTTATTCCCAACTCTCGAAAACGGAAATGGACCCAAAGGAGAATAGAAGACGAAGCAAAGGCTAAAATTAATTAATTAATTAAAATAAATACAAAACAGAGAAAAATTTGAATTTTGACACATTCACTGAATTGATTATATACATAGATTTTCTTCACCAATATCATATTTTCTTCGTAATCCGATCATTATGTTAAAAATATGAAACTAAACTCCAGGTGATAGACTTCTAGCATCGTTTCCAGTGCTATTGTGGGGGTCGACCTCAACTGCCCCGTGATCCAGACTAATGCCTACCATTGGATCCTCTCCATAAGTTTCAGGAATGTGGATTTTTCCAAGGCCTGCCAATAGTAGAACTCTATGAAATAGTATCGGTTGTACTACTGAAATGAAGATCCAGTGCATCAGTCTTGGTGAAAGGTCCCATGTGCTGCTCAGCATCTTTTGCGATGCATAGAGCGCATTGGTTGCTGTTTTCATCCTGCTTTCCAGAATGTCTTCTATAAGAAGACGTCAAATATAACGAAGATTTACGAACGGTTTATGTCTAATTACTATTGGAGTAGAATGTGGCAGTGCGGCACAAGTTTATCTCAAAAGGAAGGACTGAGGACGGGTGGACAGTGGTGCGTTCGTGGCTAGATCGATATGCCTTTCTGATCATTTATAATTTATGGGGTCTCCGAATTTTCCGACTCGTCTCTTCGAGCTGAATATATACACTTTATGGCATCTACGATACCTCCTTTAATGCGAAATGCCAAAAGTGATGGTGGGCTTGTATGGGGTCTGCACGTAAAAATGGGGAAAATGTAAAGCTTCGTCCATAAGAAATTTTTTCATACGAAATCTCAAAAGTATAACAAAGTTTGAATACCTGCATGTGCTTTAACTGCGAGAAATTGCACTTGAGACTTTCTATACGTCGAATAGCGATTAGCAATGACAATGAATTATTACTGATGACTCCGAAGTGAAGAGAAGAGATATTCTGCTTTCAGCGAGTTATTTTAAAAAGACGATAGTTCTTTTGTAAAAAATGTATTTATGATACCCAAGGGAGGTTCGGATGTGCTTTTAAAGTTGCTTGTAGGTCAAGCAGTCAACAAATCTTCGTAAGAAATGGCCTCTGTATTTTTGCATTCATGCTCTTTATCGGCTTCCATTTCGCGGTTGATCTTAAGTTTTGTAACTCTTGCATATGAGAGTAGTTGGTGTAATGATTTTACCGCTTCCTTTCTCACTTAGGTGATATACAACCGTATATCGGTCAAGACCGCACGTAGGAAAGCACCCCATTTTGTGTAATTTAGTGTGCGCTCGCGCCAATCGCTGGAAATCCGGAGCTTCTTTAGCTCATCATAGACCTGAGTTTCCCATATTAAGCACGGACGTCTTCTCTGATGCCGTCTACTAATAGAGTTTAGGTTTCCGTCGTAACCCTTTAGCGCTGGAGCTTCGGGCTTCATCCGAGAAATAGTCCAGTGCAGCTGCTGGAATTTAATGTGGTGGACTATGTCAACCTCATCATACAGCTCGTGGTTTATACGGGTCCTAAGCTCGACGCCAACTCTAAGTGGACCAAAAATCTTAAGAAGAATCTTTCTCTGGAACACTCCTAAAGAAGCTGTATCCGTTGATATCAGGGTCCATACAACAGGATGATGTCAATATCATCAGCACATGCGAGTAGCATTACTTCCTTATGGAAGATCGTGCCCGCCCGTTCTACGTATGGGCAGCGGCGTAGGATGTACTCCATCAAGAGATTAAAAAAGTCGCACGATAAAGCATCACTCTGCCTGAAACCTCTCTTGGTATCAATGAATTCTGAAATGTTTTTTCCTACTGCGATGCCGCTTTGGGTGTGTGATAGCGTCACTGAAGCCACACTGATACTGGCCTCTTAGTGCATCCGTGGCTCCAGCCATTTACAAAGTACGCCGGCCAGAATTTTGTATCCTATTGAAAGGAGGCTCATTCCCCGGTAGTTCTTTCGTGAAGATAGGACAAAGAACCCTGAGGTTCCAATCGTTGGGCAAGCATTCATCGGACAATATTTTGCATAAGAGTTAGTGCATAGGCCAATGTTTTTGAATAACTCAGCTGACAGCTCATCGAATCCTGTCGCTTTGTTATTCTTCAGCTTTTTAATTACTGAGTCGACCTCGTTATAATCCGGTGGCTATACAAGAGGGCCATCATCAATTGGTGGTTCTAGAAATGCTTCTCTATTGGCGGTATTGTTCTCTTCATTGCCCACAAGTAGGTTAGAGAAATGACTTCTCCATAGTATCAGTGATTCCTCAGCATCTGTAGCCAGACTTCCATTATTGTTAATGCAGAAAGAAACTCCGGGCTTAAAACCTTCGATCAGCTTGGCCTTTTTATAAATCATTCGTGCTTCATTTCTATCACTTCCTCAAGCTCTCGCCTTTCTTGTTTCGCCTTTTTGTGTTTGGAAAGGCGTTTCTCTTCCCTGCGTGTCTCCCAGAGTTCATTTGTAAGCGGCATCTTTCTCTGCAATAGCTTGGCGTCACTCCTTGACATACAAAGTGTTCGTCACAAGACTTGTGTACCATGACCTCCTTGGCAGCCGTATCCATGGAGTGGGACATATGTCTTCACTGCTCTCCAAGAAGCCGGAGAGGACTCCCAGAACAGTTGGGAGAGTCTGGCTAAAAAGGCTCCGGCGTTCTGTTGTAAGAGGCACCTTTCGTTGAGTATTGGGCTGTGCAGAATGCACAATGCTGACCTTGGTGCGTACCTTGGCTACCACAAGGTAATGCTCCGAGTCGATGTTGGGACCTCGTACCGTTCGCACATCCAACACGTTTGTCTGTGTTTTGTTTTTCCTTTGAATGTGTGTGTCTTTGTTTTAATTCTTTAGAAAACATAAATATATTTTAACGCAAGAAAAAAAATTTTTCCTTTTGTTCTACAAAATTTGTTCACAAAATACCTGGGCTTGGCTAGGCTAAGAATTGAGATGAACATTCCTTTACTACCCCTGATAAGGTGAAAAACACCTCGTCTAAGGTTATTACCCGTTTCATAAAATAGACGGAAAACGTAGATAAATTAACTCAACCATGTCCGGGCTAGGGTAAAAAATACATCATTTCCTGTCGCAATACTCGTAGGAGGCATTCGTCACGCTTTGGAAAAGAAAAAAACTCAGATTTCAATTGGCTACTGTGGCCAAACGGCATAATACTTTTTTAATATCTGATATAACTTTGAAATACCTTTGAAATGAATGCATGGTTCGGTTAGTATAATCACTACTTAAAACAAGATTACCTGCTCTTTGGTATATTTTGTAAGGCGATGGTAGATGGGATAGAGGAATGTAGATAATTTTGATGGGCATGAAATTATTTGAAAGAATTGAATTAAAATTAAAAGAAATTTTGGAACGAGCGGTTGTTGAAACTGGAATCTCTGGACTGTTAGGCAACTGCAAAGTTCAGCTAACGAGTCCTCAAATGTTTACTGATACAAATGTAAAGTGTTTTTTTAGAGGTGTAGAACCTTGAATTGAATAAAAAAACCGATATTATATTATTTCAAACTGAAAAATTACTTTATTAGAAAGATAATATTAAGCTATTAGTGTTTCAATAAGATTTCGGGCAAGTACGCTGGCTTTTTCAAGCAATGAGGCGATATGTCGACAATGGTCCGCGCAATATGTCATCTTCAAATTTGAATTAAATGGTTTCTAATAATTTCATCCTAAAAAGAAAAATAAACTACGAGATTCTCTAGGCACCGTTACATCCAAAAAACTATCAGTTGTTTTTTCGGTGCATAATGTACGATGGCTTTGTGGATGCGTTTTATCATTTAGTAGTGGTGCGAAAACAATCGACGGTTAATAAAATTAGTCGCTCCAAATCTTAACGTAGCGAACATTCCCGAACTGAACCACTATTCACGAAATAAATTGGCACAATATGCAAGCGTTGTTCTGGCGCTAGTCTATTCATAATAGAAAGGCTAACCAAACTGAGCACTAATGAAAAAATCGTTATCAGATCTGACCAATTTACGACAGTTCAATTACTGTTGCAAAGTAAAACCTCTAAAATGTTTGTATATGAGGCATTATTCATGAAGTGTAGGTGAAAAATAAAAATGTTCCAAATCAATTTGAAGTTTTTATATATTGTGTGACTATTGGTCACTAAATAAGAAAAAATAAGTTTTAAGGATATTGCATGACGGGTTATCTATTTACAGGGGCTCGAATATTTCGAGTTTCACTATGCGCGTGCAAGTTCCAGAGTAAATGATTCCCAGTAGAATATTGCAATTTTAAAAAACAATATATGTTTTGAAAAGCTCTTTTTCTGGGCTATAAAACTGTATTATTTAAAATTTTTATTAATGAAAATTTTATTATTAAATTTAATAATGAAAAATATTTTTCGATTTTTGACAAATATGATCGCATTTTTTAAACTAGTCTTAAAAGAATGAAGATTTTTTGCCCTTCAAAATGATACCAAGGCCAAAAGGGGTGATTTTTTGTTTAAAAAATATAGGCCATTTTATAAGCTCATAGCACGCGAGGCCTGCCACTTCATGCAGCAAGTGGCAGGCCTCGCGTGATATGAGCTTAAAAAATGGCCCATATGGTACGGTGGCTTATATGGGGGCTCCCCCAAAAGTCGGGGATCGCACCCATTGTGAAGCGTCCGTTCATAAGAAGCCACCATTTCCAAGTTGATATTGACTGCAATAAAGAAGTATTACAAATAAAAAATCTAAAGTGGGCGGGTAGTTTGTATAGGGACTACCCTGAAAAGTTAGCGTGGCATGTCAATATGGATATTCTATTTGACTACAATTAAAAAAAGGTTGGGTGCCAAGTGTCAGCTGGATATCTTAAAAATTTATCCCAAAAAAATACGCAACTACCAGATGGATAGACAGACAGACATGGCTAGATCGACTCGTCTCGTCGAGCTAATCAAAAATATAAACATTGTGTGGGGTAATGAGCTACAAACTTTCAGACAAACTGAACTCTGTGCAAATGGTATACAAATTATTTAAGTTTTTAATTGAATTTGAATATTGAATATATAATTAAATATATATAATTATTTGTGCTGGGTATATTATATATATATGTACCAAATTTTAAGTGATTCACAATTCCAATGAATGAAACAAATATAAAGGCGTGAAGATAATAATCACAGTCACTTAAACAGCAATTGTCGTTAGCTTAGGCAATCATTGCGGTGTGTAGCTTGTAAGGGGCATGTTTTAACAATGGGATGCAGTGAAGTGTTTACTGCCACCCTTCAGTTTTTATTGTCCGTAAATTTTTGTATACACAATGAACACTGCTTACTATATTGTATATTCTAAAAAAAAAAAAAACTAAAAAAGAAAAAAAAACAATTGAAAACTTCGGTACATGGTTTGTATGACAGCGGTTTGTGTTTGTAAGATAGAAAACCTTTCAGAAATCTTCAATAAAAATACATATTAAACTCACCCCAACATTTTGTTCACAAATTTATCTATTGTTCTGTCATGCTTGTCTTTATCAACAGCCCTTCCTCACTGCGAAAGAAAATCCCATTCATTTTAATGAATAGGGGTGTGCATTCTTTTGAATACGTGTTTTGTGGCAATATATTGATTGCATTATATGAGGACACATAACAATATCAAAATAATTGATTTAAAATTAATTCTGCCAATTGTTGATTGCATTAGATTCATGCGAAACGATTTTTCGGTTCGTTGGCACAATTATTAGTCCATGTCATCACTTAACAGTAGTTTAAACATCATTTGCACACTTAAGAGAATGATTAAATCAGGGATGATTCTTCTAATTAAGGAGCAAAAATAAATGTTGCCGTTGTGCACACTTATTTTGTAATAATCGTTTCCTTTAGATGATACCAAAACTTAAATACTCTCCACACTTTTAACCAGGGACCGTAACGATTGTAATATAATAAAAAAGCATTTTTTTTTATTATTATATCCTAACTTTTAATTCTTAAATCAAAAATAAAAGTTAGTTCTGAGTTTTCAATTCTTTATTCAAAAATAAAAATTATGTTTCATTGTAGTACCATTCACAATAGTGTGAATTGGTATTATCAGTTTGTCTGCAAGACCCCATAAAGTATATATATTCTTGATCAGCTCAACGAGACGAGTCGAGTAAGGGATCAATTTTTATGGTATCCAGGTGTAATATGTACACTGGGGTAAACCTTTAGTGGTAGCCGCCATACAAACCCCCTCTCACTATTGACTTTTTGTATGAAAAGCTTTTTTTATTGTGGTCAATATTAACTTAATGGTGGCTTCTTATGAATGGTTGCCTCACACACATATTCTAATGGGCTTGTAACGCCCTCTTTTTGATATAGCCCCTATAGAAACCCACCTCTCCACATTTATGTTCTATGAATTATATTAGAGATACGGTTCAACCGAAGTTACCGTTTTTTATTGTTTTTTTATTTTTTACGAAGAGTGTGAATAGTATTATAATTTAGCAACAATGTTTGCAACGCTTTAAAAGAAGCATCGGAGACCAAATATATTTTATACAAAAGGTGAATCCAATTAATAATGTATAAATTGTATAGCTCCCAATCAAAAACACTTGGTATTTATTTTGTTGTATCGAACATTTTTTAAATTAAGTCATTATTGAAATTAAAATAATTATTGTTTCTAAATTAGTCAACTACATACAAAACGTGAATTCATTGAAATTGTTTAAATTGTACATTTGTATCAGTAAACGTCGGATTCGATGACTCAACTGTCTAGAGTGATGCTTTTTCATTTATACATTTTAATTTAATTCTTTTTAAAAATTTCAAACAAACAAAATTGTTACAATCTTTCATTCTATTAACAACCGCCAAAAAGGCGAATTTCATGATAAACACTAATTTGAATAAATTTTATTGTATTCACAATTTTGAAATCTAAGCATCCATCCAAATTTTAAAAACTGAAGTAAAACACTGAGTTAACAGGGCAAGTGACAAAAGTATTGAAGCTTCGGTTCCACTGAAGTCAACGTTTTTTCTTGTTATTATATTACCCAGAAATAAGGATTATACTAGTTTACATAAAAAAAAAAAGAAATAGGAACTTTCCTTACAGTTTTTTTGAGTAACTTAGATATGGCTGTGTTAAAAATAAAGGTAACTTTTCATTTTTTCGAAAAATATTTACTTATGCATTAATATCTATCCTTTCTATCTATCAAAGAAGCAAAGTCAAAATTCAGTAATTTCGGAACAAACTTCACTACCAAACATGCCCAACAGCAACTTCTAAAATAGTGATTCTTTGATATAATATACAAATTTTTTCACTGCTTCAACGTTTTCATCGATTGATGACGTGCTTGTGCGTTCAGGGAGGCCAACGTCATTAACGTCATCTCAGCAATCTTTGAAAAGTCAACATTTTACGCGTTGCATTTAAATTCTGGTAGTTATACAGATGGAACACTTTTGTAAACTCCGTTGTTATTGCTTCATTTGGCTAATTTGATCGCACATATATAACACATATCGCACATAGGCGAATAGACGAATAATAACTAAAATCTATTGTATTTGTAAATCGTATCGTTTGTATTAAATCACTAGCTGGTACCCGGCGCGTTGATGCCCTTCCCCATGACTCTCCCTTCCCCTGTCACTCCTTCCCACGCCTCACCCCCTTCTCCCTGCCAAACGCGTTGCTTTACCTTTACCCCTCCTTCCCTATGATCCCTTAAGAACTCAATCATATATCTCTCATCGTTAAGGCACCGTTCGTAAGAAACGTTTTCGTTCGACCGTTTTTTCTACGACTTACTTTGCAAATCCGACTACCACGAAAAAGTCTTTTAATTTTTCGACTTAATATATATAGCTTATAACACTCACAAATAAGGTGGCTTTCTATTGGTAAAGTAGATCCAGAGATTACTCCCTATAACCTCACAAACTAACTACCTATTTATAATATTAGTATAGATAAGTATTTGTTAAAATCTTTATTTTCAATAGAATTCATCGGAAAAAAAATGTATTTAAAAAACCATTTGGTCAATGTTTACCATGGGAGCATATTTTTATTGGTACATTTGATCATAGTGATGTGTTTGCACAAACTACTAAACTTAATACGAACTACATTTTTGTACTAGGGAAACTCCAAAAAATTGTATTTTTTGTACAAAAGACTTGAGTTTTGGGGTAAGTTTATTAACAAATGATAAAGCTGGAACATTCTCAACAACTTTGCCAAAAAAACAAAATAAATCTTCAATAAATAAACAACAACGTACTAGTTAGAGAATGTCAAATCTGAGTTAAGTCCGTAAAAATGAGAATTGAAGTAAAATCTTTAAAAAAGCGTGAAACGATGATGACATTTCAATTTGTAAACTTGAGTCCGACTCATACAGTCATCATTATAAACTTTTTTTAACAATTCGTAAGTTCAGCAAATTTTTAACGACATAACTAAAAAACTGCTGTTATTAAAACGTGTGTAATTTTGTAACATTTTTATGGGATAGCATGAACTTAGTTGCTTTCGAACAGCTAACTTTATGTAAGAGCAGGTAGGTATATACAAATATATTTATGTGTTGGAAAAGAAACAAGACTTTTTAAAAATAGCTGTTTCTGGTGGCGCCACCTGTTGGTAGGTACATGCGTTGGAAAGGAAATTTTATGACAATCGGATTCATATGAATCTGTTGGGCGTCCCCGATGACTTTCTTTCTCATATTGCTTTTTAATAATTTCTTCTTATTCGTATTTTTATACCATTCACCATAGTGTGAAATATTAATAGCAGTTTGTTTGAAAGTTTGTAGCGTATTAAAACAGGCATTCTTGATCAGCTAGACGAGACGAGTCGACCTAGCCATGTCCGTCTGCCTTTCTGTCTGTATGTCCGTCTGTCCGTCTGTCCGTCCGTCTGTCTGCCCGTATGTCTGTCTATCTGTATGTTGTTACGTATTTTTTGGGGACCAATTTGTATGCTATCTAGTTCAAATTGCGCACATACACTTCTTTTTACTTCTTTTCACTTCTGCAATTTAATAGAGTTTCAACATTGACCCGCCACGCCCACTTTTTTGGTTACAACTTTTATAGTGTAGTCAATATCAACTTAATAATTGATATCGTAACTTTTAGTGGACTGATGCTTGGCATAGACATTAATGGGTGGGACTCGCCCACTTTTTTGGTAGCCCCCATACAAACCTACTGCCCACTTTTTACTTTTTGTATGTAAACTTCTTTATTAAAGTCAATATTAGGTAGAAATGCGCTATGGTGTCGTTTAATAGACAGCCGCTTAACATACATAGGCTAATTAGCGTGGCCCTCCCACTTTTTAGCTAGCCCCCAACGCACCCTGCAATTTTGTGTATTTTTATGAAAAAATTCTTCATTTAAACCAATATTAGCTTGAAATTTGATTTGGTGGATTTTAGTGGACAACCGCTTCATATACATAGAGGTAGTTCCATATAAACCCACAGCTAACTTTTATGCACTTGTATGGAAAACGTCAATATCAACTTGAAATTCGATATAGCGGCATCTTACACATCTACTACATCGCTTCATATACATCTACTAGTGGGCCTATACCACAATTTTTGGGGTAGCCCCTGTTTAAAGCCGCACTTTTATGTTTTACAATTATATTTAAAACTTCGTGTGAATGGTATTAGAGATTCGGTTCAACCGAAGGTAACGTTTTTTCTTGTTTTCTTAAATTTTATTTTCATCACAATTGCACTTACTTGTGTTGGAGTCAAATGTATAAGGCTTGCCAAGTGTTCCCTTTCCGGCGCCGATAAATATCGTTGCTGTTTAAACCGCCTCTCCAGTTCGTAAACCTAAAAGTTAATTTAAAAAAAAAATTATTTCTAGAAGATTTCAATTAAATATTGCATTAAAAAAGTGGCTGCCGTGTGAGAACGCGTAGTACATATATAACCTCTTTGTATGCTACAATATTATTTTACTGTAGAACAAAAAGGAGTCGTGATACTCGACTATAAGATACGTTCCACACACTTCCAAGGAAGTGTGTAAGGAATCATACATTCTACTGGAAATAAACGTTTACTACTTAGAACTTTTTCGTGGTCTTAAGATTTTCACGCTCCCACATAACTTCAGATTGGACCACTGTAAGGGTAGCCTCCAACTCATCCAGTCCTCAATTTTCAAGTCTTTTGTATGAAAATGTTATGTTTCTGTAGTTAATAAAGCTACAAACTCTAAATTTGGTGTATCTTATCCTAATAAAATATTTCACATATCTCCATATCGGAAACTAAACGTGGTAATCCCACTAAAAAACCCCCCTATTTTTGTGTTTTTTTCTATATAAGTTTTTTGTAAGCTACAATATTTTCGAATTTAATTATGAATTGAACCAAATTTTAATGTTAATTAATAATTGATTTTAAATTGGTGAACGACATATAAAAGGTGAATCCAAAAAATATATTGAATAAATTGTAAATTTATTTTAGTAAACATTTGAGGAATCAGTAGCTGATCTGTCTAGCGTGCAGTGTAATACTACAGACGATTTGATTTCATATATATTTCATATATATATATATATATATATATATATATATATATATATATATATATATATATATATATATATATATATATATATATATATATATATATATATATATATATATATATATACCTTATATACCTCTGATACTCCCTTTAAGGCGTTGAGCATGAAAAGACCAGTCGTTCCAGCCAGTTGTTTTTGTCTGTCTGTCTGAGCGTTCCTGTCCTCCTTATTGACTCAGTCTTTGAAATATTGGTTTGAAAGTAAGTATTTTATGACATCGAATTCATTTATATTCAGTCGATATTGTATGAATAAGAACTATAATTTTTATTTTAAGCATATCTGATGCATATATGCATCATATCCCTTATTCTTAATAGATCCTGTTCAAAACCAAAAATTCAAAGAATGAAAAATGAAGAGTACTCTATCCAATTAAAAAAACCTCATCGAAATTGGAGAAGGTGCCATATAAAGGGTTAAGTACACAAATGGCAGCAATTTTGCCACTAGAATGTGTAGCTCCTATGCAAAAACACTTTGTTATTATGTTGTTGTATCGGGCATGTTTGAATTAAAGCATTTTGTTTGGGCAGAATAATTTCTAGTTAATAAGACCATTCATATAATCAATTTTGTTATTTTAAATGTTTTAACATTTTATTAAAGAAAGTTTTGTGCAAGTACGCAAGGTACCAATTTGTAATGAATTGTGTTAAACAGTGTAATCTCATTCGGAGTTCACTCACGCTCATTTAAATTCTTCACTTCTATTGAGTTTCTTGCAGTTTTGCATTCTCGTTTGCTCTTATGATCATTTTCTAATATTTAATAGCAATAAGTCAATTTTTAATTGAAGTCACTCGAAATAAAGCTTCCAAACACACGGCATCGGGAGTTTTATTGCCTCATTAATTTGAGGCTTCAACATTTGGCGACCGTTACAGGACAGAATTGACTTGGCAAAAGGCCAATTCTGTTCACATTTCTAAACCCTCACATTTCTCAACCCTTTGGTACGCAACTCATCAACTTCGAGCCACCGTTGGATATCCAGCATTACCAGGATCGGCATTGGATCAATAAAATCATTTTGACATATTATGTGAGTTACATGGGATTTTCCGCATTTCTACTTACATGATACTTCACTATACTCTTTTTAATCAGTGCAGAGAGTGGAGGGACCACGAAAAAACCGAAAGCTAATACACTCAAAATTGCATTAAACTGTTGCAGCATATATATGTAAAATTTGATGTGCATATGAAAATGATAAATTATATTTGGGCAAATAAATTCACATAGCGAGCAATATAATCAATTATATTTTGACTATTGCGTTATTAACAATCAAATAATCAAGGCAAGCGATTCGCTCAAATCGATAACTTTCACTCGTGTTGCTGTTACTACATTTCACTCGATTATTTTGGTACTCATATTGAGTTCGATCGTTTTAAAAATGAGTCCAAAGGCAGCTACAGAACAGTTAGCTTCACTAAAGCAGCAGCGCTCTGTAATATTAAAGAATATTTCCAACATTAGGCTCAAATGAAAAAAAAGATGTTGACGTCTTCGAATGTCGACTTCAAATCTTACGTTATATGCCAACTCCAAATGCAAATAGAAAAATAAAACTCAGCAGACAGCACACGCCTCGAATTGGAAGAATTATTTAATGAAACGCCGTGCTATAAATAAAACTCAAAAGCATGATGTTTCATGGAACTGCCTTCAATAGTTTTCCAGTCAAAATCGCTTACCAGCCCTCAAGTTACCCAAGTTCGATGGCAAGTATTGTGATTAGCGTTAAAACAGCGTTTATGGTGGATGATGATCTATCAATCTCAGTTATAGACAAATTTAATTATTTGGTCACTTGTCTCTCAGGTGCAGCATGGAAGCAAAATTTTGAAGCTTTGCCCTCATGGGAGGCTTGCCGCAGCATTTTAAACAGACATTGTCAATTGAAACGTGCAATTGTAGATAAGACAAAGGATACGAAATCTATAAACAATGCTCGTAAATCATCTAGCGCATTCGTTAGTGCCCAATATTCTTGTCTTCAATGTCAGAGTACGGATCATAGGTTAGGAGCTTGTCCATCTTTTTTATCGCTACCAGTTGCAGAACGATAGAAGCAATCATCATGTCTAAATTGCTTACAGAGTGGCAAAATGTTTTACTAAGTCGCGTTGCATATTCAAATTAAATTAAATTCACAACGAATTCAGATCAACAACGAATTCAACTCAATCAACAAGTTGCGAGTCAAGCAAGCTCGTCCATTGCAGCTGCTACATCATTGGTATCAAAAACTTCTAGTCGAGCGCTTATTCCTATAGCAATCGTGCTGATTAATGATAAGTATGGTGTTTTTCAACCGGCTCGTGCGCTACTCGACTCTTATTCTGAAATGAACTTTATAACCGAAGAACTTAAGATTGAACGTTCTCATCCTCATCAGGAAATATGTGGTATTGCAGATATTAGAACAGCACTTAAATTTTCAGTAGCATCAACAGTAAAATCTCGTATATCAAACTATAGTTGGTCGTCTCAGTTTGCAGTTACAAAAACAATATCGTCGAATCAACCTTCACAATGTATTGAAACAATTAACTGGAAATTACCGGAAGAGCTTCAGTTTGCTGATCCGTTATTTTATAAACCGCATCATATTGACTTGTTAATCAGTTCACAGAATTCTTTTGAATTACTTATCGATGGTAAAATTTCAGTTGGAGAAGGCTTACCATACTTGATTAACACTAAACTTGGTTGGGTGGTCGGTGGTAAAGTCATTCAGCCACGCCAATCAAACACATTCACATGCAATGTTGCTCGCACACATGACCTGGATCAAGCGCTTCGAAGATTCTGGGAAGTAGAAGAGTATTCGATTCATGACCCAAGACGCAATCGAAAGAAGATATTACTTGCGAAAAAATTCGAACAAAACACAATAGTACTAGACTCAGGTAGAGTTCAAGTAAGACTACCGTTCAAAACGTCTTCGGATATTCTTGGAAATTCACTAGACAGCGCGAAAAGCTGCTTTGAATTACTTGAACTTCGTATAGACCGCAATAAGCCACTCAAGGAACTATATACAGCATATATGGATGAGTATCTGAACTTAGAGCACATGAGCACAATCAATAACATAGATCATTCAAAACCGCATAATGTGATAGCACATCACTGTGTGCTTCGTCCTCAAAGTGCTAAAACAAAGCTTCGAGATGTATTCAATGATTCAGCGCAAACGTCTGCGCATATATCGCTAAATGATATTTTGTTAGTCGGACCCAAGATTCAACAAGATTTGATACTACAGGCTCTCTTAGCAAAAGCAGGCTTTCATCTGCCAAAGTGGAACTGCAACCACGAACAATGGGAAGATGATACCCAAGAAGTAAACATCCAGGTAGACGACCATGAAATCACAAAAGCGCTTGGAATGTCATGGCAACCATGCCAAGACACATTTTGCTTTAGATAAAATTTGCCAATCATACAACTTATTACAAAACGATCAATTTTGTCTGTAGTTGCACGAATATATGATTTACTCAGAATGTTGAGCCCAATTATCATCCGCTGCAAAATCCTTGTTCAAGAATTATGGATTCAACGTTTAGGATGGGACGATCCTCTTCCAATAGCGCTAAAAAACTTGTGGCTACATATAGAAAACGATTTGATGCAGTTGAAAACCATCGAAATTTCTCGATATGTCAATTTATCACGACAGCAGTCTTGCGAGATTCATGGCTTCGAGCGTAGAGTTATGTGCCGCCGTGCTGTTGTGCACTTGGTTTAAAGTACTGCATTTGTTTGAAAAATGTGCTAACAAAATTTTCTTTTGAACAGATTGTGTTGCTCTGGATATTGATGCATTCGGCAACACTTAACTGTTTCGTAGTAAACCGTGTAGCTGAGTTGCGAGACAAATCATCTGGTATCATAGGGAGACATGTGCCAAGCAAGAAAAATCCTGCGGATACAAACAATTTGGTGCAGTGGACCAAAATTTCTTACTTTGGATGAATCTAATTGTTAAAATCAGTTAAAACATTTGATAAGAAAACACTTGAGCAGCGCAAGATGGTTATACTGAAATGTAGTAACAGTGACAGTAAGGAAACGTTTGTTGACACAATACTGAAAAGTATTTCAAAAGATGATGCGAATAATATCATATGTCATACGAGTTTTCAGTCATGTCAACCCGAGAAGAGACACATACTAATGTACAGCGTCTTTCTACAATCGAGCAGCAGGAAACATTTCTTCGCATTGTTTCGCTTAAAGAACATCAAGTGTACGCTCTCGATATTGCACTTCTAAAATTGAACAAGTCGATTAGACCAGAAATGCAAAAACTAACTCCATCTTTTTTTTAATCCGATCGCTTTTAAATTCTGGTTTTATACTCTACAAAAAAAATTTTAATACTTTAACATTTAACATTTAACCACATTCTAGGTTTTAAGAAATTCAACCGCTAAGGTGTGAATATCTAAAATGTGTCGTCGAAAGATAGATGGAACACATTTTATACCCTGTACCCATAGGGGAAAAGCGAATATTAAGATTGTGCAAATGTATGTAACGGGCGGAAATGTATGTAAAGCGTGGCAGCTCCTATACGTTTGGATATTGAGATTTTCTAACCCGCATATGAACCTGCCCCCTTTCTTAAGTTTTTGTATGACATTTCTTTGGTTTTATTTTAATTTACGCTAGAATGGGTGAATTTGGTGTATCTCACGTAAATCGTAATAAAATATGCCATATAGGTCCAGAGCATGCCACTCTAGGGGGTAGCCCTATTTAAACTTGACCAAGATTATTAAGTTTTTGTATGAAAAGTTTTTTGTTTTGTTCTTAATTAAGCTGAACTGCCGAATTTGGGATATCTTACATCTTTACGAAATATTTTATGCAGGCTCAGATCGGACCACTATAAGGGGTAGCAATATGTAATCCTTCTCCCAGTTTTGAATAATATGAAAACGTTTTTGATTTTATTTTTATTAATGCTAATTTATTGTAAACTCTAATAAAATATCCCACATATGTCAAGATCGGACCACTATCTCCCAGTCGAGCACACACGACTTCTGCGCTCTTTTTTGTTTTTTATTCTAAACGATTTTAATCTCTGTTTTCTCTGTCACTTAGCATATTCAATACCAATTGAATAAATGCGTAAATTACTTATTTATATATATGTATTTTATTTCTATTATTTGAAATTAAACTGCTTTGAAATTAAACTGAATTGCTTACTACAGTTTTTATTTCGTGAGTATAGTTTGTTATTTCGTGAGTATAGTTTGTTCTTTTGTCCAGTACAATTTGCGGTGAAATTGGTTTTTCTGTGAATTAAAAAAAAAATACTGGAAGACGATCAAATGTATATCGTCGTACTCAGTTCGAATTGTCAGCCGTTGCATTTTCGGCAATGAATTTACGTATGTAAAGAGCACTAGGAAAAATAAATTCCACTTGATTTTCTCCATTAAATAAGAGAAAATCGAAAGGCTGCATTGCTGCGCTCGCAGAGAATACTAGATGGATAAGATTTTGTATATCTATAGTAGGGAACCGGAAATAATAAGACTCACTGAGGGGGCGTACGAACGTAGGGAGCGTACGAACGCTCTTTATATCATTGGTTCTATGTGGACAGATATAAACAAGAAAATATCACTATTCCTTAAATATTCATAGTAGTCAGGATGTAGACATTTAGTTTGCAACCTATGTACATTACTTACTATTCTTAATTTAAGAGAGACCTAAGTGTCTGTAATCTTACATTCGAGCTGATTTACTACTTAAAGTGATTTCATCAGCAGTAACTCCGTCATTTTTCATTTGTGGTTTTTTTTTGTTACCTTTTTTACTTATAACACCATTTCATACTATGTGTGATACTTTATTTGACTGCAATAAAAAAAAAGTTCATTTGCCGGGTTACAGCTGTAAATTGATCCCTCAAAAATGCGCAACAACTACCAAAGAGACAGATGCACAGGCTAGATCGACTCGTCTCGTCGAGCTGATCAAGATCTATGATGTCCCTTAAATGCGTCACAAACTTTCAGCCAAACTGATAGTACCATTTCACACTATATGTGAGTGGTATAATGACTAGAAATGTGACAAATAACATCTGACCCCGGATTCGGATTCTACGCAGCAAATTACTTCGAAAATTACCCTTAGCTTTCCAACAACTAAACCATGTTTACCTGTGTAATTAAGAAAATGGTAAAAAAGTTGCAAAAAATTAGAGGTTTAGAAAAGTTTTTTTTTTACAATATCAGTTTTACAACATTTTTACGTTCAGCAGCAGAAAGGTACTACTGGTAAATAAACCATTTTCTTTATTTATTATATATTTTTTATTATCGAAATTGTAAATGGCAAATAAAGAATCATAATCTAATGTTTCTTGAGCTCCAATAAGCTGCAACTACTTACAATCGTAAAATCTTAACCGTACTGCAGCAGACAGATGTATCAACAAACACATATCAAATATTTAGAACGGTATAATGAGAAATGAATTTGGTATTTACTTTGCACTTCAAATTCCAAGACTTGAATAAACACAATTTTATGAATTTGTATTTACTTAGTAGCAAAGTACGTTTGGGAGTGTGTGTATGTTTGTATCTTTCGATTACCACTACCAAAGCAAAAACGGAAAAGGTAAAACGTTCTGCTTGTATACTTCATTCGTACACTAAAATTAAATTTGCACATTTAGCTGTAACTTTAATAAAATTAGTGGTACCATTTTGTATCGTATTATAATCGAAATATACTGTAAAGCTCTGCAATTTGTATACTTGCCATATCATTACAATATTGCTTTAGCAACGCATTAAAGTAGTCAGCCATGAAGTATACCATGAAGTATAGTATACGAGTACATATAAATTATTGATCTGTTCGACGAAGCGAGCCGTGATCGTCTGTCAATCTGTCTGTAGAATGTCTGTAATAGCTCACTCTATTCCCAAAATTTGTGAGATTTTGGTTTCAAATTTAGACTTTTTATAAAGAGAAATAATATGCTTGTGAAAACGACAGTGATGTTGTAAAAGTAGACGAGGTTCTTTGGAACAGGTATATGATTTCCTAATTTCCGCCTTTAGTCAAAAATGTCATGATATTTGATTTTCTGGAAACATAGTTATTTCCATCGACCGGGTTTCCTTAAGGTTCCAACCGTTTTACTTTTCCGATAAGGTAAAAGTTGGAAGATGCATCAGGCAAACACTGGGCCAAATTTAGTGGGTCTTAAATTAATACTAATAATAATGTCACATATATCCAAATTGGATAACTATAACAAACCTGACCCCAATTTTATGGTTTTGTACGAAAATTTTGGGTTTTTGTTGCTAGTTAGTGTATCTTACAAGTTTAGTGTATCTTACGGCAATCTTAACAAAACGTCACTCATAGTTTCAGATCGGATCACTGTAGAAAATAGCTCCAAATAGAAAATAGCTATGATTCAAATAAAGAGCGTAAGGCAAGGTAAAGTGAATCTCGAAGTCGAGCTTTTTTTTGTTTAAGTAAATTTTATGAAAATTGGAGAAAAAGTCGATTCTTAATTATTTAACGCAAAGTGTGTATGCATGAGATCTAATTATTGAGCTGGTGGACATAATCTGTCAAATGTGCTGAGAATAGATATTCGTACAGATACATTAAAGTGTGCTGTACAAACATTTAACATTTATGCCATTGGCTATTTTGTCTTCGCACAGTGGGGAAAAACGTTTTAAGTTGGACAAATTTCTGTAACTTTTGAACCGCACAAAATTTTAAAGATCTGTTTATTTCTTTGACTAGGAATCGCAAAAAGTTTCATACAATGAAGAAATTATATAAATTGAGTAAATGATACCGGAACTAAAGTCATTAGAATCGCTAATAATAAGGACAGACATTAGGTAGCATGCTACCAACAAGTCGCCCATCGACACCGGAACTAGTTCTGTTCCACAGCTACAAATTGAAGAGAAGGAAAAGTTTAACATCGTCCGCGTACATTAATATTTTTGCATTGAGAATGACAGATGGGAGGTCTTTTAAAAACAGCAAGAATAATGCTCGAAATGACTACATTGTGAAACACCAGAAATAACGATAATCATTTTAGATGTTGATGATCTAAAAATTACACACTACTTTACACTGTAAGATTTTATCCATGGAATGAAATTTGAGGGAAACCCGATTTTATATAACTTAAAATAGATATATTTTATGATTAACTCTGTCAATTGCTTTACTAAATTCCGAATAAATTACGTCGATCTCCAAAACATTTTCATTAACAGAACAATTTATCACCTTATTTATGCAATGGAATAAGAAAAGAATCCTACCAACAATCCGGAAAAGAACCAGTTTTTAAGAACAGGCTAAAAAGAAACGTAAGAGGTTCGCACAAAGTATTCGGACAAAGTTTCAAAACAGAATTTGGAATGTTGTCAGGACCGGGTGAACAATTTAGATCAAGCAGTTTCATTTCACGTTGCACTGTGTTGAAATCTATTAACGGAACAGCAATAAAATACGCAACAACATACATATTAACGGACGGACGGAAGACGAATATGGCTACATCGACTCGTCAGACAAACTGATATATATATATATATATATATATATATATATATATATATATATATATATATATATATATATATATATATATATATATATATATATATATATATATATATATATATATATATATATATATATATATATATATATATATATATATATATTCTCTCTCTATATATATATATATATATATATATATATATATATATATATATATATATATATATATATATATATATATATATATATATATATATATATATATAATATATATATATATATATATATATATATATATATATATATATATATATATATATATATATATATATATATATATATATATATATATATATATATATATATATATATATATATATATATATATATATATATATATATATATATATATATATATATATATATATATATATATATATATATATATATATATATATATATATATATATATATATATATATATATATATATATAATATAAATCAAATTGAATTAAAATAAATAATCAACGCTACAACAAAATGTGCTTCGTAACTTATGATCAATAATCCTAAAACATTTTTCAGCTTTGTCAATATAAATTTTCGTATTTATAGTAGTGCAGCATTCTCGGATTCTGAGATATCGGATTTGTGATGGACAAACTTCTTTTCTGGCTCTACTGCAACTTATCCCTATAGTATCCCATCTTATGACTTTATATCATATCCTGTGTTAACATGTCTGATCTATTAAATTTTCATATCTGCATGGTCCTGATAATATTCCTAGTTGTGCAGAGTAGCAAATCCTATATCCCGAATTATAAATGTATTGATAAACTAAGTGCTATACCTTAATTGTTTGAAAAATTATCACTGATCAATTCCACAATTGTACAATTGTTGTACCATTTGTAAAAATCTTCTTGAATTTTCTTCTACAGTAAATAAAGATTTGTATCTGGATGGCAGACTGATGTCATATACACGGATTTTAGCAAAGCTTTGGACAGTGTGTGTATTGCCCTCTTATATATAAATTAGATGCTTTAGGATTTCACCTTCTTTTGTAAACTGGATACAGTCCTACCTTGTTGGATCTCAAAAATTCTTATTCAATAATTGTTTATCTAGAGCTATATATGTATGTCTTTTCTGATGTTTCAGAAGGTAGTCCCCTCGGCCCATTACTATTTGTAATTTGATAAATGATCGCTCTTTAGCAATCGATCATGGTCGTACACTAATGTACTCTGATGATGTCAAACTAAGTTATCGTATTCTAATGCTTCCCAACATACTACTACAACTACAAGCAGATTAGAATTCGTTATACATTTGGTGTTTAACAAACTATCTTAGTAGGGACATTAGTATTAATGGCTTAGGCTTTCTTATGGACCCTAAATTTAACTATAACAATCATAATGTTTCTATGGGGAATAAAGCTAAAGGTGAAAAAAAAATCAATTATCAAATTATTTTATTTTATTTTCAAAGGATCCTTGACACAACAGAAAGACTTTTTTATCCTTGGGCGAACGGCCCCTTATTCGTCTGCAATGAAGCATTGAAGCATTGATTGTAGACGAGCCATCAACTTGTGCTAATTCAGAAATATATGTATGTAAAAATCATATTCCTTCGTCTAGAAAATATTGTAGGTTAGGTAAATTTATATATGAAAAGTAGTCTGCGGATGTGGTTAAGAGAAACGTTAATGCCGTTAAATCGCAAATTGAACAGTTTCAGCCACACATTATACACATAGGTTAAAGGAAAAGCTTGTCCAATGTACATTATACCGCTCGTCGATTTTATCTAACCTAGAGTTGGACAGCGAGATTACAGGAATTGACGTAGAGTTTTTAACAGGTTTAATATTTTATTATAAGTTCTTTCTTCCACCGCCTTTTGATGAATAAATTTTAAGAATATTTGCTGCGAAACCTAGGAAAAACATGTACCCAAGAGTTTACAAAATTTTATACCATAGCAAGGATATTATTCAAAACTATTTATTACCACTAGAAGTGTTATACGAGGAGCACAGGAAAATGGAAACAAAAACTATATTAATATTATTATTATTATATTAAAGAGAATAGAAAACTAGAAACAATTCGGCAAATGCCGCGAATGAACTAGAATTGAAACTAAATCTCTTAACTTTTTGTTTACACAGAAATATGATCGGCTTCCGATACACGTGTTTCAGGGTATGCCAAAAACCCATCATCAGTCGGATTGGCCCTACATTGCTATTGATTGCTTTCATACCATGCTTAATTGACAATCGCCTTGTGTATCTCTAGTTTTTCTGTTATTCAATGATAACGAAACGGGGTAGACGTTATACTTTCTCAGCATGTTCTTTTGCATTTTTGCAAGAACGTCTCTTTTATTCTTCTGTGTTTTGCTATTGCATTATCCCCTTCTAATATATATATATATATATATATATATATATATATATATATATATATATATATATATATATATATATATATATATATATATATATATATATATATATATATATATATATATATATATATATATATGTAGATATAAATAAATATTATATATATTTATATATATAGACAAATAGGCGTGTCCCACTTCTTGTGGTAGCCCCATACAAACTCACTGCTCGCTTTATATAATAATAATATATATATATATATATATATATATATATATATATATATATATATATATATATATATATGTATATATATATATATATATATATATATATATATATATATATATATATATATATATATATATATATATATATATATGTAGATATAAATAAATATTATATATATTTATATATATAGACAAATAGGCGTGTCCCACTTCTTGTGGTAGCCCCATACAAACTCACTGCTCGCTTTATATAATAATCTCTCTCTCTCTCTCTCTCTCTCTCTCTCTCTCTCTATATATATATATATATATATATATATATATATATATATATATATATATATATATATATATCTCTCTCTCTCTATCTCTCTCTCTCTCTCTCTCTCTCTCTCTCTATATATATAGCGCGCGCGCGCGCGCAATATATATATCTCTCTCGCGCGCGCGCGCGCGCGCGCGCGCGCGAGTATATATATATATATAGAGAGAGATAGAGAGAGAGATATAGAGAGATATATAGAGAGAGAGAGAGAGAGAGAGAGAGAGAGAGAGAGAGAGAGAGAGAGAGAGAGAGAGAGAGAGAGAGAGAGAGAGAGAGAGAGAGAGAGAGAGAGAGAGAGAGAGAGAGAGAGAGAGAGAGAGAGAGAGAGAGAGAGAGAGAGAGAGAGATATATATATATATATATTATTATATAAAGCGAGCAGTGAGTTTGTATGGGGCTACCACAAGAAGTGGGACACGCCTATTTGTATATATATTTATATATATATATATATATATATATATATATATATATATATATATATATATATATATATATATATATATAAATATACACTATTTCCTTAAGTAGCCAACAATTTCTAAAATATCTAACTTCTTAACAGGTCCACCGATTTTCTAAAGCACCCTTTACACATTCATGGGTTCTCAGCTTAGTTGCTGTCAAAAATACAGGATGGGATGAAATCATAAATTTAGTATGCGCTTCTTCTTCTCATATGTGTTCAAACTGATATCAGTTGAAATAGAACACATCCTATTTGACATGAAATGTCGACTCAATCCGCCAATTTGCATGTCACTTTGAAGTGTAGAACTCAAGAATGTGTAAACGCTGCATAAGGAAATATAAGTTTGTAGTGATAAGTTCCTTACGAACCTTAATATTTATTGAGGGTGGGTATTTTATGTCAGCTATATATCGGATTTATGAATATTATACATTATAAGATTTTCTGAATGTACGTTTCAATGCTTTTTTAATGGACTTACCAGAAGAACTTTGTTATTTCGCATATAAAATAGTGATTGTACTGGAGCCCTACGGAGGTGGGTTTTCTTGAGTGGAGTCCACAGTATAATTACTTAAAAAACTTGCTTTGTATCGGTTTGGGTTGGCTTATTTTCTCTAGCATTTTAATACACGGTTTACAATATAACTTTATTTACCATTAAAAAACGGGCTGTTATGTTTGAATATTGTTACTTACCTGTGCTTGTGTAAACAAAACTCTGCGTTTTCTTCTTTGCGTTAAAGGAAACTGAAGCGGTTTTGTGTCGCTTACGCTACATGCCGCCAGACTGCTCATATTCCCCATGTGTCCCATTGATCCACTAGCCGAGCTGCCCATCAGTCTTGATACTAAAACAAAAATAAAGTCTACTAAGTAAAATGTTCTTATAAGCACTCATATTCCTAATCATAAGTAATATTCATATTTCAGTTGAAAAAAAATGTAACTGTTTATTTTTAAATTGATTATATCAGCTGTTTGCAGCCTTTAATTTCTGATAATGGCGAAATTTAAATCACGTCAGGATTTTGCCTCTCGATTTTTCAAAAATAGAGGGGCAGATTCTTGTTCAGCATAAAAAATCCATTCGGAAACACTAGGTCATATCTTATTCGCAAAACTCATGTAGGCCAGTGTTATCGGTAATTTGGTCAATCTTATGTTTTTCATTACGATTTTTGTTGCTTCTAAAAATGAGTGACGTGCAGAAGTTCTTTTGTAAGTGAATTGGCTACATGCAATCTATGCCAGAAAAACTCATCAAGAAAGGGACCCGGAACAACTACTTTTCGAAATCATTTAAAAAATGAGAGTCCACTTGAATTTAAATCAGTTAACAATCAACCGGCAAATATACAAATTGATAATGTACAATTTCAAACTTCTATCAGCTGTTAATTGACATTGGAGGTAAAATTATTATTCCATAAAGCCAAAATTCTAGAAATCTTCGGCTATGTTGCAAAATTAATATACTTACTATTCATATATTCTGCGAAAAGTATATAAAACAAGTATTGCTCGGCTATATTATATTCTGTACACGCCATATTTTTTTGTAGTATACCTTGATATCCCTCCAAATGTTCCTTTCTACAAACTACAATACATATATTACAAAATAGGCTAGACTATATTTGAGAAAAGTCTTTTCATACTATAAAATTATAACAAACATTTCAAAAAAATTACCAACTAATCATCACTTTATCAAAAAGACCAACAACGAACAAGTTAAAAACAGTCAAATTTGACTTAACCCTTATATTTAACATTTAAGTAAAAACCTTTAAGAAATATTTTTTTATGAAACCATGATGGCAAAAGGATGAACCAGGTCGATTGTGAGAAGGCAAACCCTCCCCTTAATTAGGGGTTGGTGCGCTGGGTTTGGTTCCCGCACATTCACCGCAATACATGCAATACGATGGGATAGGACAGGGCTACTCAAAAAAGGCATCCTGTGACATCTATTATAGTTGCCTTGCGAATAAACACGAATTTGGATGCAGTTTCGTGGTTAGTAGGAAACTACGAGGTCTTGTCACCAGTTTCATACCTGTGGACGAGCGTCTGGCCGCGATACGTATAAAGGCTAAATAGAAACGAAAGCTGGACGTAGGTAAGCTGCTATCACAAAAGCAGCCAGAGTCTCCCCACTGTTCCGGGAGTCCTCTCCGGTTTCTTAAGATATAGGTGAGCAGTGGAGACATATATCCCACTCCATGAATACGGCTGCCATGTAGGTGAGCAGTGGAGACATATCTCCCACGGCTGCCATTTATGTCATTGGGTACACCAGACCTGTGACGAACCCTTGGTATGACGTGGACGCAAAGCTACTGCAGAAAAAGACACCGCATACAAACGAACTCTGCAGTCGGGAGCAACGCGAGCTGATAGAGAGCGATATCGTGAGAAACGGAGAGAGGAAAAATGCCTTTTCAGACGCAATAAAAAGGAACAAAAAAGGGGTGAGCTTGATGATGTTGATGTGTTATGTCAAAGAAATGAATCTCGAAAGTTTTATCAAAAGGTCAAGGGTCTGACTGAAGGGCCCGGAGTTTCTTTCTGCAAGGACAATAATGGAACTCTGGTTACAGATGCACAGGATTCACTGAGACTATAGAGAAGTCACTTCTCTAATCTACTTGGGGGCGATGAAGAGAATAATACCGCCGATAGAGAAGCATAATTAGAACTACCAATTGATGTTGGCTCTCTTGTAGAGCCACTGGATTATAACGAGGTCGACTCAGTAATTAAAAAACTGAAGAATAACAAAGCGGCAGGCTCCGATGAGTTATTCAAGGCGAAGAGTTTGTAAAGCGTGTGCACCGATGAATGCATGCCCAACGATTGGAATCTCAGTGTTCTTTGTCCTATCTTCAAGAAAGGAGACCCCGCTGTCTGCGCGAACTACTGGAAAATAAGTCCCCTTTTATTAGTATACAAAATTCTGTCCCGCGTACTGTGTAAACGGCTGGAGCCATACACGAATGCACTGATAGGCCAGTATCAGTGTGGCTTCAGACCAAAGAGGTCGACCAGTGACCAAATTTTCGCTTTACGCCAAATCCTGGAGAAGACCCATGAGTACAATAAAGACACACACGGCGATAAGAACGAAGTTCTTCATCGGAACTTGGTATCCCAGCAAAGATCGTTCGTCCTTGCATGATGACGCTCTCACACACCCAAAGCGTCGTCAGAGTAGGAAAGAACCTCTCCTAATCCTTTGATACCAAGAGAGGTTTCAGGCAGGGTGGTGCTTTATCGTGCGACTTTGTCAATCTCTTGATGGAGTACATCCTAAGCCAATGCCCATACGTACAACGATCGGGCACGATCTTCCATAAAGAAGTGATGCTACTCGCATATGCTGATGACATAGACATCATAGGCATCAACGAACGGCGAGTAAGCAGGGCGTTCTCGGAGATTGAGAGACAGTCACGTCTCATGGGTCTAGCGGTGAACGAGGACAAGACGAAGTACTTTGTGTCCACTCGCAGACCATCAGCGCGTCTGGGACGGTATGTAAGTATGGAGAATTTCAACTTCAATGTTGTAGAAAACTTCTTCTATCTATCAGCCGAGAGATCAGACGAAGAATCACGCTTGCTAATCGCTGCTACTGTGGGCTCAGCAAGCAAATTAGAATTAAAGCCCTCTCTCGAACTACGAAGATAAAAATCTATGACACTGATAATCCTAGTTCTACTGTATGGCGCAGAAGCATGGACACTGACATCAACGGATACAACGTCTTTAGGAGTGTTCGAGAGAGATTCTTCGTAGGATTTTTGGTCCCCATAGAGTTCGCGTCGAGTTTAGGACTCGTATGAACCACGAGCTGTATGAGCTGTATGATGAGGTTGACATAGTCCAGTGCATTAAATTCCAGCGGCTGAACTGGGCTGGTCACCTCATCCGGATGAACCCAGAAGCCTGAACTTGATTGGTGGACGGCATCAGAGAGGACGTCCGAGCTTAAGATGGCTAGATCAGGTCTATGATGACCTGAAGAAGCTCCGGATTACCAGCGACTGGCGCCGGCGCGCACTGAACTACACCGAATGGTGCACTTTGCAACGTGCGGCCTTGACCGATAGACGGTTGTAGAGCTACTTAAGTAAGTAAGTAAGTATATATATACTATAAATACTAGCCGTTGCCGGCGTGAAATTTTATATCTTTTTGCTTTTATCTTGAAGTGGCACAGCCCATTTTTCCAGTGTATTAATAGGTGCTGATTTGATACAAAAGAAAATATAAATAAAAAGTGTCTACTATTAAATACAACAAATATGATAACAGAGAACCTGAATATGTATGTGGTAGCAACTTAAAAATTTACAAAGACTCATTATACCCTGTGCCTAAATTGTATGTAACATATATACAAGGTGTATCTAAAAATAACCGAACTTTTAATTTAAATCATAGAACACGTAGCGCCATCTATTGAATGTTGGCAGTGTTATAAGTGCAATGAAATGGCAGTGAAATGAAATAAACGCTATCGATTCAAATTTCACTGTGAAAATGCTGGCAAAGGAATTAAATTAATCTTACTAAACAATCTACAAAGTATTAAGATTTGGGTAAAAGAAAGGTGTGTGTACGTTTTATTCCACATCAGTTATCATTTAAAAAATCGCTCGTGTAGAGCATTGCAAAGACGTCATTTCAACAGCTAAAAATGATCCAGATATTCGTGATTCGATCATAGCTGGTGTTGAAGCATGGTGTTTTAAATATGATCCTGCACAATGGAAGTCAAACGAGGAGCCAAAACCTAAAAAATTACGTTTTCAGAAGTCAAGAATGAAGACAATGTTGGTAACTTTTTATGATTCCAAGGGTATTGTTCAGAAGGAATTTATTCCAGAAGGTCAAACTGTCAATTATTATTGAGAAGTTTTACATCGTTTGTGGTCGAGAGTTCTGCGGGCTAGGCCCGAATATTGTCGTCAGTTCATTTTAATAAACCTTGTGAAAAAAAAAAAATTAACAGGTAATATTGGATATATTGAACTGTCTATATTTATATTCCTGATCAGTACCAATATATTTGAAATAAGAAACTAATACCTGACCAGTTTTAGTTTCTTAAAAGTGCAAGTCAATTTAAAGATTTCACAGAACATACTTATTTGTAATGAATGATTGAGACAATAAATAATAATGTTAATCCAAATTGTGAGTATGAATTCTTATCAAGATAGAGAAAAAAATATCATTGTAATGAAACAATGGCAACTAAAGCCCAACAACATGTTGCCGTCGAAATCAATAACGGTGAAGCAAATTTAAATAGAATTGGCAAAAAATAAAATGTATTATTAAATATATACATATGTATCAAGCTATAATGGACGGTCACTGTCTTGTTTGGTGTCATGATGCGCTAATTTATCCATTATTATTTAATATTGAGCACAATTTTCAATATTTTTTATAGAAAACATTTGACAATTAAACAAAATCTGTTGTTCCATAGTCGCGTGATGCTTGCGACTTACTTGTGACTTCAATGTAAACACGTTTGAGTAACTGCTAGTTCTCTTTACTAGTACTTTAATATTAGTGCGATTTATATACACGCCTCGAGGGAAGTCGCAGATGATGCGTCCAATGACGAAATTTATGAGCATCTCGAACGTCTCTACGAGCGTTGCCCCAACCACTAAAAATCGTGCTTGGCGATTTCAACTCCAAAATTGAGAAGGAATGAATCTTTGACCCAACAGTCGGACAATTTAGCCTTCATGACGCTACCTTCTAGCAATGGAGAGAGGCTAATCGATTTCGCCGCATGTCGGAACATGGTAATTAGTAGCACCAAATTTGCACACCATAAAATCCATAAGGCTACTTGGCGCAGTCCCGATCGAGAAATCAAATTGATCATGTTTTAATCGATGGAAGGCACGCATCGAGCGTGTTGGATGTGCATACAGTACGAGGTTCCAAAATCGACTTGGACCACTGCAAGCACAACAGGCCGCTGAAGCCTTTTCAGCCAGATTATCCCAACTGTTCCGGGAGTACTCCTCGACTTCTGAAGATTTAGGTGAGCAGTGGAGACATATCTCCACTCCATGGATACTGCTGCCAAAAAAATCTGTCCCGCCTACTGAGTAAACAGCTGGAGCCATAAACGGATGAACTGATAGGACAGAAGCAGTGTGGCTAAAGAGGTTGACTAGTGACTAATTTTTCAGTCTACGACAAATCCTGGAAAATGTCTGTGAGTACAACAAACTTACGCACCAACTTCACACTAATCTTTTTAATTTATTTGCGAGTTATGTCACCCTTTAATGAGGTAGAACATTTTTGTAGGGTAAAAGTCGAAAATCGACTTCATGAATGGACTAAATGTACCTACGTTTTAGTGGTCTAAAACCATCTTCGCATGTACACACACGCACAACTGGATCATATCAGTTGGAAGTGGCTAACGATCATATAGGCAGAAGTACCATCTCTAAAGTACAAAGCGTGATACAACAACTTGAAATAATGTTTTCCGAAGAACTTAAAACATAAATTAGATAATAAATACTCCTATACATATATGAATTAATTTTTATACCACTCACACATAGTGTGAAATGGTATTATCAGTTTGTCTGAAAGTTTGTAACGCATTAAAGGAGGCATATTCCATAAAGTATATATAGTCTTGATCAGCTGGACGAGACGAGTCGCTCTAGCTATGCCCGTCTGCCTGTCTGTATGTTGTTGCGCATTATTTCTGGCCAATTTTGATGCAATCCACTTGAAAATTGGCACATACACTTATTTTTATTGCAGTTTAATGCCAACCTCCTCCAACCCAACCCCCGTTTTTGACTTTTTGTATGAAAAACTTTTTATTGTAGTCAATATCAATTTAATAATTGATATGGTAGCTTCTAATAGAGGGACGCTTCACATATACATTAATGGTTAGGATGCGCCCACTTTTTGGGGTAGCCCCCATACAAATTTTTGTTGTTTTATGAATATATATATATATATATATATATATATATATATATATATATATATATATATATATATATATATATATATATATATATATATATATATATATATATATATATATATATATATATATATATATATATATATATATATATATATATATATATATATATATATATATATATATATATATATATATATATATATATATATATATATATATATATATATATATATATATATATATATATATATATATATATATATATATATATATATATATATATATATATATATATATATATATATATATATATATATATATATATATATATATATATATATATATATATATATATAAATATATATATATATATATATATATATATATATATATATATATATATATATATATATATATATATATATATATATAGAGAGAGAGAGAGAGAGAGAGAGAGAGAGAGAGAGAGAGAGAGAGAGAGAGAGAGAGAGAGAGAGAGAGAGAGAGAGAGAGAGAGAGAGAGAGAGAGAGAGAGAGAGAGAGAGAGAGAGAGAGAGAGAGAGAGAGAGAGAGAGAGAGAGAGAGAGAGAGAGAGAGAGAGAGAGAGAGAGAGAGAGAGAGAGAGAGAGAGAGAGAGAGAGAGAGAGATATAGAGAGATAGATAGAGATATATATAGAGAGAGAGAGAGAGAGAGAGAGAGAGAGAGAGAGAGAGAGAGAGAGAGAGAGAGAGAGAGAGAGAGAGATGTATATATTTGTATGTATGTATATCTCTCTCTCTGTCTCTCTCTCTCTCTCTCTCTCTCTCTCTCTCTCTCTCTCTCTCTCTCTCTCTCTCTCTCTCTCTCTCTCTCTCTCTCTCTCTCTCTCTCTCTCTCTCTCTCTCTCTATATATATATATATATATATATATATATATATATATATATATATATATATATATATATATATATATAGTTCAGAGTGACATTGTTCATTGCCTCTTCAATGTTGTCTTTGTTGTGCTGATCCCTAGTTTTTGGTGAACCGAACGTTTTTGCAACTTCTCCGCTACCTACCATTTGGTAAAGTCTACATGTAGTGCCGAGCGATCTTCAATTGGTGATACTGCCTTACACGCATAAGGACCATCCCCAGTTTCTCTATTTTCCTTTCTTTTTATGGATAGTTGTCTTTCAGTCCAACCAAACCTTTTTTTAATTAATTAATTGTTGTTATGACCTCATGTTCTAATACATTGGACGTAAAAAGTACCTTTTTCCATCCTGCCGTGTATTTTATAGGTGGTCCTGCATTATTTGTACTGTACAAATCTTTTGGCCAAGTAGGTATTACCTGTCACTTGCTTCTGCAGAATTTATTCCTGCTCAAAACTCTTGTGCTAACCCTAAATTATATTAAGCTAATAGCTAGGAATATTAGCTTTACTGGCAATCTACTTACATTTTGATTTTATGCTTCTTCTTTAATTCAAATTTATTGTCTGATGCCGCACTATTGTTAATTACTAAGTAACGTCGCAATAATTTACATAATATGATCACATTTGCAATACATTTTTTTTAGTAAAACTAAACAGTGCGAATCAATAAAAAGTAAATCCAAAATGAATGGTTTAAACGTGTTTCGAAGTATTTTATTTCATTTTTCGTATAGGTATACAACACTACAAAATTTCTACCGTTTCGCACAAAAGTGAAATCAGGAATAGCTTTAACAATTGGTTAGCCTCAAATTTTTTAGTTAATTTAAAAAATTTATTTATTTATAATATTTAAAATAACTGAGGTAACTGTAGCACTCTTAACAGATGACACCATAACCATAACCAGTGCGTGACGTAGTGTCTGGGCCGGAGCCGCATGACAAGCAAGTGGTCACTAACGCTACCTAAGACTCAGTGTCAGAGCTAGAACGTTTGAGGGCCATCCTAACGGGAACGGGCACTGCGACATAAGGTGTTGTCCTTTGTACCCTAGCCCGGATATGGTTAAGTTAATTTATCTAAGATCTTCTGCGTCTCTTTAATGAAACGAAGAATGTCCTTAGACGAGGTGTTTCTGATCTCATCAGATGTAATGAAAGGTATGTTAATCTGTACAATTCTAAGCCTGGCCAAGGCCGGGCAATCGCATAGCAGATGTAAACTAGTTTCGTCATACTCAAGACAAAGTCAGCACTCTGTTTCTGAGGAGAGACCTAGTTTATTTAAGTGATATCTCAGTGGATGATGGCCGGTGTGGTAGCCCAAAAGCAACCTCAGGTCAGATCTATTAAGATATGAGTTGGTTTTAGGATATATAGGACGGGTTAGTAGCTTGGCCTGCCGTAGACCAGGATATTGCATCCACTGCCGGGAGGCAGTGCGTTTGAACCATCTACTATGAAATATTTTGAATTAGCCCAGCTAAGTCCGCAAAAAGGCTGTGAAAGAAGTTGCCGAACCAGTCCTGGGCTTCGATGTTACGACATCCTCCTACAACTGGCAATCGGTATGTCCAAGTATTTAAAACTATAGTTTACCAATATTTGTGTCGTTGTTATGTGTTTCTGTCCAATTGTACCGTGTTTTGTCCATGTATTTTTTTAGAATGAGCTTAACAAGTGTAGTTGTGATTCTTGGATCAGTACTTTTGCATGGCAAAGCGTTGCAAAAAGTTTTAAGTGTGAAGTTATGAACCAAAGTGTGCAGATTAATGAGAAACTAGTCCTCTTTGTCCGAATCCACACGATTTCAATAAAATCAAATTTTTTATATGTATATTTATATATGTGTATATATATATATATATATATATATATATATATATATATATATATATATATATATATATATATATATATATATATATATATATATATATATATATATATATATATATATATATATATATATATATATATATATATATATATATATATATATATATATATATATATATATATATATATATATATATATATATATATATATATATATATATATATATATATATATATATATATATATATATATATATATATATATATATATATATATATATATATATATATATATATATATATCGAGCGAGCGAGCGAGCTATATATATATATATATATATATATATATATATATATATATATATATATATATATATATATATATATATATATATATATATATATACATATAAAAAATTTGATTTTATTGAAATCGTGTGGATTCGGACAAAGAGGACTAGTTTCTCATTAATCTGCACACTTTGGCTAATAACTTCACACTTAAAACTTTTTGCAACTCTTTGCCATGCAAAAGTACTGATCCAAGAAGCACAACCACACTTGTTAAGCTCATTCTAAAAAAATACATGGACAAAACACGGTACAATTGGACAGAAACACATAACAACGACACAAATATTGGTAAACTATAGTTTTGAATACCTGGACAAAAGTTTTCCATAGTAATCCTTTTCACTTTTGTGTAAACTTTCGTCAGAACAAACAAAGTTGTAAAATTTTTCCCGCCAATAACATACAAAACGTGTGGTACATAATCAGCTGACTTTAAAAGCGCGGAAAACAGAACATTATTACGTGTTAAAGTTAAATATATTTTTATCTAACTAGGATTTGTAAAAATTAAAAATCAACAAAGCATTATCCTCTTGGAACTTCTCCTCGAAACTGGTTCTTCGATGTTACGACATCCTCCAACAACTGGCAATCGGCTGTAAAGTCGCCATTTGTTCGAGACGTGCTGAGCTGGTAGACATTTGGAGCAACAACCGAAGACACAGTACAACAGCACATATTGCAAAATATCACACAAAAACACACAATATTAGGTCAATAAATGAAAAAGTGAAAGCTTTCGTCAATTGTATTAATAAATACTTGTCGAAGTGTAATTCAACTCTGGAAAGAATTAAGGGGAAGCACTCAAAATGGCTTGCCAAAAGCATATTCATAGAAATCACTGGGCATTATGCGTTAGCAAATAAAATGGGGCGTCCAAAATGAGATTACGAAAGCTCTGATTCTCGTCTGAAAAGAAAATTAGCCGCGGAACTTTCAGAGGAGAATAACAACTTATCTCCCTTACTCATACATGCTACCACAGTTTCAGCTAAAAAATCAAATGAAAAATATTTGGCTGTTGTTTTACAGCTGGGAGTTGTGAGAGTATTAATGAAATAAAAAAGAAACTTTTTGCGGATGATCCCAAACAAATGTCAGCTGACAGTGCGCTGGCATTTTTATTGGAAAATGGATTCACATAAAGTCAGTATATAAATACACAACGAATTGCAAAAAATCACGGTTGCGATATACATCAGGCCGTACTTAAATCTAAATTAAAACTCAGGCCAAAATGAATTGAATATTTTGAAAACAAGGCACATTACAAAATCTTTTGGATCATACATCTTCCCGCATTCTCGAAATGCAACACGAGGTCCTAGAAACACTTCCCAACGTGGTACATTTGCAAGTTATTCTTCTATGGATATGATGGTTCGTCCGACCAGAGTTTGTACAAACAGCGTTTCCAGATCCATGATAGTCTTCAATTGACAGTTCACTGTTCGTTACTACAATTGTCCCATTGAAATTGATAAATGAGACGCAACAAATTATTTGGCTATATTTTTTCGCCTACTGTTCACAAAGTTTTCTGCCTTAGGGAACATGCATCTGAATTCCGAAATAAATTGTACAAGAGCGATAGAAGAGGCCACGCAAGAAAATGCAGTCGACTAGACAATATCACAGATGTTTTCCATAGATCTATGGATAGTTCTGATCCGTTGCTGTCCAGTACTTATTTAAAAGAACGAGCAAATACAATCAAAAGAAAAACCATACCAGCAGAAGTTATATCTCTATAACAAACACCACTTTTAGAAATTCAATGCGAAAATTATGATCCAGATTCCACACAGAATTCGTCCGACGAAGAGTATGAAGAACAGGATGGACTTGAGGATATTGCTTCAGAAGAAGAATATTTTGAACTAGAAGAAAATTGAGTTAATTCTATAATGACCAAACTTATTTAAGATTTTATAAAATGTAGCTTTACTTTCAGAATGAAGGACTAACTAAATCACCAGACAATAATTGAACATGAATATTGAAATTTGAATTTTTATAATTATTATTTATTATTTTTCATCAAATATAATAGAAACTTTAAAAATAATATTTTTAATGGAAACGTCAAACACCTTGTTGCATGTCGGCAAGATCGGTTATATGGCAGCTATATAAAATAGTGATCCAAATCATATGAAAACTGGTAGGTCATCTTGGGAACGTAGTATATTACTACAATCCAAATTTCAATGCAATAGCTTTAATGCCAAAATAAACGGAAAAAAAACTGCTGTGCGCGGTTAAATTTTGTTCTGGGCCCCAATGGTCGCCAGAACCTTCTCATTTGTGAGAAGCGCTCTATGGGGAAAATTGTCACGAGCCAAATATGTCTGTGGAAACTCATTGTCACTGGACGGCTACAGGTATCCAGAGTTCGCATATTTTCGGTTAGATTACCATCTAACCATTCATCCCACGGCATATGCTGTTGCACCTTAGATTTGGGAATTTGTTTCCTTGAAATTTAATAAACACAGCTATATTGTGAGGAACTCACCAGTGGAAGCTCACACTGTAGGATTTTATCCAAACTTGAAGAGAATTTACTTTCCCTCGCAAAGTTAAAAGTAATTTACTCCATGCTTCAAGTCAAGTGAATGCTTTATAATGAAAAACAAAATGCATAAAATAGTTATGTGATTTATTTACGTTTACTTTTGAATATACTAAATGGATTACCCTATATTATACCATGGAAGACCATAAGACCTGGGCGTGCTACAGGATACAGTAAAATAAAATATTCCTTTTAATTCATTTATCAATTATTTTCTAAATTCAGTTGATAATATTATAGCTTTCGCGGATGATATAATATACCATTTACGTACATAAAAGAAAATATTCAAAATAATTTTAACTTTGTCGAGAAAATTTCTTAAAAATGACACCCCAAAATTAACGCGAGAAAGTTCTATTTCGTCCGACTGTTCTCAACGGCAAGCAAAACATATGAAACAATTGGGTAATCAGAATATTGCCAACAACAAAACCATTAGCACAAAAATTCTTAATGAAAATAACAAAGAATTTGATACATCGTAAAAAAAATCGAATTCAGTACCACCACCATAAGAAAGTCCTTAAATAGTAATATATGATTTTCAATATGCACTGCTTTTGCACCCATTTTACTTTGCAATTCCAATAACTCATAACTATCTTTCAAAATAGGTATCCAAGCAGATTAAGGTTTCTGTTTCTTAAAAGAGAAATGTCACCGTTAGATATTAGTATACTTGAAAGCTCGGCTAGGTGCACTAAATGAAAATAAATCTTACTTACTCCTACAGTAGTTTATTCTAGTAATTATGTGTATTAGTTTATTAAGAAAACAAGAAAAAATGGTTGAATCGAACATCTAATACCATTCACACGAAACTTTAAATCATATTGTAAAATATAAACTTAGGTTGAAAAAAAAACCGGGCTGGTGCTTTATATGAGGGCTACCCTACCCTATGATTACCCAATTTGACTGCAATAATAACTTTAGGTACCGGGTTCCAGCAGGTTATTTTAAAAACTGACCACCAAATAATGCGCAATAACTACCAGACAGATAGACAGATAGAAGGTAGGGCAGGGCAAGGGCAGCAACGCGCCGGGTACCACAGCTCACTTTTATGGATTTGGATGGACAACGTCAATATCAACTTTAAATTTAGATATGGTGGCGTGTACCGACCACTTTTTGGAGCAATTCCTATTTAATTCCCCAATTTTGTGTTTTAAAATACGAATGAATGGTACTAGAGTTTCGTTTCAACCGAAGTTAATGTTTTTTCTTGTTTAACTTAAATTACTTCTGGTAATAAAAAAAATAAAAAGTATCCACACCAAGTTTCCAACCAATATTTCGAAGATTGAGGGTATAGGGCGGACAGTAACGCACAGACAGCCAGGCGGACATGACTATGGATCTGCACACTTTTATTATTATTTATTATTAAAAATTATTATTTTATTATTTTTTTATTAAAAACAAGTTTTTTCTTGTGATTTAAAATTTTGAAATGTGCTTAGACCTAAACTAGCAAGGGTGCAGTGTATTGCGTAGTCGTGAATGCACCACTTTTCCATTCTTACTTGTTTTTTTTTTTTTTTGATTTGTCTTGGATATTTGCTATTTAGTTGATATTTGTTGTACACACACGTAAGTCGAATACATTTAGGAGAGCATCGAGCAGCCTGCGTTATGGAATATGGATCATTTCTAAACAATATGCTTAAGCACAGCCTCCATAGCACCTTGAATCCTTTCGTCTGATCAATTTAACAAAAACTTTCTAGCTGAGATGTACATATGAGTTTACTCTCACTACGTACGATATAAATTAGTAAGTGGAGTCCATGTGAAAAGAGAGAGCGCTTCAATTATTCCCAAGTAAAATTTGACTTTATTCGAAGGCAAGTAGTCCCAAATATATTATACAATATCGTTTAATTTTGATTACTATTGTATTTGCTTAAACTAACAATTCGAAGAAATTGATACTAAACGAATCGTCAACGTATTGTATGTACAAAATACATTTGAAACACATATTTTGAAAATAGGCACCAACTAAAGGAACAATAATGAAATGATATTTTGTTTTGTTTCTCATAGCTACAAAAGTGCCATGTCACTGAACATGAGAACACTTTCAAATTTTTTTTTCATATTGTTGACACAAGAATATGAAAAAGATTCAATCTATTAATAAGGAATATGAATTGATTTTCAAATGTAGCTACGTCATTGTTTATTTAACAAATGCTAAGATAAATATTCATATGTACGTTAGCAAATTTAGTATAATTATATACTGTAGAGAATGATTCGACGCGACTTATTCTAAGAGACTCTGTACCTTCGCAAAGAGTGGATCGCGCCTTCTATGAAATCTCATTTATGCACTACCGCTTTGCACATTTTTCGTAGTGATATAGTAGGAAAAGAAAAGCACTGCAACATTCTCTTGTATCGTTTACTGAAACTTGATACATTCAAATCGCATCGTTGACCTAGCTTCTCATACGTATAGATATTACACTTGATCTATTACTTATGGTTTTCCAATAAATCAACTACCTTGAACCGTCGAAAATCAATGACCAAACAATTTGTCCTATACTTTATGTATAAAAAGAATATTAACACGAGTATATTGAAAGCGGGTACGCTTACAACACTATTTTAACGTAATTTACGTAGGTACTCGAATAAATAATTTATTTTCTTGATCACATCGTCAAGGCAAGTATAATCCGCCCTGTCTGCGTGTTCATATACCTGACTGTTGTTGCGCATTTTATTTTGTCGCTCTGTACCCAAAAGTAAAGAATGCTCTTTTAGAAGTTAACTTTGTAATATTTTTTTTAAACTTTTACCGATTTTAATAGTATTTTACTTTACAAAATTTATAAAATTCTAGTACTTACTGGCAAATCTGGGATCGTTTGCCGTTGATCCATACCAAGAAGCTGAACTTCTCATATCTGAATAATGCCCCGCCAATGATAGATTGTCCGTAGGTCCACAGTAACTTTGCACCCCAGGACTATGGTAGAGAGACCCCATAGTATATGGATTAGCCATCGTTGTTCCGGCTAATGCACTCGGTGAATTTATACTACTTCCACTTGAGTTTGATCTGAAAAGAAAAAAAAAACGGTGATCATAATGAAAGAAACACGACTTTTCCAGTTCACATATTTCTGAGATGATACTTTACGAGAGTCAATCTTAAATGGATTTCGCATTAACCAAGCTAAATAAAAATGTATTCTCATTTACAAAACAATTTATAAACCTCTCTTACCATATTCGAAAATTGAATATATAGATAGAGCAAACAGTCTAGCTATTTAGTTCAATAGAACTTTATCTTGGAATAACAAGAATATCAAAGCGTCAGGAATAAAATTTAGTATTCTACGATCACTATTCATAACACAACAATATTTACCATTTAAATTTACCATTTATCTACGCAAAAATATGTTTAATATCAACATTTTTTTGCCTTTAGATAATTAGATATATTTTTGCTTTAAACCATTTTGACCATGTTCACATTTTGCATGTGGAATTCTTGGACTAACGCTAAAAGCATGGATGGGTTATAAAGTACTAGTTAAATTGCTCAGTATAATTTCTACTAAAGAACTGTTCTACCTGTATCGAAAGCTTAAATATGCCACATTAAGAAGAACAAATAACATCGTCTCTACAAATTCCAATTTTGCAAGTTCAGGCAGACAATTTTTTTTATACGCTGTTTGCCTTTGGAATCAATTACAACCTCAACTGAAAACTTAAAAAATTCTACCTTAACAAGCAGGACTTAAATTTAGAAATAAAATTTTAAAAACAAACAAAAGAAAAGCACTGTGTTCTTCTGTAGCGCATTGTAATCATTTGGCATTAATAAAATTTGGAAGGATGTTAAAGAATCATACACTAAATTTGTTTACCGAATGCACACATATATGAAAAGAACATGTATTGCGGGGCAGTGAGCCTGGCCTCCAAAAATATTATACAGGGCTAAATCGATGCTGATCAAGAATATATATACTTTATAGGGTCTACTTCGTCTTATTCTGCCTGTTATACATTCGTAAGTTGTTAAATCTAAATTATATAAAGACTGAAGTAAACATAAATGTTGCCGAGCAAGCGTGGGGAGTATTAAAGCTTCGGATCAACCGAAGGTAATAATTTTTCTTGTGTTCATTATACCTTACAACCAAAAGGACAAGAGTATAATCCATAAGAAGGAAACAGGTAGAAAGAGACGTGGTAGACCCCATAAAATAGAGGGGTCGGCCCTCGAAGTGTTACCAATTAAAAATGATGCAATTTTGCCATTTTTTTTTTTTTTTTATTTAAAAACTTCAGTATATCGTAAAAACATTTCAAATTTTAAGAAAAAATATGTTATTGTTTGATTTAGCCACATTTAGTTAATTTCATCGAGTTTGTCGAGGAAGGCTTGACACGCTGCACGAATGTGTTCTCAGCGAAGAGCAATCTTTAAGGAGTTGATCGTCTCATATTTTATAGTTGATATTTTAGCGTCCATTATGGACTTTATGGGTTTCAGTTTGGGGAATATGGTGACCATTGAATAATCAGAAAATACCACGTTGTCAAGCTCGCACTTAACGTGCAAGTGTTTTAACACCCTTGCTCTTGTTAGGCGAATTGCGTTTTGTGCAGTAACTTTTTGTAATTTGTAGGGCTTCAATCGTACTTAATTTTTTAATATGTGCCCCACACTACGAGCAGACACATATAACCATTTTTTCGCCAATTTAATTCGCTTTGTTGTGGATTACGTTGAATTCTGGCCATCACCTTTTGAACCATTTCTGTCGATGTGGCTGTTTTGGTTGCCCACATCCATGGCGTTTTTTGATGATACCAGTATCATTGTAACGTGTAATAGACCCATACACAAACATTTTGTTCACACGTAAATTGCGCCGCTCATTAACAATGCAATTTTTTTAAACTAGTATTAAAAAAAGTATATTTCTTGCCCTTCAAATGATACCAAGACCAAAATGGGGTGCTTTTTTGTTTAAAAGATATAGGCCATTTTATAAGCCCATAGCACGCGAGACCACTTGCCCCTTGTATACATGTATACATGTGTGTTTGTGAAACATTCATGCAGCAAACTAGTATTAAATACAGCTATTTTACTAGGACATCAATTTATTTCTCTACCTAAGAATATTCTTGAAAATTCACCACTACTTCGCAGCATGACGAACGCTTAAATACATATTACAATCGATTCCAACCATACAAATGAAAAATATAAATATATCGTCACAAAATTTATATCAGTAATGTGTTCCAAGTATGCTTTCGTCACTTGATTTTTACCTCGTCAAGAGGTGTTTTTTATTTGATAGGTATATATACAAGTATACTTTACGATACTTCCATTGTATTACAAACTTTCAGACAAACAACACTAAGTGAAAATGGTGAAACAAAAGAAAAATTGAGAATACGCACCTATATGGAGATGGAGGATTTCCGTTCAGTTCCAGTTTGCGGTAAGATTCTTCTATGGGGCTAAGAATATCAGTAACACTAAATGGAGTAGAGTGATTATTGCTGAAAAGTGGATTGTGATGTTGGCTATGAAGGCTTTGCAGATGGTGTATATTAGATAAATTGTGGTGATGGTGCGCAACCGCTACTGCGGCAGCTGCTGTTACAGCGTTGTGTGCTGAGATTCCTTCTTGACTTTGCTTGACAATGTGTTGCTCCACTTGGTGGTGTTGGGATGTAGAAGTAGATATTGAATCCTTTGGAGACAAGCTCATAACCAAATCAACTCCATTTAAATCCGTAAGCAAAAGGTTTTCTTCGTGCTCGGGATCCTCTCCAAAGGCTCCAGAGTTGTCTTTAGAGTTGGTAGTTGTAGAGGATGACATACGCGAATATAATTATATTTATCATTCATAAACTGGGAGTAACTATTAAATCTGCAACAAAAAAAAAAATAAAAATAATATATATATAAAAAACTAAATGTATATATATATATATATATATATATATATATATATATATATATATATATATATATATATATGAGAGAGAGAGAGAGAGAGAGAGAGAGAGAGAGAGAGAGAGAGAGAGAGAGAGAGAGAGAGAGAGAGAGAGAGAGAGAGAGAGAGAGAGAGAGAGAGAGAGAGAGAGAGATATGATGATGATGATGATGATGATGATGATGATATATATATATATATATATATATATATATATATATATATATATATATATATATATATATATATATATATATATATATATATATATATATATATATATATATATATACATATATCTTCTTAATCTTAATCTTAAAACGAGTATATATAAAATTCTCGTGTCACACAGTCTTTGTAACCAAACTCCTCCGAAACGGCTTGACCGATTTGTATGAAATTTTTTGTGTATATTTGGTAGATCTGCGAATAGGTCGTAAGCTATTTTTTATACCCCTAAGTGATAAGGTGGGGTTACCACAAAAAAATAATTTTATTTATAGGCCGACTACAACTGTCATATGATTTTTCTGTCAAATTGATTTTTCTTATTTTAATTCGTGAAAATTTATATTCAGATTTTGCTGTTTTATAATTAGCAATGTGTTTAATTTTATTTTATTTCGTAAAATTATTTCTTATTTTATTTCGTAAAATTTAAATTCAGAGTTTGCTGTTTTATAATTAGCAATGTTTTTAATTAAATCATCTCAAAGCTTTAAACAACTTAGCTTTATCCCGCATGGGAAAGGGGGCAGGGAGAAGTTGGAGTCAAAGGAAAGGAGGTAGGGAGAAGGGCAGGGGAAGAAGTGGTATGAGACGTAGTGGGAGGGGAAGATTTGATAGGGGAAGGTAGGGAAAGGGCATGGTGAAAGTAGGGGCAGGGATAGGATAGCATAAGCGACGGGTTCCTTTTAAGATAGAGGGATGAAATGTCCTATACATGTTAATTTGATTGAAGGGGCAGGGGAAAGGGGCATTGAGAAGAGGTGGTAAAGGAGGGGAAGGTAGGGGAATGAGGGAAGGGAAAGGGGAGAGGAAGAGGGGCAGGGGAATTAGAATGGGAGGTAGGGGAACGATGGTAATTAAATTAATTAAGGGATCATAGGAATGGAGGGGTAAAGGTAGGAGAGGCAAGGGGAATGGCAGCAACGCGCCGGGTACCATTTAAGATAGAGGGATGAAAAGTTCTGAACATGTAAATAGAATCGAAGGGCAGGGAAAAAGGGTGAAAAAGTAAGGAGTGGTATGGGAAGCGGACAGGAGAAGAGGGGTAGGAGAATGGGAGCTACAGTAAAAGGGCATGGGAAAGGTGGGGCAGGGGAAGGCGAGCCAGGGGAAGGAGGGCGGTATATATATATATATATATATATATATATATATAGAGAGAGAGATATATATATATATATATATATATATATATATATATATATATATATATATATATATATATATATATATATATATATATATATATATATATATATATATATATATATATATATATATATATATATATATATATATATATTTATATTTATATATATATATATATATATATATATATATATATATATATATATATATATATATATATATATATATATATATATATATATATATATATATATATATATATATATATATATATATATATATATACCCCTCCTTCCCTCTGGCTCACCTTCCCCTGCCCCACCTTATACACTTTAAAACCATCCAACTGATGTGCACCAAACCTGTTTCATTTGAAACCGCCAATAATGCGAGATGATTTTATACCACTAAAACAATGCGTTAGGCACATTCGGTCCATTCATGAAGTCGATTTTCGACTTTTCCAATACAAAAATTTTCAACCTAATCAAAGGGTGACGTTACTCGCAAATAAATTAAAAACATTAGTTTGAAGTTGGCGCATAATACAAACTGTCAACAAAAAAACACTAATCAGTCTTTCTCATCAGAAAGTTTCATCATTTGTGCTTATCATGTCAAATAATCTAATTCGAAAATTTTAAAAACCTTATAAATAGTAAAAAAATATTTGTTTTCGTGAAATTTGGTAGTGATTTTGAGTATTGTTTGCAATTGTATATATTCATTCGGTTAAAACTAATTGATCTTCCAACTTTATCTGCACGTCGATCGATGCTCTCTGTAGTTTTCCTTCATAAGATCCTAAGTGGTGAAGTTGATTCTCTATACTTGCTTCAGTCGGAATTTTTAAATGCTTCCTCACGCTTTACGCGACACTATGCCTATAATGTTGTCATTTTGCACAGCAAATTTTGGCTGCCATGACTCACTTCGATCTCTTTGCTATACATAAAATAAATTCTCTCATCTTTTTTTTTTGTTTCGATTCTTCTTTGAACTGCAAAAAAAAGCTATCCTTAACTCTGAACTATAATAAATTGTTATTTCATATCTTCAGTTTCTCTAATTTTTTGATTGTAATTACGGCGACTTAGACCAGTTCCTTGGCTGTCAGTTAACCTGGCGACCAAACAAAATCCACCAACGGGTCTGAGTGGTCCCAACTTTCCATTATTAGTTATAAGTAGTTAGTTATAAAATATTATGCTTAAGAAACTGTTTAATTTAATGTATATGCAATAAACAAATAAATAAATAAAAAATAAATATTTTCTTGAGTTTGTCGAGTCGATCTAGCCATGTCCCTCTGTCCGTCTGATAGTTGTTGCGCATTTTTTAACGATCCGTTTTTAAAATATTCAGCTGTAACTCGGCATCTGGACGTATTGTTATTGCAATCAAAAGGAGTATCCATATTAGCATACCACTCCCACTTTTTAGGGTATCCCCCATACAAACCCACCAACCACTTTTGACATACGAGTATTGTATGAAATCCATTTTTATTTTAGTCATTATCAACTTAAAAATGGACATGGTGGCTTCTTATGGATAACGCTTCACAACAGGTGTGATTCCTTCGCCTTCTGGTGTAGCCCCCATACAAACCACTCCCCATTTTTGACTTTTTGTATAAAAAACTTGTTTATTTAGGTCAATATCAGCTTGAACTTTGATGCGATGGCATCTTATGACAGCTGATTCACATAAAAATAGTAATGGGCCATTTTCGTCCATTTTTTGGAGTATGAAAAACTTAATATAATAAACTACTATCAGCTTAAAATTCGATATGGTGGTCGGTTCACACACTTTATATTAATGGGAATGTCCCGCACACTTTTTGGGGTTGCCTCTATACAAACTCGCCACTCGTGTTTATGTTTTACAAGACGATTTTAAATTTCGTATGAATGGTATTAGAGCAGCGGTTCAACCGAATATAACATTTGTTCTTGTTTAGTAATAAAATTACGAAACTTGAAATATGGCATTTCCGGTTCCGCCACCTATATGTAATACTTGATAAAAAGTCAAATGTATGTACATAAATATAATTTTTGAAACTAAAATAGAGTTAAATATTATATATTTAATTACTTAATTTAATTTTTAAAAAATTTGATAATTGTTCATTAGGCAATAAATAATTAAAATATTATTTTTCATTTATGGTAATGAAAAATAAAGGTCGTAATAAACTAAGATTGGACATTGGCGAGTGAATCTGATGACAATACTGAACAAAACTGCTGTTGGAGAGGAAAGGTCCCCAGTTCTCCCCTCTTGGATCCGTCAATGTTATGGTACAGTACAAATAAATAATTAAATCAGAAAAATCAAAAATTCATTGAATTATACCTGGTTGTTAATCAAATCTGCGATCAACATTAAAATTTGATTACCATTCACACATAGTATGAAATGCTACTATCAGTTTATCAAAAAGTTTGTAACGCACTAAATGAGACAGCATAGACCCTATAAAGTATATATATTCTTGATCAGCTCGACGAGACGAGTGGATCTAGCCTTGTCCGGCTGTCCATCTGCCAGTGTGTTGTTGCGCATGTTTTGATAATTCTATTTTAAGATATTCAACTATAACCCGATACCTAGACATATTTATATTGCAGCCAAAGAGAGTATCCACGACGTGCCTCGCCCATTTTTTAGTTGAACTACATAAATGTGTAATCCGCTTACATTAAATAAATCAACCGCTTACTTTTGACTTTTTGTATAAAAAACGTCTTTATATGGGGTATCACAGAAATCTCTTTCATCCCAATTCCGACCTAAATCAATTTCGTAGGTGTCACCTTTTGTTGGTGAAATTGTTAATTGCATATGTAAACTCATCAAATCATAAGGTAAAACCTTGTTTATGTGCAAGTTGAATGTATTTTCTTTGTAACTGCGTTGCTAATACAAAACTAGTTTTTCTAACAACATAAATCATAATTTAGTTTTGTGTATTTTCTAAAATAAATATATTTATAAAATAAGTAATTCCGACACATCACACCAAATATGGACAATTCACAATGTTCTCTAAGTAAATCTGAAAAAAAATTTATTTGCATAGTCTGTAATCTATTTTTGTTATCTACGACAACTCTGCGTAGCACAAAACTCGTCTGTACACTAAAAACTGTTTTATATGACATCTCCACCATACGGAATTTTGTCTAGAGATTTCTGTGACACCGCCGTATATGTCACTATCTGGTGATATGGTGGCTTCCTTTGGACGGCTACTTCTCATAACTTTACTAATGTGTCCAGTCCAGTGTGTTCGCTTCGCATACGTATGCTAATATGCGTGACCCGTTCACTTTTTGGGGAAGCCCCTATACATGTTTTACAGAAACTTTTGAAATTATGTAATTAAAAAAACTTTTTAGACTGCATTGGTATATTACTCCGTTTATTTTATACAGTTTAATTTTACACTCTGTAACCATGCCATTTCAAATCGCGAATCCAGCTCACTCTTACGTGTAGCCTCCATACGATACCACCATCCTCTATTGTATTTTTGTATTAAGAAGTCCTTTCAATATCTACTTGTGATATATGGTGACTTAATATGGATGGACGCATCACTTATACATATATCAATGTGCGTATTTCATCCATTTTTATTGGTATCCCCATACAAACCCACAGCCAAATGCCAAATGCTTCTTTCTAATATTTACTTGGGTTTTTATACCCAATATTTTCTAGAAAATGACAGCCCAAGACAACATTTACAACAACTCGTTGTGACTTTCTGCATTATTAGTTTAGTCAAAAAGATTTGTCGTGAAGATAAGTAACTTAAGCAGCTAGTGTGCGAGTTTTTCCGAACTATACGGTCTTTGGTCCCACTGAAGTTACTATTTTCTCCTGTTTATACCCTGTACAAAACATATTTATAACAGGGTTTGTTGAGTTGCCAAAATCTATGCAAATTAGTGAGGGAAGCATCGCACAGAAAGTCTATATATTTGTGATCACCGCGACAAACGAGTCGATATTGCCTTGCCCATCCGTCCTTATGTCTGTTTGAGAGAAAAGTTTTCTGTCTACGGAAGACTTAGACAAACTAAACTTATTGGCGGTTTCAAATGAAACAGGTTTGGTGCACATCAGTTGGATTTTAAAGTCTATAACGGACAACTATAGAAACATTTTTTTTGTTATATATATATATATATATATATATATATATATATATATATATATATATATATATATATATATATATATCTCTATATATATATATATATATATATATATATATATATATATATATATATATATATATATATATATATATATATATATATATATATATATATATATATATATATATATATATATATATATAACACAAAAAATGTTTCTTTAGTTGTCCGTTATAGACTTTGAAACATCCAACTGATGTGCACCAAACCTGTTTCATTTGAAACCGCCAATAATGCGACGATGATTTTATACCACTAAAACAATGCATTAGGCACATTCGGTCCATTCATGAAGTCGATTTTCGACTTTTCCAATACAAAAATTTTCAACCTCATCAAAGGGTGACGTTACTCGCAAATAAATTAAAAACATTAGTGTGAAGTTGGCGCATAATACAGACTGTCAACAAAATAACACTAATCTGTCATTCTCTCATCAGAAAGATTTATCATTTGTTGTTATCATGTCAAATAATCTAATTCGAAAATTTTAAAAACCTTATAAATAGTAAAAAAATATATGGTTTCGTGAAATTTGGTAGTGATTTTGAGTATTGTTTGCAATTGTATATATTCATTCAAGTTTATCTCACTTTTTAACAATCACTAACAATCAAATCTAAACCCAAAAATTGGAAATATTTCGCTTTGTGTGTAAAAAATAATAATCGATAATCGATATAAAAAATAAAAAAAACATTTATTATCAAAAATGCTATCGAAAAGAGTTTCAATTGGAAGAAGTACAGCAGATGCGAAACGAAAAAGAACCGCAAGAGCAGCCAAAACGCCAGAACAACGTGAAGTCCGTTTAGAATCAAACCGGCTCAATAGCAACGCCGGGTATCCGCTAGTATAAATATAAACAAGAAAGAAATAATATATTTTACACGCCATGATTTTTTCGTAGTATGCCTTGATTTGTCTTCAAATTTTGATTTCCATAAACTATATTACAAAAATGCAAATCAATTTTTGAGGCAAATCAAGGCATACCACCAAAATTATTACAAATATTTAAAAAAAATTACAACTGAAGTTGTTTTTTACCACTGCAGGAAAGCAGTTGCAAGTTATGAACTTTCAAGTTACTCTTGTAGCATTGCATTACCTAGAGATCATATACCTAAGTTTAGTTTGTCTAAGTCTTCCGTAGACAGAAAACTTTTCTCTCAAACAGAAATAAGGACGGATGGGCAAGGCAATATCGACTCGTTTGTCGCGGTGATCACAAATATATATACTTTCTGTGCGATGCTTCCCTCATTAATTTGCATAGATTTTGGCAACTCAACAAACCCAATAAACCCTGTTATAAATATGTTTTGTACAGGGTATAAACAGGAGAAAATAGTAACTTCAGTGGGACCAAAGACCGTATAGTTCGGAAAAACTCGCACACTAGCTGCTTAAGTTACTTATCTTCACGACAAATCTTTTGACTAAACTAATAATGCAGAAAGTCACAACGAGTTGTTGAAAATGTTGTCTTGGGCTGTCATTTTCTAGAAAATATTGGGTATAAAAACCCAAGTAAATATTAGAAAGAAGCATTTTATTTTGCTATATTCTTAAAAGAGACCAGATGCCGATTTAATTACACTCAGTTACTTAATTACTCACAGTTGGCTGTGAGCTCATGAGAAACTCGTGAGCAGTTCATAAACTATATGATGTGAGCAGCTCTTGAGCATACACACAGAGCTCACTGATTTGAGCTGGCTGCAAGCTTACATCTCGTTTCGTGAGCAGCTCATATCTAAGCCATTCTGAACTCTGATAGCAGCTATGTATGTACAAGATAAGGAACAATTTGGAAAACCTGAACGATGGCTGTGGGTTTGTATGGGGATACCAATAAAAATGGATGAAATACGCACATTGATATATGTATAAGTGAAGCGTCCATCCATATTAAGTCACCATATATCTTTAAGTATATATTGAAAGGACTTCTTAATACAAAAATACAATAGAGGATGGTGGATTCGCGATTTGAAATGGCATGGTTACAGAGGGTAAAATTAAACTGTATAAAATAAACGGAGTAATATGCCAATGCAGTCTAAAAAGTTTTTTTTAATTACATAATTTCAAAAGTTTCTGTAAAACATGTATAGGGGCTTCTCCAAAAAGTGAACGGGTCACGCCTATTAGCATACCTATGCGAAGCGAACACACTGGACTGGACACATTAGTAAAGTTATGAGAAGTAGCCGTCCAAAGGAAGCCACCATATCACCAGATAGTGACATATACGGCGGTGTCACAGAAATCTCTAGACAAAATTCTGTATGGTGGAGATGTCATATAAAACAGTTTTTAGTGTACAGACGAGTTTTGTGCTACGCAGAGTTGTCGTAGATAACAAAAATAGATTACAGACTATGCAAATAAAATTTTTTTCAGATTTACTTAGAGAACATTGTGAATTGTCTATATTTGGTGTGATGTGTCGGAATTACTTATTTTATAAATATATTTATTTTAGAAAATACACAAAACTAAATTATGATTTATGTTGTTAGAAAAACTAGTTTTGTATTAGCAACGCAGTTACAAAGAAAATACATTCAACTTGCACATAAACAAGGTTTTACCTTATGATTTGATGAGTTTACATATGCAATTAACAATTTCACCAACAAAAGGTGACACCTACGAAATTGATTTAGGTCGGAATTGGGATGAAAGAGATTTCTGTGATACCCCATATAAAGACGTTTTTTATACAAAAAGTCAAAAGTAAGCGGTTGATTTATTTAATGTAAGCGGATTACACATTTATGTAGTTCAACTAAAAAATGGGCGAGGCACGTCGTGGATACTCTCTTTGGCTGCAATATAAATATGTCTAGATATCGGGTTATAGTTGAATATCTTAAAATAGAATTATCAAAACATGCGCAACAACACACTGGCAGATGGACAGCCGGACAAGGCTAGATCCACTCGTCTCGTCGAGCTGATCAAGAATATATATACTTTATAGGGTCTATTCTGTCTCATTTAGTGCGTTACAAACTTTTTGATAAACTGATAGTACCATTTCATACTATGTGTGAATGGTAATCAAATTTTAATGTTGATCGCAGATTTGATTAACAACCAGGTATAATTCAATGAATTTTTCTGATTTAATTATTTATCTGTACTGTACCATAACATTGACGGATCCAAGAGGGGAGAACTGGGGACCGTTCCTCCCCAACAGCAGTTTTGTTCAGTATTGTCATCAGATTCACTCGTCCATGTCCAATCTTAGTTTATTACGACCATTATTTTTCATTATTACCATAAATGAAAAATAATATTTTAATTATTTATTGCCTAATGAACAATTAGCAAATTTTTTAAAAATTAAATTAAGTAATTAAATATATAATATTTAACTCTATTTTAGTTTCAAAAATTATATTTATGTACATACATTTGACTTTTTATCAAGTATCACATATAGGTGGCGGAACCTGAAATGCCATATTATAAATGTTATATTCGTTTGAACCGCTACTCTAATACCATTCACACGAAATTTAAAATCGTCTTGTAAAACATAAACACGAGTGGCGAGTTTGTATAGAGGCAACCCCAAAAAGTGTGCGGTCGGTTCACACACTTACATTATGTGCCCATTAATATAAGTGTGTGAACCGACCACCATATCTAATTTTAAGCTGATATTAGTTTATTATATTAAGTTTTTCATACAAGAGCACAAAAGTGATCTCGGGTTTTATATGGGGCTACTCCAAAAAATGGACGAGACTGGCCCATTACTATTTTTATGTGAATCAGCTGTCATAAGATGCCATCGCGTCAAAGTTCAAGCTGATATTGACCTAAATAAAAAAGTTTTTTATACAAAAAGTCAAAAATGGGAGAGTGGTTTGTATGGGGGCTACACCAGAAGGCGAAGGAATCACACCTGTTGTGAAACGTTATCCATAAGAAGCCACCATGTCCATTTTTAAGTTGATAATGACTAAAATAAAAATGGATTTCATACAATACTCGTATGTCAAAAGTGGTTGGTGGGTTTGTATGGGGGATACCCTAAAAAGTCCAGATGCCGAGTTACATCTGAATATTTTAAAAACGGATCGTTAAAAAATGCGCAACAAATATTTATTTTTTATTTATTTATTTGTTTATTGCATATACATTAAATTAAACAGTTTCTTAAGCATAATATTTTATAACTAACTACGTACCACTCAGACCCGTTGGTGGATTTTTGTTTGGTCGCCAGGTTAACTGACAGCCGAGGAAGTGGTCTAAGTCGCCGTAATTACAAATCAAAAAAATTAGAGAAACTGAAGATATGAAATAACAATTTATTATAGTTTAGAGTTAAGGATAGCTTTTTTTTGCAGTTCAAAGAAGAATCGAAACAAAAAAAAAAGATGAGAGAATTTATTTTATGTATAGCAAAGAGATCGAAGTGAGTCATGGCAGCCAAAATTTGCTGTGCAAAATGACAACATTAAAGGCATAGTGTCGCGTAAAGCGTGAGGAAGCATTTAAAAATTCCGACTGAAGCAAGTATAGAGAATCAACTTCACCACTTATGATCTTATGAAGGAAAACTAGAGAAAGCATCGATCGACGTGCAGACAAAGTTGGAAGATCAATTATTTTTAACCGATCTACATATGATGGGAGATGTACGTCAATTTAGGTTTCTGAGAAAACACAATAGAAACTGTTAATGCAATTTCCATCCTAAGACTATAAATATCAGAAAAGTAGGTCATAATATTAGGTTTTCTGCGATGGAAGGTCAAACATATACATTTAGAAATATTTAGGTTAAGATAGTTTGTAAAATACCAAGTGTATAACGAATTCAAACCTGACAAACATGGTTTAACATCATCAGAGTACATAGGTGTTCGAGAATGATTGATTGCTAAAGGGAGATCATTCATAAATATAACAAAGAGTAATGAGCCGAGGTGACTGCCTTGTGGAACACCAGAAAAGACCTCTATAGGTCTAGATAAACAATTATATTTGAAATCCACCAACAATGTAGGACTGTATCCAGTTTGCAAAAGAAGGGGAAAATCTTAAAGCATCTAACTTATATATAAGGTGGCTATGGTACACACTGTCAAAAGCTTTGCTAAAATCTGTGTATATGACATCAACGTGGCATCTAGACACAAACGATAAAAGAAAATTCAAGAAAATTTGTACAAATAAATCTCTCTTTATCAAATCCATGTTGATATGGGCTAACAACTGACAGTAACGACCGTTGCAATTGATCAGTGATAATTTTTTCAAACAATTTACAAGGCACTTAGTTTAGCAATACCTTTATAATTCGAGATATCAGATTTACTGTCATTCTTGTGTAATAATAAAGAATTCTTTCCAAAGATTCGGGAATTTTCTTTCTGTTATTGAAAGCTTAAAAAGAAAAGTTAAACAGCAGAAATGGAGCTAGCACATTGTTTTAGTATACAACTAGGAAAAAATAAAAATTTAATAGATTAAAGACATGTTAACACATTAGATATGCAAATTACAGAAGATGATATAAAGTCATAAGAAGGGATACTATAGGAATACGATGCAGTAGAGCCAGAAGAGAAGTTAGTATACGGTAATTCAAAGAAAGTAGCAAATAAATCCAATGTATCAGAATCCGATAATGCTGCACTACTATCAAGACGAAAATTTAAAGGGTGAGCCGTATTTATACGCTTAATATTAATTGTGGATTGTTGCGCACGTTATATTTAACGCAGTGTGACACTGTTTATTTAATAAGTTAAAATTAGAGTATTTTGTCCATATCTTTTGAAAATGCGCTATTTAATATTTTTTAAACGACTGAGACCACGAGTGAAATATTAGATTTTGTAGTGATACGAATATATCTGGCAACATAATAGAAAACAGTGGAATAGAAAGAATTCAATACCGTCCTAATCTCTTTACACACATTAAAGTTGAGCAATCGGTACTGAAGAGTAATTGATTTAACTATGCATAATCGGTTTTTTTAAAACATCTGACATGATGTAATTAATTATTACTTAAACAGGGAACTTTATATATCTCGTAGATTTCATTCAAAGGAGTGTTTATTGCACATAAGTGTTTTGTACTACGCAGAGCTGTCGTAGGTTACAAAAATAGATAACAGACTATGTAAATGAAATTTTTTCCAGATATACATGGAGAACATTGAGAAGTATTTGGTGTGATGTGTCTGAAATACTTTATTAATATATTTATTGTACTAAATTAAGTATTTTGTGGAGAGACAAAATTAATTTTGTATTGGCAAGTCTGATGGTATTAAATATTTTTATCTGTAATTCGTTGTTGTTGCGTAAACCGATCTAGTTTTCAGCTAGTAAATACACATTTTTATAAATTTAAATTAAATAATAAAATGTGGTAAATGTTTGAATCCTAAGACGCAAGTACGAGGAGAATTGATTCAACTTGCACATAAACTAAATTTTACCAAATGATTTGACGAGTTTACACATTCAATCAAAAATTTCACCTAGCAAAAGGCTGGTGATTTGTAACGGTCTAATAGACTGTGACAGCTACGAAATTGATTTGGGTTCGAATTGGGGTGAAAGAGATTTCTGTGGCACCCCAGTATGAGTGAATGGTATACAGAACGACACTTTTCGAACAGCATACATTTATTTTTAATTGTTATATTAATTTTTCAATTTAGATATCCGTAGTTTAAGTTTGAACATAAAAAGTTGTGCAATATTGTAAGAATTCTCATCGGAACCTGTGCATATCCAACCTCAGCTTATTTCGACCTTTAGAAGTAGATTGAGTAAAATTGAGTTCCAAGAATAGAACATGGCACGCATACATATGCACACAAACGCGCACTGTAAGTTAAATGAAAGCTTATAATAAATTAGTGAGGAAATAAATTCCAAAAATAAGCTTTTTTAATATTCTAAAAAGAAAAATAAATTCAAACATTTTGAAGGGTCAAATTTTCGTAAACACATGTCAAAAAATAAAAGCGCACGCGTTATATTTTATGGCAGAAATTACTTCATGTAAATTTTAAGCTAATTAATTGCATTGAAATGGTTTTTGCAATGCATTAAAGGAAGTATGTGCGACCCCATAAAGTATATACTTGTATATTCTCGATCAGCTTGACAAGGAGAGTCAAACTAGAAAGAAAAACTTTTTATACATTCAATATCAACTTGAATATCGATATGATATATGACTTCTTATGGACGGAAGCTTCATAGGCAAAAGCAAAACGTTCACACTCTTTTTAAACCCCTTAAAGGCAACATATTCACTAGATTCTTTTTTCTTGGAAGGGTTGTGAAGAGGAGCAGAGACGAAGGTGTTTTCTTTCTCTAAAGTATTGTGTCTAAGGTCCGCGGCCCTCTCAATTTACTAAAAATAACATCAAAATATCAACGTGAGTGACGACATAGGAATAAATACCAGACGAAAATGTGTTTTTTTGGTTTGCCGCCGCTGAAACCACAATGAAAAAGAATATTTTGATTTGTCCATTCTCTTCTTATTTCATTTTAAAATAATGTAGCGTATTCGGCATAGCTGCTCTCTTTTTTGTTTCTTTCAGTTCCTTTGCTTTCTTTTGGAAGAATAGAGAGAAAAATATTCTCAACCTCTGTCGTGCTCTAAAGGTGCATCTTGATCTTAGGCTCGAAACTATTGATAGTGCATATAATTTTGTCGCCTACCTGTTGGCGAGCATCGGTTGAGTGTGTTTTTGACAGTGTTTTAACAGGTAAAATTTTATAAGAAGCGGAATCAAATAAATATTTAAAACAAAAAAGTGAAAGAGTGGATATAAAAAAACCAATAAAAATTGTTTTATAACTGTGCGTTAAATAATGGCATAGCTACGCATTAATTATTACAAATAAATTGCTCATTTATGCCTTCTCTCTTTCTGGGAGGCACTAATTTGAAGCAGAAAAGCACACAAAGTGTGACTGTATGTATCTGCTTTTCCGAGTCATAATTTGTACAGTGTGAGAAAATACAGCACAAATGCAACGTAACTAATAAATTTTTTTTTTCTTTTTCAACCAGCATTCGTTCGCTCATATGTGTTTGTTAATGATGTTATTACTACTTTTTGAAGAATCACAGTAACTGGCAAAGTTAGTGATAAAATTATCAGTATGGCAATATTATAATCCAACGAATGAATCAAAATTACATATACAAGAAACAAGGCTCAATGCATTTAATTAGTGATTTCATGCAGTGGTTTTTTCCTTAAACTGACCAATTCTCAATAATAATTGTATGATTTCTTACACTAGTTTACAGCAAAAAAGAAAATAAATAAACAAACAAAAAAAAAAAATGGATACTTTCTCTAACATTTTTCTTAGTTGACGCTATATTATATTTTTCGATGCATGATTTCACTTGAATCATCGTCCAGAGTAAACGGCAAGCCCGATCTGAACTGAACTTTATTCGCTAGAAATGTGATTAAATTACCAGTCTAACGAGTAATTCCAATATCTAATGTTTCGAATTTTTAATCGATAGTTTATGAATTTGTACAAAATTTTAAGACCACACAGAAAGATTGAACAAAAAATGAAAATGTTGTAGTAGGATGAAGAAAAAATTACTATTTTATTTGCTGTAAATTAATAATTAATAACACTAGTATTAATATATCTAATATATCTAATATAATATCACTCGAAAATAACCTTTAAAAATTTTTGAATGGCACTCTATGAATTTTCGAAGTTTTTTTTATAAGATAGGTCCACTATTTTAGCAATATCTTAAGATGGAAACGAACCATATAATTGCGACTAATGTCAAAATAAAGCTAGTAAAATGCACAAAAAAACAGTATAGAGGTGAGCTATTAGTTCAATTTGTGCAAACTACCCCACCTCTAGGGTGGGATCCACGGGAAAATTTTCTTATTAATTCCAAATTTCCAATTTACCATATGGACAACCATATTATACGCTTTGAATGAGCTGAAAATTTTAAAACATCAAAAAAGTTATATTTTATTCGTGAAAAACAATAGCTATGTTAATTTTTTTTCGATTGTATTTAATTTTTTTCGTAAAAGTTCATTTTTTGCTCTAAAAAACTACGCAAACCAAAATGAATTCTATTTTTAATTTTTTTTTTAAAGTAAAATTATTGCGCTCAGGTTGTTAATCGACATTTAGGAAATATTTCAGCTTATAATTTTCAAACTACTTACTCGATTTACTTACTTTCAGTTTTTTGGTGTATCTTTAATTTTATGATAGTTGCAATTAGATTGGTTGTATCTATCTTGAGATATATCTAAAAAAAAATGAAAAAAAAAAACTCAACCCGGCAAAACGTTTCCATTAATAAATTTGTAGAGGCTATTTTCGAGTTAAACAGACCATAATCTTTAAGAACATATGGCTGTAGACTAGTGTTATTTTTCCCCAGTCCCCCCTCACCACGGCAATGTGTTGTATAACTATCTGCGCGCAATTGTACCTAAAACTATTTAACTGCGTGCGTTGAAACCATCTATGAATCTAAATAACACTATATCGTACTACTGCAATTACTAACTACTACTGCGTCTGAGATTCTGTTTCGAAAATGTTAACTGGCTATAAGATTTCGCATTTATAAATGCAAATACTCGTGTGGTTGTGTTAAAATCCATAAATACCACGGAACAAATATACAGTATGATGTATGTATTTAATAACAAAAAAATGTAAGCAAAAATCCACTGAGTCCCTACAAAAGCGCATGTGACTTGTGTCTTTGACGAAACTATAAACCAGCATTTTAAAGCATAATTTATTTACATAAAACGCACAGAACTTGAATTACTATCAATGACGAACGATGTAGTTTCTCATAATGAGCGGGGAAGCTATAGTAGTCAAAGACAGGAAGTCTATTTTCTGTGTTCACCACATTACAAATATTTTAAATATTTGTTATACCATATTATATTGTTATTTTTTATACTATACTTTATTGCATTTTTTATTATATTTTAGAATAGGTTTTTATACTTATTGTTAGTTGTGTTAAATCGTATTTTTAACAGTTTCCATACATAATAGTAAAGCTTAAAAATTAGTACAAAAAACCATTTCATTGTAGGCAAGTTTGTATGGCGGCCACCACTAAACCCAATACAAACGTACCGCCCACTTTTAGGATTTTATAAAAATCCTTTTTTATTACATTCAATATCAACTTAAAATTCGATATTGTGGCTTCTGACAGACAATCGCTTTACATACAAGAATATATAATAGGTGTGATTCCCTTTCCAGGGGTAGCCTTCTTGTGAATAGCATTAACGTTAACTTTAATGTTTGTTTTTTCTCAAATAGCAAAATATTTTTATTTCTTTTAATATATGCCGTTGCTTGTATCATTCGGAATGTTAAACCACATTAAGAACCAAATTGGTCCAATCGTTATAAAATTTATGGAGTGTGTTTCTATCTATCAAGAGATGGTTTCTGATAAAAAATTTTGAAAAAAATAGCGGTACTATTTCCCCCATATAAAAGAAATACCAAATTATTAAACATTAATTGACACACATGTAGAGAAATGTTACATATGTAAAGGACACCGGAAGAAATAAGATCCACTGTAAAATAGGCTGTGTTAATCACCGTATATAAGTGAATAACCAATTAGTCCTATTTCGGTAACTAATTGACGTAATTTTTGTACAAATGTAAAGGGCACGGGTAGAAATATGATGCAATAGGAAAAAGATTCTACCACGCCCTTCCGTATATATAGCAGATATGAGTTTTAGCTGACTTAAGGTGTTAATATTGGGAATTATATCTACATATATTTTTACATGCAAGGTATGTCACTACCTACCATCAATTTTCTTTCGCCGCACATTTCAAAGATTTGCTTTTATATAATGTTTAATTGATATGCTCCTGGTGTATCCTACGAATTTCTGTTATCCTTTAATAGAGAAATGGGAAAGACGTTATACTTTCCAATCATATTCTGTTTCACTCTTGCAAATATGACTCCCTTTCTTTCTCCTCTGTATTGTTGTGGCATTATCTCTTATAAACTGATCCAATGGCTAGTGCACCGCTACATGACAATATGCCAGTTTGTAGCGTTTTAATAGTTTTTGTCATTGATTGTTAGACAATCAAACACTACATTTTTTTATAATGAATGATATTTTCATTTTAATTAGTTATAAAGTGTCGTGACATACGTAAATATGTAATGTAATTTTTATTAGCGACCTATACGAGTATAATGTATATATGAATATTAGCTGGCTTAAGGTCATTTTACATTGGGAAATATTTTTACATATCACTGTAACGGTAGCCCACGCAATTGACGAAAGCCCACCTAAGTGTGGCTGAAGCACGAGCACTATAATATTATAAGCGAAATATCGAAGTTTTTACTGGTAAGTCAATCGTATGTACCATTAAAAAGGTAAAATGTTAAAACATAATGTCGAATAACCCCAGTCCGAAATATAGGGGTTTAAAATTTCCCACCCCAAACGGTATTGGAGCTAGTGAGGCCCATCATTCGAAATTTATTCTTGGCACCGAGACGAGTTCAAGGAACCCAAGATTAAGAAACTTTTGTTCTACAACTTTTTTCAAACTGGCAGATTTTGGCGGGAAAAGCTAAATAAAGCTCAAATTTCAACTGGCTACTGTAGCCAAAAGGCTAAATATTTTTCAACATGTATTGTGTGTGCAAAATTTCAACTGGATAGCATAAAAATTGGTTCCCAAAAAATGCGCAACAACATACAGATGGACAGACCGACGGACAGGCCGACGGACAGACGGCCAGACGGGCATGGCTAGATCGACTCGTCTCGTCGAGCTGATCAAGAATATATATACTACAGGTCATTTTCCAATGAGTAATCTCGTTGGAAAATGACCTGTAGTATATATATTCTTGATCAGTTGAAATTTTGCACATACAATTCTTTTTATTGCAGTTTAATAGAGTATCAAGATTTAACCGCCACTCCCACTTTTGACTTTTTGTATGAATAACTTTTTTATTGTAGTCAATATCAACGTAATAATTGAATAATCAACTTAATAATTGATCTTATTCCTATGCTAGCCGTTTCACGGGCTTCGGCTCTTTTCTCTTGCCTTTGAGAAGCACGAAGTCGGGCCATACTAACGCGGCGCTCTTCTCGTGTGATTTCTTGTTCTTCTTCAGTTGATTGATTCGCAATATTCGTTGTGAAAGATTAGATCTTCTAGGCCGATAATTTTCAATAATAATAATAATAATACAAAACAAATAAATCTGCTCAAAAATGGGAAATGATGCAGAAAAATCAATTTGACAGAAAAATCTTTTTGACAGTTGTTCTCATTTGTTTTTTTTTTGTTTTATTTGTTTACATATGATTCGATTATTTTTTATGTATTTCAATATCTTTCTAGATTAATTAATCTATAATTTTTTTTCCATATTTTAATAGTTATATTGCTAATCGGGGCGGAGACGAATTAAACAAATCAGAGATCATAAAATCAGTCCAGTCGTTCTCCAGTTATAAATGGTGTAACACTAACCCGGCTTTGTTTTATATGTTTAATATAGTTTTTGTTGATACTAGTAGGTCCCCGCGACGTGCTCCTTCTTATTGAAACAAATAATCGCCACGAAACTTCACAGGATCATCCACGGGACTATTTTGAATATTGCCACAAAATTTGATCAAAATCGGTTGAGCGGTTTCGGAATCTATAGGGAACATACATACATACTTCCATTTTTATATATATATATATATAGATTTACTGTAATATGAAAGTTTCGATGCAAAATTCAAAATTGGGCGGTAAGTTTCTATAGAGGCTACCCCTAAAAGTGAGCCTGTTACCCCCTTCTGATATTTATGTGAAGTATCCTTCCATAAGAAGCAACCATGCTAATATTTAAAGTGATATTGACTGCAATAAAAACGTTTTCCTTACTAAAAATCAAAAGTGGGCGTGTGGATTGTGGTTCCGACTGCAGAGTTCGTTTGCAAGCGGCGTCTTTTTCTGCAATAACTTTGCGACACTCTACGTCATACCAAGGGTTCGTCACAGGTCTGGTGTACCCAATGACCTCCTTGGCAGCCGTATCCATGGAGTGGGAGATATGTCTCCACTGCTCACCTATATCTTCAGAAGCCGGAGAGGACTCCCGGAACAGTTGGAAGAGTCTGGCTGAAAATGCTTCGGCGGTCTGTTGTGATAGCAGCTTGCTGACGTCTAGTTTTCGTTGAGTCTTAATGTTCCCTTGGTTGACTTGGTATAATTACTAGTCACTGCATTTTCTGCAAGTGATTTAGATATGTAAAGGTCACTAGGAGAAGTATGGTCCACTTGAAAATGGGTGGTTTACATATTCAGTTGGCAATTTTTTTTAAAATACTCTTATATGTTATAAAATTCACTCGAGCTCCGTGGTATATACGCAATGACAATATTCATAACGATCTTCAGATGCCAAGTATAGCTGAAGAAATCAAGAGACATAGCACCAGATACATAGAAAAACTCTAGCAGCACTGTAATATTCCGGTTAGATCTGTCATGTTCAAGAACATTAAGATTAAGTTAAGATTAGGTTATTATGTTAGTTATATAATATAATATGTAAACCGTAAATGTGAAAATGAAGTAGTCAGAAAATTTAATTATAGTTCCTGCATCGAATTGATGGCAAATAAATAGATAAAAAAAAAAAGTAAATAAAATTATAGTATGCATTGCTTTGCTTTTTTTTTAATAATTTAATAATTTATTAGCAGGCTTTGTAATAGAATTTAAAGAAAGCAAAAGTAGGAGGTAAATATGTAAGTAGATCATGTTTAGAACAAATTTAAGATGCCACGCCGATATCCTTAAAATTCACGTATTCAATTTAGTTCAGGGTATGATATAATTCAGCACTTCGACTATAGCTCTTTCTTGTTTTTATATGTATTTTCTTCGTTTTTTTTAAATGATGCGTGTTTTAATTGTAATCCATGTATTAAATATAGTAATATGTATATAACGTCGAAATATCAATTACCGATAACTAAATGCGTCCGATTACGTCAATTGCTATCAGCAACTCATCCCTTGATTTGGACAAAGTAGGTTTGTCGAACAGTACACGTATGACCACTAAACTAAATAATTTGCGCGTAAAATACAGACATTTTCGTTGTTTGTAAAGCTATCTTTGTACCCTTTAAGTAAAGAGTAATTTATTTTATAGTTGATTGTGTGTGATTATTTTATAGTTGATTTGGGGAAGATTTGTTGGACTGAATACTTCAGTATACGGATAATATGATTGTTTGTGAAGAGGGTTTCAAAGATCAACTTATGTAAAACTCTTTCTCTACCAGTAATGTTGTGATTTCACATATGTGCTGTGCAAATAAGGTTTGGAAGTTGTTTTTACAATTTTAACTTCTCTAGAAGAGGCTCATTCTCTGTTACACTTTTTTACATGGTGCAACCCTTATAATTTGCTGAATGATTACCATCGCAGAGCTCAGAACAAACTTCTTCTGTCTTTTCTTTCCGATGTCATGCTGATGTTAGCAGTACATTTGATTTCTGATGTTGTTTGCAGTACATTTAACACACCGAGGACTGAAGTCGCAATAAAGCTTGGTGTGCCCATATCGTTGGCCTCAAGAAAAAATTTTCGATTCTTTTTCAGATGCTCAAACTTTATTTTTGTAGACAAAAGTGAGTTGTGAATATTTTGGTTATTTCTGTCTGGTTTCAAGCTAACATTAAATTTAGGCAGTGGTTTCTTTAAGCTAGATTCGCGGATGTTGTGTATATTCTCGACAGTAAATAATATTTTGCTGAAATAATAATTTTAGAGCGATGATGTCCATAATAAAATTTTAGTGGCGGTCTAGGTTTGGTAGTGCAAGCCAATTTTCATAAATTTTTAACTGGGTTTGATCTGCTACGCTAAAGATTATGAACGTATATTATAAGTTTATTCTTTCTTTCACCCATATGACAGCTGATAGCAGTCGATTATCCTTGTTCTATTGTATTTTTAGATGCGCATTCTGCATCAATCGTGTATCGTTTGTGGGCTCAATGCGCCATCTTTGTTGATTTATATCGTTGGTTACACTTAACACTAACAGACGATGTGGATGATGCACGTTTAGTTGCTGGCAATATGTTGTTGAGACCTACATTAGAGTACTGCACGAGTAACTGTCTATCCATAGGCAACTAGTAGACTCGCATGTTTTATAGGTCAAAATATTCACTTATAATCAATCCAAAGAGTATCACAAATTTTCGAAGAGTTACGATCCACAATCGATGAAATGGAATAACAGCCAAACAGCTTTGGTTTGGATAAATAATTTGAAATATTTGTAAAAATGTCAAGTAACTTTTATTGTACTTTCACGGTTTATAAAAACGTTCTATAGGAACCTGATATCGAAAAATGGCACATGCGAACGGTGCTAAAAAGTCCCATCGTCTTAACTACCTAGGCCAACAGGCATCCGACGAAAGAAGTTTCTAAAGCACAACCCATTGCTTTTCCCATTTACTTAATTAATAGAAGCAGCTGATATAGTAAATTTGATTTTGCTCTCAGGCTTGTGTTTTCTTGATCAAAATTTTCTACTTGCTTCAAGTCAAAAAAGTCTAGAATTCGTTCGACGTTTATACTTGATTTGAATACAGATCTGTGTCTAAAATTAGATTTTTATACTTATTTGAAGAATTTTATGCTAATTATACTAAGTATTTCTGCGCCTGTTTTATAAATCGATCCGGTTTTGTACTTGTACACTTTTTGTAAAATTTAGCTAGAATCGTACTTAAAATTTTAATTTTAAATAATTAATGTTTTTATTTACAAAAGTAACGATTGTTCGTTTTCTATTGTATCATTGGAAAATGAAGTTGGCGAATGAACGCATATAACAAATGGTAGTAAAAGTATAAAAAAGAAAAATAAGAAATGTTGTACTAATTTATGTATACAAGACTAGCTGGTACCCGGCGCGTTACTGCCCTTGCCCTTGCCACTCAATCCCCCTGCAACTCCTTCCCCTGCCTCACCTTTCCCATGGCCCTTTACTTTACCACCAATTCTCCAACCTCTTCTCTCAAGCATGTTTCTCCATCCGAATATTACTTGTGTTAATTTAGTCCTGGTTAGTTATGAGGGGGACATTTTTCAGTCTCATGTTAATTTGGCGGCCTGCCACGAAGCATAATATTGTCCCTGAGAGAGTTTATTGACTGCTCAACTGCATCTTTGTGCATTTGTGCCCTATTTAATATATAAATACATTTTCTATATCATCATGAGGTGCCTAACGAGATATACTCATTTTGTAACTTATGTCACATCGAATACGAGTTGAAACAGTTCTCGTGTGGGTGTCATGAATGAGATGATTGCTCCTATACGCACCTAATAAGAACTGTTTCGAAAGCAATTCATGTTGATGAACGGAAAGCAGCCTGAACATATGCCATCCTACCATGATCAACTATATCAAACGACCTCCGTACGTACGGCGACTCTTCCTGAAACCATGCTGTTGATCCGCATAAGGTGACACACATCTTTGACGATCCCACTCATGTTCCCTCGAATGTGATCGATGAAAGAGCTCTATTCTATTGTTCCAAAGATCTCGCGGACTCGAATCACAATTATCCAAGTGTTCCAATGTTCGTATGCTCCTCAATGAGGTTATTGCTGTCATCTGATTCCTTGGTACGAATTTCGTCATGCAGGAAAGCACAGCATAACACTAGGCGGGAAAAAGTCTCTTTGCAGCCTTGGTGATCGCATCCGACCAGTCTGCCTTATTGTAGTTTACAAAGTCTTGACGATCCGACTCTATATAGTTTTTCACACGAGTAATGTTAACTATAATAGGAATATAGTCAGACATTTACGCTAAATAAATCGACCACTCAGTGTATGGAACAAGCTAGTCACTGATGATAGTTAAATCAGGGTAGCTAGTAGTATTTATAGTCATCCTTGTTGCACAATCATCTTTGTTTGTGCAAAAAGGAGAGCCGTCTATTTGGTCCGCAACTCTTATTCCCCTTGGATCAATTTCCAGAAGGTAGTGATAACGGTCAGAAATTCACCGTACGTTGAACGTAAAATGCCAAACCTCCTCCACCGTTTCTTGTTTCTGTCCTGCCTGACTTTATTGAAGTCAGCTAAAGATGAAACGCAGCACAAATATGTGAGCTTGGTCTTTTGCACTGCTTCAATTAAGATTTTTTTTTTCTTTCCCATTTTATTCGTACATCTATCTTAAAGATAGTAAGTACATTTTTTAACATGAGTAAGGGTCATATTGACAAGGTGAGCACTATCATCCTGCTGGGAGTGTGGTTTACAAGTATATATTATTATATTTAATTATTTATTTGTGTTAACGAAACTATGATAAACTTATTTTTTAACATATATTAGATTAGATCTATTGGTCTCATTCTTTTTAGGCGTCTGGCTGTTAGTAATTCATGAGTAGGAATGTTACTTATTTCTCGGTTCGAATGTATTTCGACTTTTGTTTGATATTTTCTGCTGTAGTTTTTTATTTCGTCATTTATTGGCAATATGTGCAAATCTTTATGAATGTCTAAATTTGAAATATACCATTCCGCGTTAACTATACTACGAAGTATTTTTGATTGTTGTCTTTGTATAACTGAAATGTTTGTCTTCTTTGAAGTGCCCCATAACTGAATAACATAGGTCCATATTGGTTTTATAATGGCTTTGTAGATCAAGAGTTTAGTTTCCATCAATATTGAGTTCTTTTTTAGGAACCAATATAGTTGTTTAAATAAAAGTTTTATTTGATCCCTTTTACGTTATATGTGATACCTCCAATTTATTTTTTTGTCCATGCTACATGTTTAGCTACAGATTTAAAGGGTATTTCCTTATAATTTATTTTGACTGAGAAGTGTATCTTATTTTATTAGTATATATAACTTGAATTTTGTTTTGATCATTGATTTTAATATTCCACTTGGTAAACATGTTTGTTGTTTCGTCAAGTATTTTTTGTAGTCTCCCTGTAGCAGTAGTTATATTGTTGTGGGCGTATAGTAGTGTCGTATCATCAGCAAACGTGGCTAGCATGGACGACTCGTCTTTTGGATATGGAAGGTCTGCTGTGTACAGACTGTACAACAGAGTTCCCTGTGGATCTCTAGCTTTAAACGGTCTTAGAGACGAGTATTCATCTTTGTATTTAATAAAGAAATAGCGATCCATTAGATAACTTTTTATTAAGTTATAGAGTTGAGTTGGCAGCATACTTTTTAGCTTGTGTAATAAGCCGTCGTGCCACACTTTATCAAATGCATTTTCCACATCTATAAAAGATGTAGAATTTTTTGGCTTCTAAATCCGCAGATATTTTATTAGTCACTCTGTGGATTTATTGAATGGTGGAATGTTGTAGGCGGAATGCAAATTCATGGTCTGGGATGCATCGTTTGGATATTAAAATTGGTTCAAGCCGATCAAATAAAATTCTTCGAATACTTTGGATAATATCGGTAGAAGACTGATTGGCCTATAGGATGACGGTTTTGTAGCATCTTTGCCAGGTTTAGGTAACGCAGTTATTTCCGATACTTACCAAAGTATGCATATATATTGTATAGCCTTGTCTGGAAGTTTCTTTAAAATGCGTCCTGTTAACATATCATAGCCTGGAAATTTTTTGTCATCAATTTTCTCTATTTGTCTTTTTAATTCACTGGTCGTGATTTTCTTAATTTTGTATTGATTATGTTGACTATTAGACTCCTGAAAGTTCACTACATGAGTGTCTAGTGAGAAAACGTGTTCGAAGTGATCTACTAGTATATTTAATTTTTCGGAATTGGTTTTAGCTTTATTATGCTTCTTTAAAGCGTCTTTAAGATCTCTTGTTGCCTTATTCAGTTTTCTTTTATTATCTGGAGACCTGGAAATTTGCCATATTTTACGGATTTGTCTTTTTTTATTTATCATTTGTCGAATTGATGGGGTGTAGTGGTATCGTTAGTTTTTCGGCTAACTATCGGTATTGCTTTAAAAGCTGCTTCGATAATAGTGTGGTGCAGATAAATAATAGAACTTTCTATATTGTTGTTTTGAGGGGTATATGTTTGTAGAGATGTAAATTTACATACTCTCGAAAGGCTTCCCAATCAGTCTTATGGTTGGTTAGTTGTGACTGTTTTATTTCATTATGTACTAACAATGAGTAATTAAGTTGGATCGGTGAGTGGTCTGAAGAAAGTTCAAATCTAGACTTTATTTGAAAATCCTTTTGATTAAAGCTTTTAATTATACAAAAGTCAATTAAGTCCGGCTGTTTGTTTGTGTCTGAAGGCCAGCAAGTTGGTTCGCCAGTATTTAAATGCATGCTGTTGCTTCTACATATTTCTTTAATTAAGTTTTTGCCTTTCGAGTTGGTCAATCGCGACCTCCAATGGGTGTGTTTTGCATTAAAGTCTCCAGCAACGATAAATCGTTTACCCAAAGATGAAAATATCTAACATATTGGTCAACCGTTATTTTGTGTTTTGGTGGACTGTATAGCGAAGAAATATTAAAGCATCCGTGTTAGTCAGAAAGTAATAATGAGGTCGATTGAATATAATCTTCATTAAAGTTATTCACCTCCGAAAATTTTATAGTGTTTTTTATAATTATTGCAGTTCCGCCGTGGGCTGTTAAGTGAGGATGGTTTGTGTGAAACAGTGAATAGCCTGATATTTTAAACACATGTTTGGCCGTACAGTGAGTTTCAGAGATTAATGCTACATCAATGTTGTTGTCATATAGGAATTTTTTCAGCTCCAATAGGGGTTGGTGAAGACCGTTCGCGTTCCAAATTATTATTTTAAGTTTATCGTCTATTCTGACTGTCAATTTTAGTTAGTAAAAGTGTTTTTACATTCAAGATGTTCGTCATTTATTGGATTAAGGACTTCATCTTGTTTTTAAGCTCATCTATGTCATTAGAATGTGGTGGTTCATTTGATGCAGTGCTTGATGCAGTGACAGAATTCATCGGTAAGGAAGGCAGACTAGACTCAGCCTTTTGAGCGTAGCTTACATCTGGGGTGACGGTATTCGTTATATTCGAGGAGCTATTATTTTTAATTTCAGAATTTGAACTGATTTTGACTACGTTTTTCTCTCTTAGAGGTGCAAAGCGTTGAATTTTTAGTTTTTTATAAATTTCGCAGCCTTTATAATTTTCGGTGCGGTTACCTCCGCATAGTGTACATTTGATTGCTGTTCTGTCTATTACTGCATTGCGGTCTATGGTTTTGTGTTTTCCAGCGCATTTGACACAGACTGGGTCCCTGGTGCAGTATTTACGGGTGTATCCGTATTTTTGGCAATTGCTGCATTGAGCTATTGTCCTTTTGTGGCGGGGGGGTTCAAATAATACCTTTGTTTGAAGTAGCGCAGTTATAACGAAAATATTTTTATTATTTTTATCTTTGAGCTCGATAAAGAAAATAGGAAGGGGTTTATGCGTTGATTTTTGAGTGATGTTGTGAATATTTGGGACTTCATGACCTAGTTCGTGAAGTTCAGATTCTAATTCTTTAGTGTCTGTAGAGTAGTCTAGGGGTCGAAGTACCACATTGAACCCGCGATCCTCTTTTGGTTTGTATGTATAATATTTTGTGTCTTTTGACCGCAACAATTTTAAGACAGCTATGTAATGATTTGATTCTGTAGTCTGAATGCGAACATCATTATTGGGTAAAGTTTTTAATATGTAGTTATGTGCTACTACTTCCTTAAGTGCACTATTAAGGGCATTTATGCATTCTACACCTTGTACATAAATTGGAGGAGGTTTGTTTGGTTTCGCCTGCTGTTCTTTTTTATTATGTTGGGTTTTAGCTACATCGCTGTTACTAACATTTACATTTGCTGTTTCGCCATCATGTTCTGTTGCTAACACCTCAAACCGAGTGTTGAGACAGATTGGCTGAGCCAGTACGACTGTAACGTTTTTTGGTTGTTATTATTTTTGTTTTTCTGTTTTTTTTTTTTTTCTTATTATCGTCCGAGTTTTTGGGAGAGGTAATTTTTCTTTTTTGGTTTTCTCTTATACTACTTTTACTACTACTCATATTACTTGCTTGCATGCTAACAGTTGCCTTTAGCGGTTGAGAGCTTTTTGTGTGTAGCATAGTGATGGGCATTGCGGGTGTTATGGTTGTAGGTGAAGATGTACTAACGCAGTATGTTTGGAGTGCTGGTGTAATTGTTGTTGTTACAGTTGTTGTGGAAGCTAGTTTTGTGATAGTTGAAGAGAATCTCCAATTAATGGTGTTGTAGGATTTGCACACTGTGCACTTGATTGACCGTTGGAATGCTCGCTGCCGTTGCTGATGAGGAGAGCATGATCGTGTGTAGAAAAGGAGCTACATGACGCCCACACGGGTGACTATGAAAAAAGTGATGCATTCTTCCGCAAAAGCACGATGCCGACAAAACTGCTTATCCATATAACAAAATTTTTTCCATATATTTGGACTACCTTTTACTGCAAAGATCAGTCCGGGGCGTAAACTCAGTCATCGTCAGGAACGACAATATAACTGTCCAAGTCTCTAGCTCTTATACAGTTCCACTACAAAATTTAAAAATTCGTCCGCCATACTGGATCCGCCATTTTGAATTTTAAAAATCTGACATTAAATTCGTAATCAGCGACCCAAAAACACCCCAATTAACAAGATTCAAGCAAATCTGTAATTATTTAAAAAATTTCTGCTGTCACTTAAAATCCGCCATATTTTTTGAGGTTATGTCAAAATGCTGACGTGATGGAGCAAAACGGACTTCAGATTCGTGTTCAGCGCATCAAAATACATAAAGAAAGGGTGGTCTAATTCCCCGAACCCGCGTACTTTTTGTTTGTGTGGCTGTGTTATTAAGTTATTATTGGCTACAATAAAAAAGATTTTTATCCAAAAAGTCAAAAGTGGGCGGTGGGTTTGTATTGGGGCTATCCCAAAAAGCAAGCGTGACGGGTCAATCTTATTACTGTATTAAACTACAATAAAAAAGTGTATGTGCCAGACAAACTGATAATACCATTTCACACTATCGGGCGTGTCACAGAAATCTCTACAAAAAATTCCGTCTGGTTATTTGAATTTCACAGAGAAATTTCGTAGGTGTCACAGATATCTCGTATATTTCATTTTAAGCAGTGTTAAATGCATATAAATAAAAATAAAGTACAGACCATAAAATGCCATTTTTTTGCAGATTTACTTGGATAACATTGTGAAGTTTTATATTTTGTGTGAATTATTTATTTTATTAATATATTTAGTTTAGAAAACACCCAAAACTAAATTATGATTTATGTTGAGAAAAAACATAAATTTTATATTGGTAACTCTGATGTTACTAAATAATTTTATCTGTCATTCGATGTTGTAAATCAACCTAAATACAAATTTTTGTTAATATAAATTAAATAATCATATGTTTAAATGCTAAGACGCAGTTTCGATGAAAATACATCAAACTTGTTTTACCTAACAAGGTTTTACCTTATGATTTGATGAGTTTACATATGCAATCAACAGTTTCACTTAGCAAGAGGTTGGTGATTTCAAACGGTCTAAAAGAGATTTCTGTGACACCTATGAAATTTTTTTGGGTCCGATTTGGGGTGAAAGAGATTTCTGTGACACCCCGGTCTGTGCGAATGGTACAAAAATGTTAACGTTGGATAAATACCCTTCCCAATAAAATTTCAAAGCGTATAGCAGTTATACATTAAATTCAACCCATGGAGTAAAAATCGTAGTCTGCAGAGCTCGAAAGCGGCAAAATATGTGTTTGGGCTGTTTAAAATGACAAAGTGAATTAATGAACTTAGTAACTTTCTTTAAATTTGTAGTAACGCATAGCTTTTGAGTTGTAAACAAAGTGATAAAGAGAATTCTAACTAATGAGCGATCTTTCTTATGCTCTTTGTGAGCTCTTTATGTGCTTTTGTTAAGATAAGAAGCAAGAATATGAGACTTTGTAAACGTCGATTTAAACCAGTGGTCACCACCACTACAAATTTTTTTTAAATAAATCACTGGTCTACATGTTGAAATTGTACACGCGCATGTTATGGATGGCAGAATCAGAAAATACCAAAATTTCATAAAACTGACTTTTATAAAAAAAATTTTGAGTACACCCTTGGGTCTCGCATGGTTTTGGTGATCGGTGCTTTAAACATAGATTCTTTAATCAGATTCATGTATCTTATATATTCTCATTTCGTTGGATGTATTGGTGTGATTCAATCAGCGAAAATACAATGCGTTTTGATAACACGAAATTTTAAATCGTACTGTAAAACATAAACGTGGTCGGTTTAAATAGGGGCTACCCCAAAAAGATGGTGATACACACCCACTAATAACTGTGTATGAAGCGACCATAAGATGGACTATAAGATGCCACCATAACGATTTTCACATTGATATTGACGTTTTTCATACGAATGCATAAAAATGAGCTTGTATGGGAGTACCTCAAAAAGTGGTCGGGAAACACCCATTTGTATATGTATATGAAGGGGCTGTCCACTAAATCTCATTTTAATCTAATACTGACTTTTAGAAAGAAGTTTATCATACAAAAAGTCAAAAGTGAGCGGTGGGTGTGTATGGGGGGCTACCAAAAAATTGGGCGTGGCGGGTTAATCTTGATACTCTATTAAACTGCAATAAAAAGAAGTGTATGTGCAATTTTTCAACTGGATAGCATAAAAATTAGTCCCCCAAAAAATGCGCAACAATAAAATATCTGATAATTTTTGACGAATTTAAAAGTAATTATTATTTTAAGGTTAATAGATGCTTTAATTCAAACATGTTCGATACAACAAAATTAATGCAAAGTGTATTTCTATGGGATCTATACCTTGAACTTGTGTTGTTCCTGGTTATAAAAAGCATCTATAGCAAGTTTCAAACCAATATTTCAGAGATTGAGGGAATAGAGCGAACATGAACTCACAGACAGACTCGTCTTGTCATTAGAGTGCTGCATAACTTAATTCATTGAAGCGGCTTTTTGAATATTCATTCATTTAAATTCAATACATGAATTCAACACATTCTATTCACTAGAATTCACTTTGAATGACTAAATGAAGTATAAATTCATTTCACTATGAATGCGCGGTTAACCGAAACATTCATTCGAATGCTTTGTAGATTCGAATAAATTCAGTTGGCGGTCACTTACGATATCAACACGAAGACTGTCAGCAGTCGAATACTTTATGCACACGAACTGATATTCGGATGGTAGCTAGCAACAGGTTACTAGTTGCTTATAAACAGATTAAACGAGGTGGAAAGAGATATTGAAAGAGATGGAAAGAGATTTTGAAATGAAGTACCACGTAGCTATGTGCTAAACCAACCCTTTAAATAAATAAATTCATTTGCATTTGGTAACAATGCGTTGCGGTCCTCCAGTATTGTTTAAGTCCCAAAGATTCGTCGTAAATATATATCAACTGAAAAATCCTTGGAATGAAATGCTCTAATAGATTTTTGGAATCGAAATATGAAATTGAATATAAATACCATCTTTCGGCTTTTAATTTCAAGATTTTTGTAAGGAATACTTAGTCCATGATTGGGACTATCACCGATTCTCTCCGATTGGCTCTTATAGCAGTTGTAGTCAATCATCTCCAAAAAATGGCACCAAAAAAAGGATTTTCCTGTATGGAATTAGTCCCAAATTATTGTAGTGAAGATATTTCACTTGATCAATCCTGGGAAGGATAAGGTGGGATATACTTGTTCCAATGGTTTTTTGGGATGGTCGCTGTAATCTGCAATAGTTGGCACTAGAATATATACAAATCTGATTTCAACTTAAAATTCGATGTTCCCGTCGCAATTGCCAAGATCTTTGTAAGGAACCCATATCCCAATAATTCCGACTATCTCCCACACTCTCGAATGGTTTCTTGTACCATTTTAAATCAACCAACACGCCTACCTCTTTTAAAATTTCGCATTTTCTGCTAGAAACAAGCATACAGAGAGAAAGCAACACACTAACATGAAGCGCATTCATAACATTCGAAACTATCGAACATCAAAAAGCATTCGAACATCAAAAAATCACAAGCTTCGAATGAATTAGAATGAATGAGAACTTTGGAAACTTACTTGTCATGCAAATCACAAATATACATGGTGCGGCAGCATAACTTCCTTTTTGGAAATGAGCACCAATTAGGCTGTAGGGGTCGTATCGGGAGCATAGGGAGAGTACCAATAGTATTGTCAATCGACAGGAGTGGTTATAAAGTTGTATTTCCTTCCAGGGCAGTTGGCATCATGCGTTGAAACATTGAGGAGCGTGCGTTTGCCGTCGAGGAAATACTTTTGTTGTTCCTTTCGACGATAATGCGCATTTTCACTTGATTGGATTCGTTAACTAACAGAAAATGCGCTAAATTTGCAGTGTGGTGGGATTATTGGATCGTGGTGTTTTGAAGATCACAGTGACAGTGAATTCAGACCGATATGTGAACATGTTGGAGGAATTTTTATTTTCGCAACTTGATGAATTTAACTTAGGAGACATTTGGTACAAACAGGAGGAAGAAACGGCTCACATTTCGAGAGCATCCATTGCTGTTTTGAGGGAAAACTTTCCAGAGCGCACCATCAAGGGGCTTTTTGGATTGGCCACTTTTGGGATTTTTTGAAATCCCGTATTTATGTCAACCGCGAAAATTCTCGCTGTTAAGATTCATGATAAATGCTAGAAATCGGTTTTTTTTTCAGTGTATGTGCAATGGGGAAGGCAATATCTGATTCATAAAATAGGTTTTCTTGCGTTTTTAAATAAAGCAGTTACTTCCTTTATTGAGTTGCAATTCACTGGTCGGAAATAACCTTTTTTTGCCAAAAATTAATCAAAGAAAACGATTGTTTTTTGTTTAATATTTTCGAATTGTACACACCTCAGATAGTATAAAAATAATTACTACGTATTTGACCTTCCATCCCTGTGATTGTATCAGCTGTTTAAATGTGTTAAATGTTTTTTGCAAAGTTGACACGCATTCAATCCATCTAACTTAAAAAAAAAAATTGAAAATAGAGATCAAGTATGTGAACTATAATACGGAAGACATATTTGTATTGTTATTGTTTGTTGTAATGTTGTCGGAAGTTTCTTTTTTGTAAAACTTCAATTGTTAATGTCTAACTTTTATATGTGTATTAAAATGTAATGTTAGAAAATTTATCGCATATTCCCTCCATTTCAACTGAAATTAATTGTTGCAGATTAGGTTCAGTTTTACCGTAAATGTTCGTCATTTGGAAAGCAAATAAGCAGAAAAACAGTGAACTGGACCTCTCTAGTGAAGATATATCAAGTATAAAAAAAGAAATTCACAAATTAAAATGGCCTTAAAGAATACAATTGGCATTATGATAGATTTGAAAAGAAGCATGAAGTTTATCTTTCAACTACTATTTCATTTATGGCGAAGAGACAAATAAAGGGCGCAGGCCATGTTTTACTTACGAAGACGGAAAATCAAGCTAAAAAACAAGGAAAAACGTTAACTTCGGTTGAACCGAAGCTCTAATACCATCCACACGAGATTTTTAATCATTTTGTAAAGCATAAAAGTGGGGGTTTAAATAGGGGCTTAAAAGTGGGCTACTCTAAAAAGTACACGCCCACTAGTAGATGTGTATCAAGCGATGTAGTAGATGTGTAAGATGCCACCATATCGAATTTCAAGTTGATATTGACGTTTTCCATACAAATGCATAAAAGTGAGCTGTGGGTTTATACGGGACTACCTCAAAAAGTGGGCGGGAAACGCCCCTTTTTTAATTGTATATAAAGCGGCTTTCCACTAAAATCCACCAAATCAAATTTCAAGCTAATATTGATTTAAATGAAAAATTTCATAAAAATAACAAAATTGGTTTGTATGGGTCTACCCCAAAAAAAGGGAAAGGGGCCACGCCCGTTAGTCTATGCATGTTAAGCGGCTGTCCATAAACGGACACCACATCCACCAAATCGAATTCCAACCTAATATTGACTTTAATAAAGAAGTTTTCATACAAAAACTCAAAAGTCAACAATAGGTTTGTATGGGGGCTACTTCAAATAGTTGGTCCCATCCATTAATGTATCTGTTAAGCATCCGTCCACTAGAAATGACCATATTAATTATTAGTTGATATTGACTACAATAAAAAAGTTTTCATTCGAAAAGTCAAAACCCAGCGCCCAGTTTCAATCTTGACACTCTTTTAAACTGCAATAAAAAGAAGTGTCAACTAGATAGCATTAAAATTGGTCCCCAAAAAATGCGCAACAACATACAGACGGACATACAGACGGACATAGCTAGATCCATTCGTCTCGTCGAGCTGATCAAGAATAATTATACTATAATAAGGCAGCGTAAACCCCATAAGGTTTACGCTGCCATAATGCGTTACAAACTTTCAGACAAACTGATAATACCATTTCACACTATGTGTGAATAGTATAATTAGAAATATAACCCCTGAGTAAGCCACGGAATCTCCGTGGTGAACAAATTGTGAGATAGCAACCACTCCCCTTAATTATGGGTTGGTGCGCAGGGTTTGGTCCCCCCAACGCAAAACAACATTTATTAATGAAGATACACAGGAAGCCTCGGATACAATTTCCCATTGCTGACGACCCCCGCCAACGATTTAAGGACCGTCATTTACTCATATGCACCTGAAATGTCCTGTTCCTCCAAAGGGCTGGTTCAGATATCCAGCTGGTTCATGTCCTCTATAAATTCAATGCTGACATCACCGCAATACAGGAATGGATGCTTAAAAAATGCATCCTGTAACATCTATTATAGTTGCCATGCAACGGAGCAACGAAATTGGATGCGGTTTCATGGTTAGTACAATAAGAACCTCCGAGGTCTTGTCACCAGTTTCATACCACGCAATCAAATTGATTATCTTGTGAACGACGAAACGCCCGCATCGAGCGTTTTGGATGTGTGAACGGTACGAGGTCCCAACGTCGACTCGGACCACTACCTTGTGGCAGCCAAGGTACGCACCAGGCTCAGCATGGTGCAATCCACACATACCAACACTCAACAAAAGCTAGACTTCGGAAAGCTGCAATCATAACCGACAGCCGAAGCCTTGTCAGCCAGACCCCCCAACTGTTTCGGGAATCCTCTCTGGCTTCTGAAGACATATGACCCACCTCATTCACAATGATAAATACGACTAGGGCATCAAAGTTTATATAAGAATCCCAGGCCTTTTAGTAATAGCTCCGATGCACTACCGATGAGCCCAAGAAACTGGTGAGATTGTTTCTTGGGAGGCCAGGCTGAGGCCACCGGTCGGGTCGCAGGTTGCGGATAGCGAACGACCTCAATTGAGGCCAAATTTGCGTTTAGTATTCCTTTTCGCTAATAAGCAGTCCCGGACAGAAAGGGGGTCCTGTCGAGGCGCTTATGGGACCGCCTGATAAAGTATAGTCTCAAACAAACCTTCAGCTACCTACTCCTATTAATCAACTCTTCATTCCATCCCTCATCTCATACCTGGGCTGGACCAAGGTGTAACTCGATCCGTGCCGAGGGTCAGTCTGGCTGAAGGCCCAGTATCTGAAGGAGAGCTCAGGCAAGTGGTGACCTAAGAAATGTCTTACCCGGCTATTGCGAATCTCTGCCCGGGAGGACCCTCTACTTCTTCGCAGCTCGTGCGATGATGCAGGATAAGTTAAACAAAATTACTACAAACAACAACTACTGTTCAACACCGAAGAAAGGGGAGGCCAGTTCTTCCAAAAAACAACCGGAAGGTAAAACAAGTACTGAAATGTGCGTTAGAGCTACAGTACAACTAAGCTCTAGCTCGTCAAAGAGCTTATGCAGGCCTGACGGAAACGTCTTACCCCGAAGACTAGTGGTCTGCCCAAGGACATCAAGATAGTGAGCGGACGGGCCAAAAACTTCGTTCGACCGGAACCAAAGAAAGCTAACAATGCTGGCCGTCGCGTAGCATGTCGCATACTTAAGCGGCATGCTACTGCTCCTATTAGGGAAGACCAGACCTCCAAGGAGGACTTTGAGAAGATAAAGGAGGATATTGATCCAAAGCGGTGGTATCTGACTTCGATATAAAATTGTATGGAGCGAACAACGCCAAAAAGAGACAAAGATCGATGGATGAGAGTCCACTAGCAGCGTCGAAGAGAGCCAAGACCAGTGGCATTCCATGGTTTAAATCCTTCGCTGCGATAGCTAAGGAACACAAAAATTCTGGAAGTTATCGATAAAAACGATGAAGCTGGAAGGATCCCTCGTCACCAGTGGAAGTGGGTCACGAGGGCGTTTTCCAAAGTGGCGCTCGAGGTTATGCTGGAGAGCCCAGGCCCGGCACCAAACTGCTCTGATCCAGGATGGTATCAGGGAAACATAAAAATCATTGCATGCGATGATGAGAGGTCGGCTGCCCTGTACAAGGCCGCAGTGGCTAAGGTGGGTGAAGTTTATCCCTGTGATAAACTGGAGGCGGTAGAAGGAAGAGAACCTACGGATCCGTTGCAAATACTCCAATAGTTCAGGGTTTTCAATTCGAACCTCCCGACGCATAATTGGAAGGTAGTAAAACTGGAGGAAAATACAAAGAGGGCTACTACACAGGTTCTTGTTCTCCTAAACAAAGAAAGCCTCGAACTACTAGCAAAATGTGGGGGTAAGATCAGTTATGGGTGTGATAAGGTGCAGTTGAAAGTCGACAAGACTGATACTACAGCGGCAGAAAATCTGGCATCTTGCCTTGAGGCGGTAACCACTTATGAAGAGGAGATGGAGATAGAGGACCAAAATTCCGAGAAAGATAAGAGCGAGTACGCCTCGTCAGACCAGAGGTCGGACATTGGTCATTTGAAATCGCGCAAACCTACCTCGGTGAGGTTGAATAGGAGGGTGAATTGACCCTGACGGAGGAGAGGGGAAGGAAGGATGGAGATGAGGGTCCTCCAGATAAACCTGCATCATTGTAAAGCAGCTCCAGCTGCACTCATACTTCACATCACAAAGGGTGAAGCAGATATCGCCCTTATCCAGGAACAATGGATTCATGGGGAACGGATATGCGGCCTCAATACAAATAATATGTTTATCCTACATTATACAAAAGGTAAGGGAAAAATCTATTAGTGTATTTGAGCGAAGTCGCATCTTAACACCTTTTTACTCCCAAAATTCAGTAGTGGAGATCTCACGACGATCAGCCTCGAGATATTGGACACACAATATAGAATGACTTCATTCTATCTGGCCCACGACGACTCAGGACCTGCACCTCCGACACAGATGCAAGAATTGGTCAGAGAGAGAGAGCGGGAGGAAAAACCATAATAGCATCTTAGGAGGTGATGGAAATGCCCACCACACACAATGGGGAAGTCCTAATACCAATGAACAAGGTGAGTTACTGTATGAATATATACTACCCACTAACCTATACATATGTAATAAAGGTAATAACCCTACTTTTATTACTAGAAATCGTAAGGAGATCTTAGATATCACGTCGATATCGGATAACCTTATCGATAAAATGACCTTATGGAAAGTTTTGGAGGAACACTCCTTTTCCGATACTGTTTGTCGCAAAAGTCCCCAAAATCTGCAAGAAGTATTAATATAAGAAAGACAAACTAGGAAAGAACCCTAAGACCTGAACCACTTTAGGAACCGAGAAATGTAGAACAACTAGAAAACCTAGGACGAGAGTGACACTTAAATCCCCTTGGTGGTCTAAAAATCTGGATGATTTGAAAAAGGCTGTAGGAAGCTTTTTAATCAGGCAATGTGTACAGACCAAAATGCCTCATGGAACATATATAAGATAAAACTAAATTTATATAAGAAGGAGATAAGAAAGGTTAAACGTTCATCATGGGCAAATTTATGTAGCAATATAGAAACCTCAACTGATGCATCCCGGCTAAGGAAAATCCTCTCCAAGACACCAGCCTCAATAGGATACCTAATGTACCCAACAGGTGAATGGACAGATTCTAGTAAAGAAACGCTAGAGTTGCTACTAGATTCTCACTTCCTAGAGAATTCGGATCAAAACAATGTAGAAATGCAGGGGGAAGGAGTCTCTCCCGTACTTATATCAAATATAATTAGTAGTAAAAAAATATTGTGGGCCATTGATACCTTTCAGCCCTTTAAATCCCCGCATGGTATCTTCCCAGCTCAGCTTCAAAGTACGAAGGAATAAATTGTACCTTGGTTAGACACAATTATCAAGAGCTTTCTCAGCCCTTATCATATTCCATCTAATTGGAAGGAAGTCAAAGTAGTTTTTATACCAAAGGCAGGTAAAGCTTCTCACGCCAAACCCAAGGACTTTAGGTCAATTAGTCTAGCTTACTTTCTATTAAAAACTTTAGAGAGACTCTTAGACGCTTATATAAGCAGCTTAGTTAATCCCTCGCTACTTTCCAATGCTCAACATGCGTATAGTAAAGGTAAATAAACGGAAACAGCCTTGCATTTCCTGGTACAAACTATCGAGAAATCAATAGAGAAAGAATTTGCCTTGGCTGCATTTGCCTTGGGTGCTTTTAATAACGTCCTCCCAGTCGCTATCACAAGGACTCTGACGGATGTTGGAGTCGATGAGTCTCTGGTGGTTCTTATTCACAGGATGCTAACCAGCAGAGCTCTGAATTCGCAACTAGGAGGGGCATCGGTCAGAAGAGAGTACACCTCCCCCCTGGGGGGTGTACTCTCTCCGCTTCTGTGGGTGATAGTGGTGAACCAGCTGCTAAACCCAAGGAGGTGGCTGGCTATAATGTAATAGCGTACGCGGATGACGTAGTGGTGCTAATTAAAAGGAAATTCCCACAAACACTATGTAACCTAATGGAATCCGCAATTGCGGTACTTTCGAAATGGGCTTCTGGCTGCGGCCTGGGTGTGAACCCGACAAAAACAGAATTAGTGCTTTTCTCAAGGAAATATAAGATTCCGACACTGACGTTACCCAAACTTAACAATATTAGTCTCACTATTAGTGAATGCGCTAAATATCTAGGAGTGATCCTGGATAGTAAGCTCAACTGGAATAAAAACACGGTAGAGCGGATAAAGAAGGCAAGCATAGCACTCTTTGCGTGCAAAAAAGCTACTGGAAGCTATATACTTTTTTTTTTTTATTATTAATTTACAATCTATCAATAAGACGATAAGTAAGTTAGTTGAAAATTCATAATATAACAGAAATAGCTGTACTCCAGTGAGAACAGCTATTATATTCAAAATTCTATAAGTAAGAGTTTATTTACAGTATATACAAAATTTAATCTCTAAAAGGTAAATCTAACACATGATTTCTTTTAAGTCTTCGAGTTGTATCGCTATTATCTAGTAGGCCTATTGCCCAAACATTTGAATGATCATGTAGTCTCTCAACATACCTTGTGCTTATTCTACGTATTTCATCTTTTATGTATGGAATATTTAAATTTTTGTGAATTTGGTCATTAGCCACAAACCAGGGGGCGTCATACGGCAGTAGTTAGGAGTATGTGTATGGCGGCCGGCGCTAGAAAGGGCCTCTACGCTTAAACAAATGCATAAGGTGCAAAGAAGTGCAGAAATGTGTATCAAAGGAGCGTTACGTACCACACCGACGGAAGCACTAAACGCAATGCTCCACTTAATCCCACTTGATCTCATTGCGAGAGAGGGCAATAGTTGCTGCCCTTAGACTGTGGGAATCTTCTGCTTGGCATAGGAGCTCCTTCGGACTTTCGAGGATATTACACTTACAAGGAAATATACCATCAAATACAGATTACTGCATACCAATTACTAACTTCGGTATAAAGTATGACGCCATAATACTCACAAGACATAATGGGACAACCTTCCGCACTACAGGGAAAATGCTATTAATATATTTACTGACGGCTCTATGCTGGATGGTCGGGTAGGAGGAGGTGTATTTTCACCAGATCTGAGGATTGGAGAATCATTTAGAGATCAAGAGAGATCATTGTTGCGCTTATCAGGCGGAGATGCTAGCTATTCAGGAAGCTACGCATCTCCTAAGGTTATACTCACACACACAAGAAAATGTGTTTATCTTCTCGGACAGTCAAGCTGCCCTGAAAGCGCTGAACTCGCTCAGCTCCAACACCAAAACCACAACGGAGTGCCGAAAATCTCTTAACGAGATTGCCGAGCACTACGATATACATCTCATCTGGGTGCCTGGTCACCAAAATATAGAGGGATATTGTGAATCGGATAAACTAGCCAGATAGGGTACCACTGCTGATATCCTTCCAGGGAAGGCCACATTAGGTATACCCATGGCTACATTTAAACTACAGATTTAAACAGAGATAATAGGTATAGCAACCAATAGATTGTGCAACCCTGGTAAGTGCAGAATCTCAAGACTCACCTGGCCCAAGTACAACCTCAAAAGAACAATAACACTTCTCCAACACAAGAGAGATCAGATAGCTGTTATTGTCGGAGCCCTGACAGGCCACTGCACAATAGGTAGACATGCCGGAAGGTTAGGGTTGAACTCCTGCGACTTCTGCAGAAGTTGTGGAAATGCCGAGGAGGATGAGACGATCGAGAACTTATTATGTCATTGTCCGGCCCATAATAGGAAGAGATTGTCGTTACTAGGGAGCCCCTTCCTGGATAACCTAACTGAGATTTCGGATAAACAGATCAAACAGATTTCGACGTTCTTGACACTGACAAAGTGGTTCTCAGAGTAGCTGCGGTAGAAATAGGAAAGATATATGGTATAACAAGGGGCCTACGCTGGTCTATGTGACAATATGGGGTTCACCCATGTTGGCCATCCAAACCTAACCTAACCTAGTAGCAGCTCTAAATTGTTTATTCATACGAAATGAATTTAGAGTCGAATCTTAAGTGGTAACAAAAACCCGACATTTTCTTGTGATTATTAGTAAGACTGCTTGTGTTTAAGGGGGTTAAAATTGGTATAAACTTTTTGCACATGCCCATTTATATATGTACAGATTATAAAATACTCATATTCATAATAGTCCTCTCCAACAAAAATCCTACATTCGCCACAAATCACTCCTTGTATACGCTTGACTTGGCACGGTGACTTTAACCTTTTCGGAAAAATGCATTTGCTGATAAATAATAATAAGGACTTTGGCTAGCATGCTACCAACAAGTGGCCCATCGACACCAGGACTAGTCCTGTTCCACAGCTACAGACTTACGTCATCAGCTGCTTCAACTTTTATTTGAATAAAAAACACAAAATCTTACAATAAAATATAAAATTAATGTTGAAAATAAAAAATAGTACAAATTACAAAGTCAAACATTGAGAACTGATAGAATATTATTGTTATAAGTAAAGCATGAACTTAGCTTACTAAATTCAGAAAGGCATTTTGTGCCTGTTTGGTCTCTGGGGAATATTAAATAAAATATTATTTAAAATGTAGGCAGAGTTAGTTTCATCGGATATAACTTTATGCAGAAACATTACTCTTAACATTGAACGGCGGATTTTTAACGAAGGTAAACCAAGTTACTAAAGACGACTCGAAAACGAGAAAAGACGATAAGAGGTCAATTTAAACTTCGCAAAGAAAAAAATTAAGAGCTTATTCCGCACCGACTCAATTTTTTTAGAGTGAAGTTTGTGCAGAGGGTTTCACACTATAGATAGAACCATACTCAAGGATGGGGCGTACCAAAGCATTGAACAACAACTTAGTTATATACGGGTCGGAAAACTCTTTGGACCGCCTTTTAAGAATGCCCAGCATCGACGAGGCTTTATTCACAACTTCAAATCAAATAAAAAATTTTCTTGACGTAGTAAAAACCAAGTGACTAAAGCCTACTTGCAACTCACAAAACTACTATAATTTTTGTGACGAAATATTTTTATTTTTCATTTGTATGATTTGAATCGATTGTAATGTATAATTAAGAACTCGTTTTGAAAAAAGGTTGGTTTTCTAAAAGATTCAAACAAACGAACACACAAACAAACTATTTCATCAACTCATTTGAGGCTCGTTGGACTCATCTCGGCGTCATGAAAGAAAAAATAAGTTCGAGGTGATACCCCCCCCCCCTCCACGAGCCCCAATTTGAATTTTTACCCCCTATATTTCAGACTGGGGTGATCAGATATTATATATCTTAAAATTTTCTGAATGTACGTTTGAAGACGTTTTAATGGTACATAACAAGTTTCGATCGGACCAGCAAAAACTACGATATTATAATATAGTGCTCGTGCTGCAGCCACACTGAAGTGGGTTTTCATAACTTGCGTGGACTACCGTCCACAGTGTTATGGGCAAGTTCAGCTTATAATCCGCAAATACAATAAGACGATTGAATTAGTTCCAACGATTGAATAAGTTCCAAATTATCTTGTAGAAAAGAAGATTGAGCTTGCAAATTGAAATGAAGCAAAAGCTTAACATCGTCCGCGTATATAAATATTTTCGCATTGAGAGTGACAGATGGGAGGTCGTTCAGAAACACCAAGAATAATGATCGACCCAAATGACTACCTTGTAGAACGCCAGAAGTAACGTTGATCCTTTTAGAAGGTGCTGAATTAAAAATCGCACAAAGGTAAGATTTTGTCCATTGAATGAAATTTGAGGGAAATCCGATTTTATATAACTTAAAAAGCAATATTTTATGATTAACACCGTCAAATGCTTTACTAAAATCTGTATAAATTACATCGATCTGCTGGCCATCAGAAAAATCACTGATTGATCTCGAAGTAAACTCCAAAACATTTTTATTGACAGAACGATCCCTGAGAAAAGGAGAAATGATTGGAGCAATATAATGCAAAAGTTGGTTTGTAATTATTTTCTAACAATTTATGGACTGCGGACAATTCTGCAATTCCATCATAGTTACATACAAATGATTTATCACCTTTTTGCAATGGAATAATAATAGCCATATGACAGACTAATACTATGGGCACATTTTTCCCCTTCAATGTTCTGGGATTTAAAAACGACAGAGAGTTTGCGAAAGGATACATACAGCAACATTTTTCACATGAAGTCGTATAGGTCAGACTTCACTTTAGTTTATGTTTCTATTAAAATATACAGAATCAATAGAGGAAAGCATTTTAAAAATGCCAAAAGCAATTGTCTTTGTATTATTCATCTCGCACCTGTACAATTTTTGCTGTGTCTATTTTCTTATCTGCTCTAACAACAATGAAGGTGAAAAAATATACTCATTGCATTCGTTTTGGCATAAAATACATCGTGCAGTTTTATTTTACTTTGCACTATGTTAAAAATTATTAACGGAACAGAAATAAAGTTTGATTCTGGAATATAATACAGATAATTTAAGTCACATTCATCAGATGAACAATAATTTAAATTGAAATAGTCAAACAAGTTGCAGATATCTTTATCATTATCAGCAAAATTTTCGCAAAGTTCATGCACGATGGAAATGAAGAGGAATTACGTATAATATAAACGAGGTCGAAAATGGATTTCGGAACCAATTCAACACCAACCAAAGACTGAACACTAGTCAAATAGTTAGCGTAAAAAACTTGGTTATTCTTAAGAAAATCACTGTGTGTGCAAGATTTTGAATTTTTTAAAAGCCGACTTTTTTCATTCGGTTTTTATTGAAGCGATTTTGACTACCAAGGCGACTTTTTGATATATCGCTTGAAACTGCAAACGGGACAATTTGTTCAAAGACATTACAAAGAAGTTTACTAAAAATTTCTACAGCACTAATGATACTGGTCATGTTGTAAACCGGCAATTAATTTATATTTAAATATTGTATATTGAGAATACAATAGTTTCCACATTCACTTTTATATTCATTTAAGTCGCATGCGCTCACTTTTACTCGATCTTGTACTTTGCTTAGTACCAAGTCCACATTCTGAATTTACATGAATTTAATCATGGAATCGATACCCAAAATGTTAGCACTATATTTTTAGAGGCCCGGGCACTTTGGTATCATATGAAAAAGTTTTTAGCTTACGTCATCACAACGAATGCCAGCTTCGCCGCGTGTAGTTTTTTGCATTCAACGCACTCCGACATAATATTGAATAATATCACTGTGGACGGTAGTCCACGCAAGTGACGAAAGCCCACCACAGTCTGGCTGCAGCACGAGTACTAGATTAAAAGCGCAATATCGAAGTTTTTACTGGTAAGTCCGATTGAAACGTGTTATGTACCATTAAAAAGGTTTTGAAACGTACATTAAAACATATAACATCGGATCACCCCAGTCCGAAATATAGGTTAAAAATACCCACCCTTACCGGTATTTGGGCACGTGGGGATGCTATCACAAGATCAGGAAAATCGGTTCACCCGCTAATAAGCTATGGATTTTTGAAATTTTGATTAGTTAATAAAATAGTTTGTTTTTTTGAATCCTTTCGAAAATCTAAATTTTGTTGATACAGGATTTTAGTATACAACAAAACTAAGAAACTTTCGTTTGGCGGGAAAATGTAAAAAAAGCTCAAATTTCCATTGGCTTCTGTGCCTAACCGGCTAAATTTTATTCAACGTGTAATAGGTCTTCTGAATACCGTTCAAATGAATTACAATACAATTTTTAAGAAATAAAGGTCAAAATAAATTTAAAAAGGTAGATTTTGCGATATTGCCGAAAATTGAAACCAGATTTTCGTGCTCATATGTGGAGTGATACTACATTATGAGATTGGGAAAATTTTGATATATTATACTTTTCTGCAAAAATTCCGTGAGCTTAGATATAACATTGCAAATATCAGTTTGTGCTTAAATAGCTATTTGTCCTGTTATACGCAGCACGAGATAGAGACTATGGATATTTAGACTCTGCTTTTCAATCTTCAGATAAAGTACACTTGTATGAAAAGAAGACTTTAAGTTAAAGTTTTAAAAGTTAAAAAGTATGAAAATTTTAAAACAGTATTGCGAGCGCGCATTTTCACATTGGTTCTGCTTATAATTTTAAAATGAGTTTTTAATGACAGATACATACTGGGTAACTCGATATAGAAAAGAACGTTAGAAAATTTTTCAAATCCATACAATCCGCAAGGAGTTCTAAAATTGTTTTCTATTTGTTAAATCTGTGTAATGAACTCAATTAACTAAAAAAACTAAACGAAAATACCAAACTTTCTACCATGACTTAGGAGAACAGTTTTCTGGCAACACTTGTTGTCGTCTCTTCTAATACTACGAAAGTTAAAATATAAATTGCTAGTTCAATTCGCCTCATTAAGCTGATCAAGAATATATAAACCTTGTAAAGTAAACAATACTTTTTCATCTCATCGATCTACACTTGTTACTAATTTTTTGATTAAAAATCACATTTTAACCATTAACTATCCTCCGCAATCGTTTGAATTGGCATATCAATGAAAGGAAAGCGGTATGTTAACGTATATGCCATCCAAAAGACATCGACAGACATCATGAAGGCCGACGACGCTAATTTCGATTCCAGTGCACCAAATGTCATGAAATTTTTTAACGGATGTTGGGAAAGAATGTATCTTTCCAACGCACGATTTTTATTTTCGAATTGAACCAAAAAGTATTATCTTAATATTTAATGTTTGTAGTAGTGAAGAAAATAGTTGAACTACATATAAACTATAAAAAGCGCCCACACTGTTACTTGTTGTCATGCGAAAATCTTCAAACTCTTGAAAATTTTTGAACATTTTTGGAAGTTTTATATTTTCCGCTTCGTATATTATAAAAACTTATTTTTCAATTTTTTTTTTTCACTATTTTATTTAATTGATGAACAGGCTCTAGAAAAGAATTACAAGTATATTGAAACAACTATTTGTTTAGTTTGGAAAGTAAATTGTTTCGGTGCGAATTTACTTGGATTACTATGTATGCGACTAATTTGTACTAAAATTTTATGAAATAAATATCCTGATTTATTTGTTAACCCGCAACCGCATATAACGCTACATATGGGTTTTCAGTTTTTTTTACAATTTGTTTTGATCAAAATCAAAATCTTTTCATTATTGCGAAATTTTACAGTATTTTTAATTAAATTTACACCATAAAAAACCAAGCTTTTTGTTGAAAAAAAGAGAAAGTAATATTTTATTAAAAAAAGTATAATTTGGCTGTAAGGTAAGCATTGTATAGTATACTAGTTTTTGCAAAAATTGACGAAGCCATATATGGCATTTCATGCAGTAATAAGGTAGGTGGTTGGCTCAATGCACAAGTAAATATAAAATTGAATTTTTAGAAATGGATGCGCAATTATTTTATGGTAATTGAAAATATGACAAAGAAATTGATAATGGGCTTCAGAGTGATAATGACTACATATTCGATAGCGATTAAGAAGTTTTTGGAAATCAAATTTTCGAACAGGATGGTTTGGATGACAAGCCATTTATATTGGTTTGACAATAAAGTTGTTAATATTCTCTCGACTTACGTGGAAAGCTATCCTGTCTCAACAAACACTCATTTTAGTAAGAAGGACAAGAAGTACATTGAAATCAAGACGCCGAAGCGGTTGATATTTATAATTATTATATGAATGCCGTCGATTTATTCGCCTTATTACTGCCCTTTGTAGAATTCAATAACGTACAAAATAATGGTATAATAAAGTTTTCTTCCACAGGATATATATATGTGTTGTTAACTAATGGATTTTATGGCGTCGTAAGTCAGGGGAATATATGCCGCTCTTTGACTACAACTCTACAATAGATGATCACCTAACAAGACTGGAAAATTAAAACAAAACGAGGGCGTTCAATGACCACTCCGAATACAAGCAGTAAAAAAAGAAAGCGCCAAGATTTTCTGTTAGATTCCCAAATAAATGAGGAAGAATAGACAATATTGTCAAAATGATTGTTTTTTCCGTTCCTACACTTTTTGTAGAAACCTAATGTTTTTTTGTGATACAATGAGAAAAGAAACTGCTTTACAAGCTTTCACATTGAATAAAGTTGTATGCATAGAGATCCATATATGGCTTATACATTTTTTTTTTCATAAAATGGACTCTATGGATATCGAGCCGTAATGGCATAATTTTTTTTCATGAACTCTAAAAACTAAAATTTTCCAAATATATATATAAAAATGACGTAAATAAATATATATGTGCGTAATTAAAACTTTTTTTTTTTATTAAAACGACGTTTATGCAGAGATGCTCTCCTCATTTAGCACTAGAAGTAGTAATGTAGCACGCGATGCGCTGGTTCGGATACCTCCGCTTCGTATCATATTAGGCATTATGAACCAAATTGTGAATGTAATACCTAATTGTCCTTGTTTCAAATACTTATATGAACAATTTAAGCAGTTTCGTAAAAAAAACTATGAGTGAGACCAAAGTGTTCGCTTGGAAATCATTTAAGGAGATCAAAGAACTTTTTTTTAAGAAGCTGCATTTTCTGCATTCCCATATTGACTTTTTTCCGAGAATCGTTGTGCTGTAAGTGACGAATCATGTGAGCAAATTCATCAAGACATTACGGTTACAGAGCACAGATATCACTAAAGTGAGGTCTTAAAATCATGGCAAATGTTAAAGAGAAATGAACTAACATTGTTCATTTTATAAGTAAACATTATTCATTATATTTTATTAGAGTCATCACCCAGAATGTGAACAATATTATAAGTTAGTCTAAGTCTCAAAGTCAAAGTCTCAAAATGTTACCCATGATACTTAATTTATGAATGGTTTTATGAATTTGGACATTTAGTGCGGGGTCGGTCATCCATAGCACGCACGTGTCCTTATTATTGGGTATTTTTACTATAAAAGGTCGAATTTCGAGAATTAGGGAACTCTACTCATTTAAAACCACGCAGGGTCGCACAAAATACGTTTTTTAATTTCCATTTCGAGTAACAATGTCTTTTTATACTGATCAAACGCAGTGTGTTATAATTAATTTGTGATTTGTTATATATTTGTGAAGTGTATAGTGCTTCGGTTCTTCCAAAGTTACCATTTTATCTTGTTTTGAGTATTGAGGCCTTTAATTAAAATATGGCGCTAGTTTCTTTATGGCACATCGATAATTTTTTTTATGCAAGATGCATATTACAGTTTTTTAAACAATATTTAAAAAAAAAAAAAAAAAAATTGTACTTAGTTGCCCTTATATATCGGCAACGCTGGTGTTTCACTTCAGTTTTTCAAATTTTGTAGCAGCTGTAGCAGAGTACTAGAACATTTTTTGAACTACTTGCTACACTATTTCATCTATATTTGCTACGCTACAAATTTATACCGCTTGCTAAAAAGTAATAATAGTCGAAAGAAAATACTACATTTATCGAATATAAAAAACTTTGGAAGAACTACGTTGAAAATATTGATACAACTGAGAATTTTTGTTTGTCGGTTTGTGTTTGTGCTACATAATTTTGTTTGACGGTTAACAGTAGTTTTTGATATAGTATTTTAGAAATTTTAAAAAGCTAGTATTTTTTTTTATTACTAGCTTGTACCCGGCGCTGCTGCCCTTCCCCTGTTCCAATAGATGTTTGGAATCAGCGCTGAAATAAGAAAGAGTTGCAACTGAAATATGTCCAGAAAGGATGACTTGCTGTAAAACCATCTTCCCGCGTATATTCCTAAGATTTTTGTAAGGAGCACTTCACGGGAGCGTATTTATTGCGACTATCGCCGAATCTCTCCGATTGTGTCTTGTACCATTTAGGAAATCGCACTAGAATGAGGATATTCCAGTAACTCATTGCGGTTTCCTGCAGTATGGCCTTAGTCATAAAGAATTGTAGTACGTTCCGCAAGTAGGTTGTCGCAATTTACAAGTTTCGATTAACATATATCATGGACATTATTCATATTACCTACAGAATCATTACAAGAATATGCACTTTAATACATCTTTCATTAGGAAGTAAACATATGTAGACTCATTAATCAATAAAAAACATATTACTACCTATTTAAATTTTTCAAAATAGCCAGTCAAAAACTGTTGATTAGCCAACAAACAAAATTACGTCGCATAAAAACAGCATTGTTACATTGCTACAATTCTCAGATACTATATCAAATTTTTCATCTGCTTTACTGATCTATTTTTTCATTTTCATTTCGAATACTGTTATTTCCATATGCTAGATCAAATCAAGTAGTAGTAGATTTGAGTAGCACTATAACACAAGTAGCATAGCAATTTGAAATAGCTTTAACTATATATATTTTTTTTTTTGTAGTCGTAACAAATTAAATATTTTAATGCTGAACGAAGTTTTGTTTCAAATTTTCTAATAAAAATAGCAATTCTTATCAATATAGCATATCATTTTAAACTCTACTCGTACACGAATTTTAAAATGTATTCATATTCACTGCGCATAAACTAATTGGAATGAAATAAATTATAATTCAAAATAAATTAGAGGAGAGGTTAATTCAGGTCGGAATATCTGGAAACAAATTAATTATATTACATTACTTATACAATATCTTCCGCTAATAATTGAATTCACCATTTGTATTATTATTTTAAAAATAGTTGCTTTAATTCAAACAAGTTCGATGCAATAAAATAAATTCAAAGTGTTTTTGTATGGGAGCTACACCTTCTATTTGGTAAATCGCGGTTATTCTGACACTTGTGTAGCTTATGGTTATAAAACGTTACCAACTTTTAAACCTAAATTATAGAAAGCCTCTAACTTCAAATATTTAACCGATTTTGAAAAAATATAGATTGAACACCGCCTCCCTTCACAACATTTAAAATAAAATAACATTATAATAAGCAATTTATTTGAAATAATGCATTGCAATAATTACTTAGTTATAATAGAATTTTTGTCGGTTTTTGTTTTCCACTCTCTTCCGTTTTTGTTTAAAACTTTTATTTTGAATCCTCTTCTTTTCAAATTTACCAATGAAAACACTATGAAGTCACGCTCTCAACTGATTCTCACCAACATGTTGGCAAATGCGCCCACAATTGTTTCGAGCCTAACGTCGAGCTGTTTCTGCTCCTCGGTACTGGATACAAAATACTGGACTGGGCTGTCATAGCTAAGCAGATCTGACCTGATGACGCTACCTTCCTCATCATCATCTACTAAGGTACCATCTAAACAAATTAGATCTATTCTTAGAAACATAGTTCAAATTCTAGACGAAAATGTTTAGTGGAAACGTTAGTTTAAGTTAATAAAAAAGAAAAATTTAGAAAAACCGAAAAGTGGCGTATTAAAAACTAGGGACCCTGAAAATCGGGATAAATTTTTCCGATAAAATATTAAAGCATTGATCAAAATCACATTGACTGCAGAAAAGGTGAATCGCGTTTTGAAATAAATTAAAAAAATCGAATAGATCCTGATGTCTTTCATTTGGTAAAAGATTTAAACTGCAATCAATGAGAAAACTATTATCCTTCAAGCCAGAGACATCACTATCGATATTGAAATTCCATATCTTAAAAGTTTACTGATCGATTTGCAGCTGATTTGAGATCAATGGATTCTCACTTTTAGGGCATGACTCATCATCTTTTTCTTCCCAAAATGGCTGGTGCTGAAAGTTCATTTAGTGATCTTTCAAGCAATACATTTTCATCACTCATTCCAGTCACAAGATAACTTAATACTCGGACAATCTCACTTAATACTTGGACAATCTCTAATTACCAGTACCTATTATGTATGTTTGTATTATTATAGAAAAAAAATAGATAAAACTAACTTCGGTTGAATCGACGCTCTAATACTATTCCCACGAAATTTCAAATATATTGTAAAGAAGAAAGAATGCTGTAGTCGTGAATTCATGACTTCGAAATAAACTGCCGCATTTCGTAATCTAGGACATCAGTTTATACAAAAAAAAAAAAAAATGTATGTAAATTTAAAGCTACTATTTTTTTCTTATCTTTATGTGTTTCGAGTATGGATTTTTTAACACACTTAATATTATTTCCATCGTTTCCATAATTTGTCTCAACAGATGGTAACATATGTCTAGACGAAATAATAATACTCGTAAAATAAACTACGGGAAATCATACATAAGTTATAATATAAAAAGACTAAATAAATAGCTATAGTAATAAAATATGGGAACAACACAGACTGCGCATATGCTCGTACCTAGTTTTGCACGAATAAAAAATCGACAAAGTGGGCAATGGCATTGTATGGGCTCACTGGCATTTTTAGCTGATTTTAACTTAATTACAAAAGTATTTCATACAAATGCATAAAAGTGAGCTTGCCTAAAGTGAGCTGGTCTAATTTTTATAGTATCCAGTTGAAAATTTGCAGATACACTTATTTTTATTTCAGTTTAACAGAGTATCAATATTGATCCGCCACTTTCACTTTTTAGGGTCACCCATACAAACCCAATGCCCACTTTTGTGTTTTTGTATGAGAAATTTCTTTGTTAAAGTCAACATTAGGTTGAAATGCGATTTAGTCATATACATGTACAAACGTTTCCCGTCCACTTTTTGAGGACCTCTCATACAAATCCACAGCTCACTTTTATGCATTTGTATGAAAAACCTCAATATCAATTTGAAAATTTATATGTTGTCATCTAATGATTGGTCGCTTCATACACATCTACTAGTGGGCGTGTACCGCCCACTTTTTGGGGTAGCCCCTATTTAAACCACCCACTTTTATGTTTACAATTCGATTTAATATTTCGTGTGAATAGTATTAGAGCTTCGGTTCAACCGAAGTTAACGCTTTTCTTGATTTATTAAAATGTAATTTACACATTTTGTGAATAGTACAGATGTTTTTTAAAGGGTCCAATTTCCGACAGGGATTAAACTGTAGGTCAGATCTAGTAAATGCTATTATCATTTGTGCTCAGTTTGATTAGCATTTTTATCATGAATAGAACAACGCTTGCAACTGTGCAAATTTATTTCGAAATTCGTGGTTCAGTTCTGGAATGTTACCGTGCGCTGCGTCCATTTTACGGTCGACATAATCGTCTATCCGAACGACTAATTCGATTAACCATGGATCGTTTTCACATCACGTGTGCTCTTAATTATAATACTCATCCGCAGTGCGCACTGAAGAAATAATTGCTGCTGTAAGGCGTAGTATTGAGGAGGAATCAAAGGAGTCGATTCGCCATCGAGCGCAGAAATTGTGCACGGCTATATATGTATATACTTTTTTTATCGATTTTTTAAATGTGAACTTTCTTTTGAGACACCTTTTATATTGTTAGAAAGATTATTAAATTGAGCGTGCAACGTTACCCAACTCGTTTCGTTCGAATGAAAAATGGCCAAAATATAGCTGATAAATTTCATTTCGAATTTAATGCAATTTTAAACGAAATTCAGTTACAATAAATAATTCCTAAGTTTCGCATTTTTAATCAATAGTTCAATAGCTCTTGAGGGCGGGTGAACTAGGGTAAAACTGGAGGAAAATGTTCGCAAAGCCTTAAGGGAAGAATCGGAGACTCCATAAATTATATAAGTATTATATAATTATATAAGTATTATATAACGCACTGTCAGTGCGTTAGTGAAAGTTTTTTTCCGTGAATCTTTAAAATATTGGTTTGAAAGTTGGTATGGAGACTTTTTATAGACAAAAACTTAAAATTGGATAGCAAGTTTGTATGGAGGCCACTACTTATACTGGTCCGATTTTGACCTATGGTGTACCATACTTCATTGAAATGTATGTTTATAAGATTCACCAAATTTTGCTTTTCTGCCGTAATTAACACCAAATCTAAGAAGTATTTCATACAAAAATTTAAAAGTGGTGGCAGGTTTAAAGTTGAATTGTCATGTTCTTTTGATAAAAGTTATCTGAAGAAAGTAGAGTCTAAATATTGATGTCTCTATCTCTTATGGTCTCTAAGATCTGTTCTTTCAAACAGGCAGTCAGACGGACATGTCTGTCTAAACTAGGCTTCCGATGCAGATGAAGAATATATATACTTTATTAGGTCTCCCACGCCTCCATCTACCCGTTACATACATTTGGACAAACATAATATACCATTTTACCTTTGGGTAGAGCGTATAAAAACATTACCCTCCTTAGAGCAGTGGGGTAAAAAAATCGGTATAGTCATACTTCAACTGAACTATGCACAATAATTATATTGCGAATTTTAACCATATTCACATAACCACAACAGTTACTATGATAAGCTGAAGAAGTTGGTTCCGTCGCCCTTGTAGTAAACTCACCGTCGGCCCTTACCAGCATGTACCAAATTAAGCTCTGAAGCACATCTATAAAAACTAACAACTAACTACCACCACTTTTAAGGCATTGTGCACGACGCTGCATGGCAATTGTATCGTTACTTAAGAATTCAAACTATCTTAGAACAGATATAGTTTTAAATTACCATACAAAATCAATTTATTTAATACTCCGCCCCCTCCTCAGTTCGCTCACACACCCCCGCTCGCTTATCTCGCATAAAAGAAAAATAAGTAATAAAGCTTAGTAAAAAAAAAAAACAAAAATAAGAAGGGTTCCTCATTTCAACACCAACATAGAAGTAATATCCACTAATAGGTATAATCCACTGTTAACCATGCAATAGAAGTTCTGATAGATTCAGTTTGTTCAGAAACTAGACAGGATAATGGACAGCATTATCAAGTTCAATGACTGAGTCCAAAACAAATATTGCTCGCTATCCAATCTAATGATTTTTCAAAAATTTGTGAATTGTCACACAATAATCTTGCTCTTCTAGAGATGTAAGAACTGTTTGCAATCATTAGGGGCAATGAAATAGATATAATCTACTTCCCTATAAACAGCATTTTTTGTTTTACCATCAGGAGCCAAAATAAATAAGTTGCTAGCAGAACTAACTCTTGAGCTGGCCACATAAAATTGGCCAAGGGAGAAGCAATCATCTCTTAGGTCCAGTCCGGCCAGCTTTAAAGTCTGTCCCTGTGACTTATTTATTGTTATAGGCTTTTACAGGAAATTGTACTCTCTTAAACTCAAAGGGCTGGTTATCAGACTACCTAATCTTGGTATAATTACGGTTTCCCCTTTGGCAAAACCAGTAAAAAAAAAAAATCGGAACGACTACATAAGGAGCCCGTACGTAAAATTGAATTTTAGGCTAATATTGGTTGTAAAAAAATGACATCCACCAGGCTTTGGGTTTTTATAAACAGACTTGAGTATGCTGAACGAATGCCGGCCAGAGTTTTCAAAGACCATAGATTTTTAGAATGATTCAACGAAAACTGGAGCACTAGTCTCCCTATTAAAAGACAAACAGCATATATACTTTATGGTGTCTCAGATGGTTACTTCTATATATTAGAAACTCTCTCAAAATTTATATTCAATTAATACTATGAGTGAAAAGTATTAAAATTAATTTCGAATTCAGAAAGTTATCTCTTTCCTCATCTCGGCGCTCCCAACAAATATTTCATTCTGTCTGAAAATTTTTGTTGTTAGTACAAGTTGTATAGTACTCCTATTCGAATACAAAATAAGAAAAAACGGTAACTTCGGTCTAATACCATTCACACGAAATTTTCAAACCGAATAACACTTCTATAGGAGCTACCTAAAATGTGGGCGTCGTTTAGTATATAAGTGTTATGCGAACATCCACAAGAAACCACCATATCGACTTAAGACTGATATTGACTTAAAGAAATTTTTCATACATATACACAAAAGTGGACGGTAGGTTTATATAAGTGAGCCGGTAACACCTATTAGTATCTTTCTGTGAAGCTGCCGTCCATAAGAAACCATCATATCGAATTTCAAGCAGATAATGACTTTCATAGAACAGCACTCACTGTGCGAGGGGTTTATATGAGGGCTATCCAAAAAGTGGGTGGGTCAGCTGCATTAGTACACAACTTGAAGCGGCCGTATATAAAAGTCACCATATTAAATTTCAAGCTCATGTTAACTTAAATAAAGAAGTTTTTTATACATAAAGTCAAAAATGAGCGGATGGTACATATGGGGGCTACCCCCAAAAAGTAAGGAAAGCACACTATGTGAAGCGTGCGTTCATCAGAAGCCACCATGTACATTTTAAAGTTGATATTGACTAAAATAAAACAGTTTGTCATACAAAAAGTCAAAAGTGAACGGGTGGTTTGTATGGTGTCAATATGGATATTCCATTTGACTGCAATAAAATAAATCTAGGTGCCGGGTTACAGCTGGATAACTTGGTCGACAGGGCTTGACCAACTCCTTTCGTCGAGCTGATCAAGAGTATAAACTTTGTCGGGTCTATGATGCCTCTTTGAAAGCGTATACACTTTTTGATAAACTGATAATGCAATTACGCACTATTTGTCAATGATATAACAATTAAAAAGAACAGTCTCAATTTCATCGGTTTATCAATATATGTATTATATATATAATAATATAATTGTATGTATGTATTGTATCAAAGTGAATTAGTCAAAGAAAATAAAACTGCCTACTATCCACTTTTGCAATATTAATGGCAATTAGTTTATGCAAAAACTATATTGTAGGCATAACAATGCGATATGTTATACAGTGAAATTCTACGATTATTTTTTTTTTAAAGAGAAAAAGTAGTATGTATTTCGCCACATTTAACAAGTACTCCTTAAACGGTTTATTTACCTTGTAATGGTCCTTGCAGCTTATCATTAGGTCAATATTTAAATATTCTCTTCAAATAGTGTTGTTGTGTCATTATCTATATCACTTTACGCATTGAAATATTAATTTCTTTTAAACATAATATCAACCATAAATTAAAAGATGCGATAATATTATCACAATATCACTTTATATATTCTTAATAAAGAAACATCACTTCGATATAATTATAGAAATGCTTAACTGATAACAATAAATCATGTTGACATAGCACTAAATAATGTACAGCCGGCACCTGACGATGCCTATTTTTTTAATCTTCGACACAATATATCGAAATTTAAACATATGTAAAGCGGAGAACCCACGTCTGTGAATTTTTTATGAATATCCACTCGACACGATTCCGTCAAATGAAATAAGAGGTCTGAACAGTACTGACGAGTACTTCTCAGATGGCTTCTGGATAGCCCTCGAATAAGTTTTTCCTATTAATGATGACTGTGAACAGCATTGCATAGCTGGTGATAGCGAACAAGCTTTAGAGTTTGTGTAAAAACAACAGCAACTATTGCTTGTTCACTCCTCTGTAATGCTTTAAATATTCCAACCAATGAATGCCATCTACTTCACTACTCTCAAGGTTTCTGCATTCATATAAAAAATATCTCGATGGGCCGTGAACAAATGATATTTTTCTAAAATAAGTCAGCTGCGATAAGCACTGAAGCAATAAATATTTCGATAGGCTATCCACAAGAATACCGCCCAACGCACTCAATTGGTTAAAGTCTACTCTCAGCTAGCCAACTTCACAAGACATTGGAACGAAAGTGACAAAAAGTGAGCGGCAGGTTTCTATTGTTTCCTCAGGCTAGCCTCCTGAAATGTTCCGCCAATAGCTGCGAAGGGAGTGTTCTGTCTGGCTCTGAAATGGAACGCCTCTCGCTCATTATATGTGAATAAATAAATTATTGTGTAAGTGGTTGGTTTTCTCTCACTGAAGCACGCAACAAAACGACTTCTTGCTAAGCCTGTATTTTCACACAACGAAACAATACATGTACTTTCAAGTACCAACTCAAAATCACCACCACTATTGCAGTTAGTGCGTGGTGGTGTGGTGATGTGGCCTATATGGACTTGAATGTTTATTTTTTTTTTACCAATGGCGAGCATTCATTAAAACACGTAGAAATACAGTGCGATATTTTTACCCAATCGCATATGGTTTTGAACATTCCCGAGTCAAAAAAAAAAAATCGGTTAATGGTGATTTTTAATTTCAAAGTCATACATCACAAAATAAATGAGACGTTTTATTGGAAAAGAAATACAATACAATAAATTGCTACTACAGTAATTAATTACTTAATAAAAATTATTATCAATTATATGATTATTACAAACATTAAAATGTTTGTATTTAACTTACTACAACTCCACAATTTTCAAATTGCATGTATAAGTATCTAAATCGCTTATATATAGGATTCGAGAAATGTGTAATTTTTCCATATTTACTGCCAAATTTAATTTCTATATACATTAAGTCAGTTTAATACAATAGTAATCTATTCATATAAGTACCTGAGATAATGGGGTGTGACATTCAGGATAAAATCTTCAGTAAATTCTTATTCACTTCTTATGGAAATTTGAAACATTGAAATAAACTGAAGTAAGAAGTGCTGCAGCAAACTTACTTTGTAAAAAACACTATTCAGATGTGTGTTAAAAATTACAGAAGAGTTAGATCATCTGAAGCACATTTATAAAGTCAAAATAGGACTTTCACCTTTTGTCTGTTGAATGCAATTTATCCACAGAGTTTTGAGACTGTTTTCACAAATGAATCGCTCCATGTTCATTTTGTAGAATGACCGTTAGTATAGTTAGTACTGAACGTTCATTTACTGTTGTTTCAAGTTTTGTCTCCAAAAAAGGAACGAATTTAATTTAACCAATACACCCCTAATTTGAATGCTATTAAACATTGATGTGAAGCATATAAAATACATATATCTCCCCATGGACTTCTAAACAAAACTCGGAAAGTGAATCATTTTACGAAATGGTACAAGGGTATATTTTATTCTAACAGCCGAAAGGGGTATAGCAGACCCCATAAAGTATAGTCGATAGTCTAGTCGAAAGAGCAATGGTCATATGTCCGTCTAGAACCTTACACTACGTACAAGGTTTTATATTGCATTTAAAAATAATGGATTTAAATGATTTTGTTTTGTTAAGTGCAATTGCTGATGCCATAGAATCATTATGGGACCTTTTGGCACACAGAAAGAAAACTTCCCTATAGAATTACATAGCGGCTGACTGGACTCACCAAGGAAACCACTCAGTTCCGAGTTTCCACTCTTCTAAAAAAGAACTTTTCTCATCAGCGGAGTACTATACGATTGGAATGCTGTTTGGTATTTCGAAAATGATGGTGTGCAAAATATTGCATGAATTGTGCAATGAAGTCATCGCCCAAATGTCTTCTGGCCGCTGTTCAGGAAGAATACCAGAACTCTTTGTGGCACTGAAATTCCAGTTGTTATATTAAGAGATTCAGCGATCAAATTCTCTAAAACCGTAATGAAGCCTTTACTATTTTCAGGATTTGCGCACAGCAGATCAGCGTGCATTTAATTACAATTTCTCGACTGCAAGACGTGTTGTTGATAACTCATTGGGCAATTTGAAAACTCTCTTCCGATGGTTAGGAAAATGTTTATGACATCTAATATAATTGCTGTTGCATGCTGCATAATTTTTGAATGAAGATAACTGTCACATAAATGAAAATTGGAAAAAAAAAACAGTGGAAGCAAGACACCATTCCGAACATCTTACTTGGTTTGGCAATCATGACGAGCAAGCTCAAGCCATTCGACTCGCACTTGGTAATTACTTTGTAAACAGACAAAAATAACAATTTATATACCTAACATAAACATAGCGTTAACTTCATTTATTGATTTTCATTGTATTTGTACTTACACAAAATAAAAGCCCGGACATTCACACTAATTTTTAAAGTTTCTCTGAATGTTTATAATGATTAATTATAAAAATTAAAGGAGGCATCGTAGACCCCATAAAGTATATATATTCTTGAATAGCTCGACGAGACGATTCGATCTAGCTATGTCCGTCTGGATGTTGTTGCGCATTTTTTTGGGGTCATTTTTTATGGTATACAGTTGTAAGTTCGCAAACTCCTCACCCACTATTGACTTTTTGAATGAAAAACTTTTTTATTTTAGTCTATATCAAATTAATAATCACTGAGTGTGACCCGCCCACTTTTTGTGGGCGACCACTTATATTAAATTTGTTTGAAATTCGATATGTAAATGGTTGCTTCCCATTCATATACAAATGAGCGCGTCCCGCTCACTTTTTGAGATAGCTTCCTTATAAATACTTTTATGCATTTATATGAAAAACTTCTTCAGTTAAGTCAATATCAACTTGAAATTGTATATTCGGGTTTCTTATGGATAGTCGCTTCAAACACATATACTAAAGGTAACCGCCTTCTTTTTAGGGTAACCCTTATACAAACCCCCTCCCCCACGTTTATGTTTAACACCACGATTTAAAATTTAATGTGAATGGCATTAGAGCTTCAGTTCAACCGATTTTACTAATTTCACCTTTCTCTGCAGTCGCAATTATCGCTTTTAAGTGTGACCGAACTTCAAGATTGATGAAAAAATATATCATGCAGAGTTGCATTTACAATCCAAGCAGTACTATTTTTTACAATGAAAAATTAAAGTACTGAAATGCAAATATAAAAGTCATGCAAAACAGAAAACGGAAAAATATATAGAATAACAATATGTACACCATACCCATTTTTGCATAATTTTTGAGCAAATCTTCAACAATTTTCTCGTAATTCACGGTTTTATTTAGAAACAAACATTAGGAACGACTTCCAGGCTGCAGCCTCATTGGGTGGCAATAATGGAGGGATTTGTCATCTCTGAGCACTTTTCTTATTTGTGGACCGTCAAAGATTCCTTCCATGCTTTCCATGCAAGAGAAATTCTTGGAAAAAGTGATCTCAAATATGCGAACGCTTGGCCTTCTTTGTCTAACTTTTTGTCGAAGTTTTATGTGTAATGGTAGAAGGATGACGTTTTCTATATTTACCAGAGCATTATATGCAACGTTTTCCGAGCCTACAATGATGTTGTTTATTTCGGGCAATATCTTTCTCGTGGACTAAGACAGAAGGCAGCGATATTTCGTGTTGAGAACTCATTGCACTCTTCCTAACATTGCCATACATTTCAACAATTGGAGCATTGTTTCGTTGGTTTCTTTAGTGTTGACGGTATATCCTATTGGGATTATTGGTTTCTCGTTTCCAACATTTAATGACTGCTTTCAAACTATGTTTACTGCTGTCAATAAATAAACACCAATCTGTCGTCGTAATGCTGTCCTAGATCCTTGAACAAACCAGGAATATCCATGCAAAATTTCAACAACTTGAAAAATCATTCAATGATTTCAAATGTCTAAATGCATCTTCTAATCGTAAGAAAAGAAATTCTCCGAACTCAAAGCCTACGCCCGTACTTATTTCACAGAATGAACCACGGTATTCTTATCACCTTTCGATGAAAAACCACCTTTCTGTCGCTCCCTTTTTAGTACCTTCTGAGAAGTATGCATTGTTATGCCATATAATGGTTTTTTGCGAACTGATTCTGTTGATTCTCGTCTTTCTTCTGAAACGACTGAAGATAATATAAATTCTTATATAAATTCTTGCCTTAAATGCTACAATAACATATCGGATTCTAAATTTAACTTCTTGTACTCGCGTTCTAATTCATCTTTTAAGGTAATTGTTCCTGTGTCCATTTTCGACACCATTCTATCTGTCAATTTTTGGCCTGTTTGTATGATTGTGCTTGAGTAGGTCTATAAAAGTAAACGTACTCATGTATATAATTCTGTTTAATTGCCCTCTGTTTCAACTTCTGTGCCAAAAAAAAATAAGTTCCACTTTTTTCCTAATTCAACCACACATACTCAATACTGAGTTATTTAACGATAATTTGGTTTCATTTAGAGAAGATCGTGCCAATCCCTCTGGTAGTGTTCTTATATCAGACAAATCGTCGCATTTGACTGAGGAAATTAGTATTATATATCAGGATATTGAATTTATATGTGTTAAAACTTCTTTTCGTAGTTTCAACATATACATTACCTGCAAATACATTCCTCCTTCTTCGGAAATGAGGATTTACTGTCAGCATGCCGCTGAGATTTCATACATCGCTAGCCTTTTACATGAAAATGTTCACCTTATTGTTTTAGTTGATATTAATATAAGATGGTCAAATTTTATTGATACATTTATGCTGATTCCAGCTGTAAATAATGAGTTTCTTGATATAATTTTGAATTGTCCATGCAACAGTGTAATAATATTCGCAACAGCTCTGGAAACTTCTTGATCTTGTTTTTCTTGATGTTGGTTTTGATGTACTTATTCATATGATTACAATGCCTGAATATAATCACGATCCAACTATGGAAGTCTCGTTTTCAGCTTGACTGTATTTGTCGTCCACATGACATAAAATATAAAAGTAGTGGTTCAAACACTGACTTTAGTAAATATTGTGTCGAGCGTTCTAATTTTAACGCATTAAAAAAAAGGTGTTATGCTGATTATTTAATAAAAGTTAAACGAAACATGCGTCACAATCCAAAATCGTTTTTCAATTTTGTTAATACGAAACGTAGTACTTTAGCGTATCCTTCGAAATTATTTCTTGTTGGCACAGTTGCATCTTCTGATTCGCCCATAACAGATTTGTTAGCCGACTTTTTCTAAAGTACGTATTCTAGTAGCTCTGTTAATCCTAGTTTAATCCTAGTTTCTAGTATCTAGCTTCTCATAAATTCTAAAACAATGTTCTACCTTCATTTGTTTTCCTTTATCAATTCTTTTTATATCTTATGCATATGTCCATCAGTTTAGTTAAAAGCTATAATACATAAGTATAACATGTAAAATAGTAACATTATAGCATTTAGCTTAGATTTTACACATGAACATAACTAACAAAAAATAAATAAGGATTACTGCCTATTTTGAATATCGTCCGGATGAAATCTTTGGAGCCGTCTACGATATGTATTAACCAGATGTATTAACCAGAGCCGCTGCTAATTGATTAACATGCGAAGTTAATCGGTCATTATATCTTCTGCTGTGGAAATTTAACTGCTCCATGACTGTTGGTATTTTCAAATCTCAGTGCAAAATTTTATTGAGCATGTACCAAGGAGCATCAGTTGTACTCCAGACCTTGTTTCGAAGTACTTGTATTCGGTTGATATTTGTGGCAGCAGCAGTGCCCCATAACTATATTCCATACATCCAGGTAGGCACAATAATTGTCTTGTAAACAAGTAGTTCATTTTCGAGACTAAGTTTACTACTTGGGCGAAGTAACCAGTTTAACTTTTTGAATTTAGCGTAATAAACTGCAGCAGGTTTTCGAATATGCTTAAGCCAGGTTCCATGCCTTTCAAAGTTAAAACCTAAGTAGCATACAAGATCAACGAGATGCATAACCAAATTGTTGAGCAAAACGGGCGGCCAGTTCAATGTAAAAGTGCAGTGACTAAATTTTTTATTATTAGCTCGTATATTCCACTTTTGAAGTGAAAGTTCTTTTGGCAGGGTGTGAATTGGATTTTTTGAAACGAAAACTGTAAGAAAAAACAGACAAAATGTAAATGTATCCTGCGAAAGAAAGAGGTAAAACGAGTTTCTATAGAGTTTCCCTATCCTTCGACTCCTCTTTGTTCTATGGTTCGTGCGTCCCATATATGTATATGTATATGTATATGTATATGTATATGTATATGTATATGTATATGTATATGTATATGTATATGTATATGTATATGTATATGTATATGTATATGTATATGTATATGTATATGTATATGTATATGTATATGTATATGTATATGTATATGTATATGTATATGTATATGTATATGTATATGTATATGTATATGTATATGTATATGTATATGTATATGTATATGTATATGTATATGTATATGTATATGTATATGTATATGTATATGTATATGTATATGTATATGTATATGTATATGTATATGTATATGTATATGTATATGTATATGTATATGTATATGTATATGTATATGTATATGTATATGTATATGTATATGTATATGTATATGTATATGTATATGTATATGTATATGTATATGTATATGTATATGTATATGTATATGTATATGTATATGTATATGTATATGTATATGTATATGTATATGTATATGTATATGTATATGTATATGTATATGTATATGTATATGTATATGTATATGTATATGTATATGTATATGTATATGTATATGTATATGTATATGTATATGTATATATGTATATGTATATGTATATGTATATGTATATGTATATGTATATGTATATGTATATGTATATGTATATGTATATGTATATGTATATGTATATGTATATGTATATGTATATGTATATGTATATGTATATGTATATGTATATGTATAATGTATATGTATATGTATATGTATATGTATATGTATATGTATATGTATATGTATATGTATATGTATATGTATATGTATATGTATATGTATATGTATATGTATATGTATATGTATATGTATATGTATATGTATATGTATATGTATATGTATATGTATATGTATATGTATATGTATATGTATATGTATATGTATATGTATATGTATATGTATATGTATATGTATATGTATATGTATATGTATATGTATATGTATATGTATATGTATATGTATATGTATATGTATATGTATATGTATATGTATATGTATATGTATATGTATATGTATATGTATATGTATATGTATATGTATATGTATATGTATATGTATATGTATATGTATATGTATATGTATATGTATATGTATATGTATATGTATATGTATATGTATATGTATATGTATATGTATATGTATATGTATATGTATATGTATATGTATATGTATATGTATATGTATATGTATATGTATATGTATATGTATATGTATATGTATATGTATATGTATATGTATATGTATATGTATATGTATATGTATATGTATATGTATATGTATATGTATATGTATATGTATATGTATATGCGTGTATATGTATATGTATATGTATATGTATATGTATATGTATATGTATATGTATATGTATATGTATATGTATATGTATATGTATATGTATATGTATATGTATATGTATATGTATATGTATATGTATATGTATATGTATATGTATATGTATATGTATATGTATATGTATATGTATATGTAT